>JADAZR010000034.1:0-544827 GCA_014872995.1 Diaporthe citrichinensis
CTTAAAAAAATATTATACACTAAATAATTAATTTAAAATCTTTAATATTAACAGTAAAAAGTAATAATTCTTTATTATAATATCATTAAGGGCTTAATAATTCATATATAATCATAACGTTTTATCCTTCTTTAAAGTAAAAAGAATAAGCATAATTATTAAGCTTTTACTAAAGATAATTTAGCTTAGGGATAAGGCCTCCTTTAATCACTCTTTTAAGGCTTTAAATTTTACCTTAAAAAGCAGCCTTAAGAATAAAAAGGAAGGTAAAGTATTAAGAAAGAGGTTAATAGCATAATTTATTATCCTCTTAAGGGGAAAACTCTTTACTTACTTAATAATAAAGAAGGATTTTAAGTTATATAACTTAAGATATAATTTTAATTATTTTAATAAGGTTTTTTTATTTTTAATTATTTTTTTAAGTTTTTATTAAGATTCTTCCTTTTTAAAATTAAAAAGTATTAATTTTTTTAATATTATTAAAAAATAATAATATATAAAGTATTATAAATTTTTAAGAAAAGTTTTTAAGTTTTATTTTATTATTTTATTATATTTAAAGTTTTATAATAAACTTATAATAAATAAGGTATTTTTATTATATATATATATTATTCCTTTCATAGGGTTATATAATAAAGTTTTAAAGAAAATTTTAAAAAATGAGTTAATAACTTAACTAATAAAGCGTTAAATTTCAAATTTAAAGGTAGTGAATTTAACCTCCACTTAATTTATTCCTTTTTTCCTTTTTTTTTCTTTTTCTTTTCCTTTTTTTTTTTCCCTAGCCTTAAATTAAAAAGAATGACTCTTATAAGCTTTAAAAAAGCTATCCACACAATATAGAGTAAATTGTAAGCTATTAATCTCTTGTTTTCTTCCCCTCTTACGAAGCTGCAATACGGCGCTTGGGTTCTGTTTTAGCTTACTACGGGTTCCAATAACAAATTAGCTACCACACCTCATTTTCTCTAAGCTGCTGGACTGTGCATGACAATCACATGAGGAGGCCTCTTCCCCTCCTTGTGTGCTACCCCAGCTGCAGTAGACGGAACTGTGGTCTGTTCCCGTTTTTACACATTCTCGAGTCCACTTGGATCACGCAGTGCAAGATAAGGCTGTGTTTTACGGGTTACTTAAGAACGTGGATCGCAGTTTCACTGATTTCGTACTCCTCAGACACCGCCTCTGATTCCCTCAACAATCCCGACCAGCGGCAGATGTCGAAAAAGCACAACACTCGCCTTGCACCAAAGCACGATATTACGGCTCAGGCAGCGCTTTACTCGTCACGCTGCATCTAGCGATTAGGGGTTTCACGACCCTGCAACAAGCCGGGCTCCGATCGCGGCCATTCAGGGTCATCTACACTACGAGGGCCATGGACTTGACCTACAGGTATAAGCGACTCGATCTCGGCACAGATGCCATACGACTTATTCGAATACTTAAAGGGGATAAAGGCCCTATTGAGTGTGAAATGTTCGAGACGTATATCAACAAGGTCGAGGGCGTGCCTTACGAAGCAGTTTCCTACGTGTGGGGCAACAAAAAATCAGCAGACAAGATCTGGGTGGATGGTCACCTATTCACAGTGACTGAGAACCTGTTTGAAGCGCTATCAAACCTGCGACAGTCTGGGGAAGATCGACTACTCTGGATTGATGCCATATGTATTGACCAGAGCCATCCTGCCGTGAGTGATAAATCCCAATATATGGAGTGTACATATTTCCATTCAATTGCTCATTCTACATGTGATGGAGAATTGCCTTGCTACACTATGAGAAATTTGAAAATGCTGATTATTTTTTTGGATCAGGAACGAGGCCATCAAGTTAGCCAGATGCGTCGCATCTATGAAAATGCTCATAATGTCATAATATGGTTGGGGGCTAGTACCGGGGATATCGACCGCCTCTTCTATTGGATGCGTCGTCTCGATGACCGGATGCTTATAGTAGAAAGCCAACATACTATAATCGTATGGGAGCACCAATGGAGACTCCTCAGCTGGCAATCTGAAGAAGATGGTCCTTCTAGCAGCATAAGAGACGGCCTTCAAGATTTATTAGGAAGGGAATGGTTCTCCAGAATTTGGGTTGTCCAAGAAGCAGCGCTCGCCAAAGCAGCAATGATTACCTGCGGTACCAATACTGTCAACTCCCGGACGTTCGTTGTAATGCCAACACTTCTTGACATTAACTGCATCGAGAATGTGCAGTCCCGGCTGGAGATCATGCCCGGATTTCTGCGCAAAAGTTCGTGGTGGTCATCAGGGCCAGACTCTCAGGACCTAGGCATGCTGCTACGAAAGTTTGGAGAAAGCGAAGCGAAGGATCCCCGCGATATTATATACGCACTACTCGGCCTCTCCAAAGATGCATATACATCGAACATCTTGCGCCCAAACTATCGAACCAGCCTACAAGAAGTAATCCAGAACACCGTGGCCTATCTTTTGACTCATTCAGGACATATCAAGGATTCGGCGGGTTACTACGCCATGCCAACATGGACCATGTACCAATTCCTGTCTGCCCTGAAAAACTTGCCGCTTCAGTTTTTCGCATGGAATCTGTTTCACGAAAAAGCATTTGTGCCTAATCTCGCTATAGCCTGGACTATTGTGGATGACAAAGACTGTGAAAAGCTTACAGGCTGGGACACGGCATATAACGGCCCCTGGATCCCGATTAGCAGGAATGAGTGGGATGAAGGAGTAGTAATCGGACAAGAAAGGGAACTAAGGAGGACCCAACTTGAAATTTTTAATACAGAGTTCTACAGTCACCATCGCGAGTTACAGGTATCTATGGAAATAAGACTTTTAGACATAGCTTAGGTAGATATCCCGCTATGGTGAAGACGGAGACGATATGAAACATCAACTTCAGAAATTTCACCAAAAGCTGGGAGGTACTACTATGCTGTAAACCAAGAGATCGGCCAGTTTAAACTCGAGCTTTGCCCAAGAAAAGCACGACCCTCTGGGATACCTTACTGCATAACGGCAGCCATCTTTACGTGGAATTAAATGCTACGAAATGCTAAGCAGTGGTTCGGATAAGGAAGGGCATGATATAAGCAATGTTAATAGCTAGAAAGTAGGCATATCTATAGAGATTGGATATTCGCACCCGCAAAAACGGATGATATACCCATACATCACTCACGCCATAACTACAGCCAGCCAGAGCACATCACCCAGGCCTATTCGCGCACCCACACCCACACCCAACACCTATACACCCAAGACTTATATACCCAAATTACACACTTAGGGACACTTAGATGTGTTGATTGGGTATATAAATTGGGCGTTAAGTGCGCGAATTGGGTGTGAGTATTGGTTTAGTGCTAGCGATGTGCGGGTGTACCCTCAGTTTTTACGGGTGCGAAATATCTGGTCTCTATAATGTGACATAATATAAGCAGTTCTAACGGGATATTACGGTACACAAAGCCAAGATAGTAGGGTAAGGTGATGCATCCCGACAGGCCATGACTGGGAGATCAATAAGACAGGACCGTCCGATTTAGCTATTTCGGTGGCTAATGTCTCCTTTCCATCACCATCACAAGTGCGGTGAATATTTACGGAGTCATTATTCCGGTGTTTTCAATCCGCAGATACCAACCAAACATAGCTTTTTTCAGCAATTTGTGAAGGCTAGTCAATTTTGGGATGCGAATTCGGCCGAGTACTTCATTTCTTGCCCGTGCCTACTGTATTGGCCTTCAGCTGTTGCCAATTTGTGACATGGCTGGCGTAGACGACGTGGTAGTTCTACCACGATTAGTATTTACAGGTTGTTTTAGATCTCATAACACGTGTTCTGGCCATGGCCAAGACCCATAAGACTGGTTACTAAAAGGTTTTGTCTCGTAAGAAAGTCTCGCGTGTTCGATTCAAATCTTGCCTCTCGCATCGCTCGCTATGCATGTACTCAGCCGATCCAATAAATCACAAATCTCGTGTGTATCCTCAATAACGCCCAAACAGGAACTGAGACCCTGCCACCCTTTCAAACATCTGCACGCCTAGAAGCAAAACGACCTACAGCCCCAACAGAGACCGCGCATGCGTCTCGGTGGTGGCCTCGGTGCCCTCGCCAGCAGCGCTCCCGGCCTCCGCCAGCGTGGGGTTGTAGAAGGCCGCGATGGCGATAATAACGTACACGACGATCATCAGGAATCCCTCGAGGTAGTTGCTCTTTTGGTCACGCAAGAAGTTTCCAACCGTAATGATAGCGAGGATCAGCATGACGAGGTTGAAGACGTCGAAGTCGAGCCCCATGTCGAACTTCATGCCCCAGCCGACGATGACGATGAAAGGTCCGTTGAAGAGGGCCGTCTGCAGGGTCGCGCCCAGGACGTGGGAAAGAGCAAGGTTCATCTGATTGTCCCACGCCTCGTCGATGGCCGTGATGTGCTCGGCCGCCTTTTCTACTAGTGGCACGAGGATCAGGCCCATGAAGGGGTCCGAGACGCCGTGGTCCTCGACGATGTAGTGGATCTCTTGGACTAGGGCTACGGCGATGACGCTGACCAGTGCGATCCTGTGGGGTGGGGACATTAGCCATCAGTGTTCCTCGGGAGAGCGTGGCGCACACGCGTGGGGAGACTATGTTATGCTTGCTAGCACCGTCCCTCATGCCCGAGTCGTCGAGGGCTGTTGCGCAAAAGGGGGCCAGGTAATACGTACGATATCAGAAGCGCAACCACACACTCGGTGAGCGTGAGCTTCGGCTTGCGGGCATCCTTGTGGGCGTCGTGGTCGCGCTCCTCGTCATACTCAAATACGGCTTCGTAGATACCATGATGCTATAGGCCATGGCGGGTCAGTGGCGTGTCCCTGCCAGTGAGAGGGGGTGGGAGTTCCATGGCTTACAGTGTGCCCCATGAACCAGACGTAGACGACGTAGGCGATGATCAGCATGACGGCCGTGGCGCGGGAGACCTGCAGCACAGTGCTGGCGAGGGCCTCGGCGGTCTGGCCTTCGGTCTTTTGGTACCTCATGTTAGCAGGTCCTCCGATACAGGGATGTTCGTCAGGGGTAGATCAAGGGGTTATGATGAGCGTTAAGGCTTCATATATGAGGTGTCACGCGCTGCTGAAGAGCTACGTAAAACAAGCGAGGAATAGAAGTGTCCGCTTACATTTTGGAAGGCCAGTGTGAACACGGTGGGCACCGCGAGACCGATGCCAGCAGTGAGAAGCAGGCCGCACCCAGCCTCGGTGATGGCCTCGCTAAAGTGGGACTCGTCGCGGCGCATTCCGGCAGCCCAGAAGCAGAGCCCCAGGCAGAGCAGCAAGTTGGCAAGGATAGAACCGAGGATTGCGGCCTTTAAGATCTCCTCGTTCCTCTCCCGGACAGCCAAGACAAGGAACAAGATGATCTCGACGATGGAGCCGAAGGTGGTCTCGACGAGGACGCCGGCGACGGGGGGCATCTTGCGGCCGAACTCCTGGCCGGCAAAGCCGATCAGATTGGCACAGGGGACCATGGCGATGTAGGCGAGGATGAAGATGGCCAGATGCTGGTCGGGGAGGGCGAACTTGACGGCGATGGCGGCGGGGACGACGGGCCACAGGACGTTGACGGCGCACGAGGCCTTGCACGAGGACCTCCAGGCGATGCCGAAGAACTCGGTGCCGAAGCCCCTGCGGCCGCTCTCGCCGGCGGCCTTGATGTGGGGGGTCATGGTCGAGTAGCCATTGCCGTCGTCGTGCTTGTGGCGGACGGGCTCGTGCTGCGGCAGCGCTGGGTCGCGCGAGCTGGACTTCTCTGCGGTGGCCATGTTGTTGCTACGCGAGGACGACGACTGGCGCGGCTGTGGAGCTCGCAACATTGTGTTCGGGCTCGTGGGACGTCTTGTCCGAGGCGAGGTGGTTTAATATGAGCGACTGGCAGGAGGAGCCCACCGTGTGTTGAGAACAGCCAGTCGGTCTGTCGGTTTTGGTCAATCAATCGAGCAAACAAACAGTCAGGCCAAGTTAGGCCAAGACAGGCAGGCGGCCCGAATTCTGGGGACGGTATGGGGATAGCCAACGTCTGGTGGAGCGAGGGAGATGAGAGAAAGAAGTACACAAAACAGCGCACGCTCTCAGCCACAATAGAAGCGGCAGCAGCAGCAGCAGCAGCAACAGCAACAAAGCAGCAACAGCAGATCTTCAAGAAGGGATGAAAAACTGCCAGTCATTCAATCATGACTGGGTGTGACACGAAATCAAGGAACAGACAGACAGTCAAGACGATCGATGAGAGCAAGCATGGACGAGAAACGCTACTGTACCAAAAACACCAGACCCTTTCGGTGACTGGCCAGCGGCTGCCTCACAACGCGGCGTCGTGTGCTGTTCCTCCCTGCCTCCCTGCAATGTCTCCTATTATTTTTGGGAGCTGCAGTGCTGTACACCAGCAGACTACCGCAAATAACGTGTGTGACGGTCATCGCCAAGCCCGACCTCCCATCGCGAAATTCCACAGGGAGAGAAAGCAGGAATTAATTGGGGCCTTGGCGGCTGTTTCAGTTGGCTGCTCGCATCGACTCAGCAGGGGGAGGCTTGTTCATGCCCTGGCGCATTACGTCGCTGGCTTGAGAGATGCGACCCTGCGACCCTGAGGGGCAGGAATGTGGGAATGTGGGAGAGGGAGGGAGGGCCCAAAGCTGGGCAATCGGCAATCCAGGACATGGGGGCACCTCACCGCCTGCATGATGCGGACTGCGCTGTCAAAAGGTCTGGGGGCCACGTTCCAGGCCCAGGCCCGTGTGGGGTCCTCACAGTACCCGCCACAGCTCGTGAGGTGAGATTGAGCTGAGCTGAGCTGAGTCGAGTCGAGCTGGTACTCGGAGGTTGAGAAGAGAAACACACGAAAGACAACCTGGCTACTGCAAATGCTCAAAACTAAGCTAGGCGAGCTGTTGTCTGTCCCGTCTCTTCAACGGTCTAGGCCGTACCGACCAAAGACAAACGGACCTGACGTCTGACCGCAGCGACAAGCATCGACAAGCAACAGCCAAGCAGCAGCTTGAGAGACACCAAGCCGCTGGGCGGAAAGCTTGTCAACGGCTGGCAGACGCTTCTGGAAGCTTGGCCGTGTCATGCTATCGAGGAAAAGGAAGTGATGAGTTTGTAACTTCAGATCTTGCCTGTCTATCTCATATTTTATCTGGTCGACCCTGCGTCCTGGAGGGCGATGATCTATGAGGCTTCTTGAGCTTAATAAACAAAAATATTCAAACACGTCTATATCGTTGGGCCACGATCCTCTCCTCCCACGAACAGAGTCTAGTCTGCACGAGACATGCTGTACCACCACAAGCTTGAAGTGACCAACCTATCTCTAACGAATTAGCTGACCGATACAATCATCCCCCTCGCCCAGCCCGCCGACTCGCATCCCACAGCTCCCTAAACCGGCTCCCAGGCTGAGCAAGCAGCTCCCGCGGGCAGCCCTCCTCAGCGACGCACCCCTTCTCCAGGACCACGACCCGGTCAAAGTCCACGATCGTCTCGAGCCGGTGCGCCACTGACACCACCGTGTGTGACGCAAAGTCCTCCCGCACGACTTTCTGCACCAATGCATCCGTCTCGGCGTCGACGCTGCTCGTCGCCTCGTCCAGGAGCACGACTCCACCGTCGCCCCCGCGCCGCAGGAGCGCCCTCGCCAGCGAGAACAGCTGCCGCTGCCCGTGGCTGAGCCTGGCCTCGTCGAACTCGACGCCCAGCCCGCCCGCCTCGGAGACGGCCTCCCAGAGCCCCACACGCCGCAGCACCGCCTCGAGGCGAGCGTCATCCGCACCGCTGGCGCCGCCACCGTACGGGTCGAGGTTCTGCCTTGTCGTCCCGGGGAGGAAGAAGAGGTCCTGCGACACGGCGATCAGGCGCGAGCGGACCGTGTCGCGCGGGAGGGTGGCGAGGTCCACTCCGTCGATAAAGATCGAGCCGCGCGTGCTGGGGAGCAGGCGCAGGAGCGAGAGCAGGAGGCTCGACTTGCCGCTGCCGGTGCGCCCGCAGACGCCCACCTTCTCGCCCGGCCGGATCGTCAGCGCCACGCCGTCGAGCGCCCTGAGCCCGAGGTCCTCGCCGTAGCCCGCCGAGAGGTCCCTAATCTCGATGCCTCCCTTGGCGGGCCAGTCCCGCGGCGGCTGCTGGTCCTCGCCCGGCAGCCGCTCGTCAGGTGTCTCCTCGCTGAAGTTCTTGATCCTCGCCACGGCGCCGATGGACGTTTCGAGGGAAGTCCAGAACTGGATCAGGATCTTGAGGTTCTCGGCCAGCGTGATCAGCTGGATGAGCGAGACGGCGGTCAGGCCGACCGACACCGAGTCGCGGAGCCTGACCGCGAGGCCGACGATCAGCACCGCGAGCGCGGCCGTGACGAGGTTGAGCACGAGCGTCAGCCACTGCTGCACCATGAGCAGGAGGTAGAAGGGCTGCTGCGACCTGTCGACCAGCTCGTGGTTCAGGTCCAGCGCGGGCCTGGACCACCCGAACGCGCGGATCGTGGGCAGGCCCGAGAGCGTCTCAAGGAACTGCGTGTACACGGGGGCCTTCTGCTCCAGGTCGAGGAGGCGGAGCTGCCTTGACGTGCGCAGGTAGCCCCTCTGGATGTAGATGAAGACGGCGACCAGGAAGGGGAAGCTGATGGCGATGTAGCCCGTGGAGGAGGCGATCAGGGCGGCGACCCCGACGGTGCTCAGCAGGTTGGCCACCGTCACCAGGAGCGCCAGGGGGAGCGATCTGTCGATGATGCCGATGTCCTGGGAGAACCTCGTCGTTATCGCACCGATGTCTGTGCCGGTGAACAGGGAGAGCGGGGCCCTCACCACAGCATCCAGCAGGACCTGGTGCAATCGCAAGCCTGTCCTGGAGGCCACAAAGAGCATCCCGAACATTACTACGAGGCCAAAGCTGACGACTCCCAGAACCTGCAGTGCCGAGTAGACCCCCAGGTAGTACCCAATACGCTGATTAGGGTGCTCGGCATTCGCCTCAGACCAATAATTGAGCCAGACGGTGGAGAATGTAGACAAGAACGCCCACGAAATCTCCGCCACCAAGAGCCCGATGGCAAATGGCATCCCGATGGCCTTCAGGAAGAAGCCGTACACTGCCGAGTCACCTCGCTGTCTTCGCTTATCTTCCGGTTCTGCCTGGCTTGGCCTTGCAGTCTTGGGTCTGGCCTCTTGGTCCTGCCCTGGTTGAGCGGATGCTTCATTTGATCCAGCCTCATCACTGCTCCCAATCTCTGAATCATCATGTTTGTTCAAAGATGCTACGTAGCCGCCAATCTTGTTCAAAGAAGCGAAATCGCCCTGCTCAGCCACAACGCCGTCCCTCAAAACGATGACTTGGTCGGAAAACGGCAGCAAGTTGACGGACTGAGTCGCGAGGATCACTGTCGTGCCCCAACGCCGCAATAATCCCGTGTCCTTGCTGAAAATGCGGCTGAAGACGACGCGGGTGGTGTGATTGTCAAGACCACTGAAAGGGTCGTCAAAAAGCGCCAGCTGTGGTCGAGAATAAACAGCCCTCGCCATGGCGACCCTCTGCTTCTGACCACCGCTCAGGGCGATCCCGTTGGATCCAATGACGGTCAGATCCCCGTCTTCGAGGTTCTCAAAGTCCCTTTCCAGGTCGCAGGCCTGCGTGACAAGTCGGTAGAGGTCCTCGTCGTAGTCGGAGAAGCCAAGGATGTTTTTGCGGACCGTGTCGTTGATCAACCACGGGGTCTGGTCGCACCAGGAAACCCTGTGTCTCTCGAGGCTGACCTTGCCGGTGACATGTGGGACTTCGCCGAGGAGACCTTTGAGCAGCGTTGACTTGCCACTGGCCACGGAACCGATAATGATTGCGAGCTCTTGGCGCTTGACCGTGAGGTTGACGTCTTGTAACACCACAGCACCTTCTGGTGACCACCGGAAGCAGGCATTCTCAACTTGAACACCCTTGGGCTTTACTGCGTCTTGCTGACGTGGAACCAGATCCTCAAGTTCAATATCCTCTCGAAGACGGGGGCTGAGCTGCGCCGTGGAGCCGCCCGAACCATTACCAGAAAGCCGAGACGAAACCGGCATTGTGTCCGCTCGTCTATCAGCCCTCGAGGCCGTGGAGAGGAATTTCTCGATCCTCTTGAAGCACCCAGCGGCCGCAGTGATGTCCAGGACCGCCTCGAACATCCAGAACAACGGCTGCCCGAGAAGAATGATAAGCGAAAGGGAAGAGAACATCCTCGTGGCCTGGAGTGATTCTCCCGAGCTAATCGCACCAATCGCGAAGAAGGCAAAGGCCACAACAGGGGATATGAGGAGCGGGACCTGGGCGAGCGCAGAAGTCAGCGCGCTCATCCTCCTGAAAGGGGCTGCCGCGTCGATCTCGTCTTTCCGCAGCGTGGCGATGGTGTCGCCTAGCCTCTGACCGAGCCCCGACAATTTGATGCTTTTCATATGGCCCAGCACGGTAGAAGTAATACCTGGACACGAATTAGCACAGTAAATCCATGATAAACATCACCTTGTTTCGTGTGAAGGATTCTCACTTACCAACACGTTCCTGCACCTTCGTGATCCAGGCCATCATGAACCTCTTCGAGGGAGGTCCGCAGATCACCGTTGCGGCCAGCGAAACGGCACTGACGATGATGGGGCCGACGAACGCCACGCCGATCTGCCTGCTCAGCAGATATGTTGCGATCACGACCTGGATGATGTTGGCCCACATCTCGAGTATCTCATGCGTCGCGCGGATGATCGCGTCGACCTGCGAATCGTTAGCGACCATAATCATATCCACACACACGTGGGAACAGCACGCTGGACTGACATCAGTGCTCATGAGCGTCACTGCCGCGGCGTTGTCGATGGCCGTGGTGCTGAGGTCGGTGGAACGGGCGAATACGGCCGACACCAGGATGCCGCGCAGCATGGTGACCGTGCGTGTGGCCTGGTGAGAGTAGAACGCGCCGGACAGGGCGATTCCGAGATAAACTAGCCCGTAGGCTCCGATCAGGCCGTAGCCGCGGTTGATGCTCTCTTCTGGGTGCTCCAGGAACGCGAGGAACCGATTGAGCACCAGCGGCTGGCAGATCGTGAAAGCGAGCTGTAGAAGCCGCGGGAATACCACGCCCACCAGGGGCCACTTGAGCGTACTGATGCATGACCTCAGAAGCCTGTTACTGCTGCTGGGTTTGACTGTATGCTTTTCAGCTACGATTTTCGTCATCGTGGGTATGACATCACCTACTTTTGTCCCATGCCACCCAGAACTTATCATTCAGGGCAGCAGCACTCATCGACTTATCAAGGGCGTAGAGGTCGGCCGGCTTGAGCAGACGGCGGAAGCCATCCAACAAAAGGGGGTTCAGCCAGCTGAGCAGGCCGCGGCTGTACAGGCCGCTGGTGCTCTCCGGGTTCCTCCACCGCTCGCCCCCTCTGACGAGGAACCCGGCCTTCTCCTTGGCCTCAAGCACCAGGAGGCACGCCTTCAGGACAAACGACGCGGTGAAGACGGCACGCACGGAGGCGGCAAGGCCCGACAGCCAGAATGTCCGCAGGATCGCGCCGTCCAGCAGCAGGGAGACGAGCAGGTAGGCGTTGAGGATGGACGAGGGCCGGGGCGACCTCGTGTGCTCTGCGTACGAGAGGGCGCAGAACACCAGGCTGGCGGCGAAGGACACGCACGACGCCGCCACAGAGGCGGTCCTCACGCGGCCGAGGGCGCCGGGCTGGGCTGCCCACAGGGCCAGGAGGGAGAGCTGCAGGGCGGAGAAGAGGGCGACGGCGGCGAGCTTGGCGAGCTTGAAGGCGTTGCCGGCCACCACGGAGGGCGACTTGCTGAGGTGTCTTAGGCGCAGTGGGCCGGCAATGATCAGGAGGCACGCGGGCAGGATGGAGAACAGGTACTGCTCGAAGGCGATGGTGAAGTCGAAGCCGCCCCTGCAGTCCTGGACGACGGGCCCGAAGCTCTCGTCGGCGGTTGGCCAGCAGGCCGCCGCGGAGGAGATGTTGCTCATGGCTTGTCAAGCAGGAAGGGTTCAACCAAGTCGATTGGCGTTGATCGGGAAACTCGAGGCCTTGTGTCGACTAAGAACAAATCGTCCTCTATATTCATTGCTCCATTTGCTGCATTGTTTACAGCGATTGAGGCACAGTCCGTCCGCAGATGACGGCCTCAGGGGCACGGCGCGAAGGATCCGACAAGACGCGGTTGGCAGTGCCCTTGGTGCAATGTTGGCCCGAATTGGAGCTTAGCCTTCTTCGAGATAAGGAACATCTCTGTCTGGTTTGTTCCCCCCATGATTGATCCGGCTTAGACCCAGGTACTGGGCAGGATAGTGTGAGTGGGACACACATGGTTTTCCATCATCTTCCTCACAACCGGATAAATTCTGAACGACTGGTTAGAAGCGAATGTCTCCATGTGAAATATGTATGAGTATCATGTCAAGACGGACAGACGTGGACGTGAAGTCATCAAGCTTTCACCTGGGTAGCACCTTGGCGAGGGAGCCCTGGAACCCGGCGCCCCAGGGACTTGTGGGGAGCTGTTGTGGACCCCTGTGCAGGGTCACAAGGGTTGAAGTACACAACCTTAATAACTGCACCCCATACGCGTAGAAGCTCTGCCGACCTTCGGCGCCGGCCCGCTCATTTATTGGAGGACGGCTGACTACTCCTGACCGTTAAGACCGTCATGTCGCTTAAGTGTAATAGTTACATAAAGGATACTACAAGTATCATGTCTACTAGACCTACATGTACAATCCCCGGTGAACACAACATCTAACTATTCCGAATCATGAGTGGTTGGTCCTTTAAGACTTCAAGGGCTTGGGGATGGCACGCGGAATTGTCATGTCGCAAGTCTCATCTATCAAGTTCCCTTGGTTTGAGTTGGATGCCTCGTTATGCAGTGAAAAGCCGAACAGCCCTCAGATCTAGATATCCAAAAAGCCTTCCCGTGTCTCAGTCCTCAGCCCTGAGCATCGGGATCTTGAGCCGATGACCCACACGGCAAGGACCCGATGGCCGTGTGCCCGGGCCGGCGGCCGGGGTCTCCTCTCACCTGGCCGCCGGCTCAGGCCCGACTGTTTGCCTTTTAAGTCTACCAGAGTGTCGATACTTAACCCGTTCGTGCCTTTCACGTCCATGTACTTCTTCTCCTCACCACCTAGGAGCGTTCAATAGGTTGACTAGGTGATTTGTCGACCAGATCGTCCAAGCCATGGCGTGCTATTTGCAATGATGCCGTGGGACCATTCCGCCCCTCCAGTCATGTCTCTCACCAACGATATGCGGTCATGCCTAAACCACGGAGATGCTTTCGCTCTCGAGTGACACGCCGCGTTCTGTGGCTCTGTCGTTGGTGTGAATCACCGTGAGAGACGCATCTAGACCACAAGCTGCCCCGCCCCAGCTTCACTTCACTACGTGAACGACTGAACAAGTGAAAAGGAGAAAAGGGGGAAGGATGGGCATTCTCGCACAGAATCGTCCCTGGAACCTGCCCAAGCTCATTTCTGCAATTACTGCACCTGCACCGAGACCAAAGAACCAAACCGTCAGGCTCCTCTTCAGAGGGTATACAAACACCTGTCCTTATCATATCATCTCTCACGACGAGCGTGGCTTTTCAAGGCAGCGCAATGGCGACAGCGCCATCACCCGGCCGGCGCATCACCCGGGTTCTCATCGCCAACCGGGGCGAGATCGCCGTGCGCATCATCAAGACGCTGCGCAAGGTGAAAATCGAAGCCATAGCCATCTACGCCGACACTGACGCCGAGTCCGCCCACGTCCGCGACGCAGACATCGCGCTGCGGCTCTCGGGGAGCACCGTCGCCGAGACATACCTCAACGCCGACCAGGTCCTCGCACTGGCCAAGTCGGTGTCCGCCGACGCCATCATCCCGGGCTACGGGTTCCTGTCCGAAAGCGCCGGGTTCGCCTCGAGGGTCGAGGCCGAGGGCATGATCTGGGTCGGCCCGACGCCCCGGCAGATGTCCGACCTGGGCCTCAAGCACCGCGCCCGCTCCATAGCCGCCGGGGCCGGCGTCCCGACCTTGCCTGGGAGCAGCAGGCTCGTCGACTCCGTCGAGGACGCCCTGCACGAGGCGCGCCGGGTCGGCTTCCCGCTCATGATCAAGAGCAGCGCCGGAGGGGGTGGGATCGGGTTGCGGCGCTGCGACGACGCCGAGGAGCTCGAGGAGGCGCTGCAGAGCGTGCAGAGGCTCACGGCGGCCAACTTCGGCGATAATTCCGTCTTCCTGGAGCGTTTCATCGAGACAGCTCGTCATGTCGAGGTTCAGATCCTCGGAGATGGTACCGGCCGTGTCATAGCTGCTGGCGACCGAGATTGCTCTCTGCAGCGGCGCCACCAAAAAGTGCTGGAGGAGAGCCCTGCCCTGATGGTCCCAGCCAAGAAGAGGGCGCAGATGAGAGACGCCGCTGTGCGGCTCGCGTCGGCCGTCAAATATCGGAATGTAGGCACCGTTGAGTTCATATACGACGAGGACGCTCAAGACTTCTACTTTCTCGAAGTAAACACCCGTCTGCAAGTCGAGCACCCCATCACCGAGGCAGTCACGGGGCTTGATCTCGTCGAGGCCATGTTAGAGATTGCTTCCGATGGAGGCCAGCAGCTCTTTCAGAGATATCCCGAGGGCATCGTCCCCAGCAAGGGTGTCGCCATCGAGGCCAGGCTGTACGCAGAGGACCCGCTGCAGGACTTTCGCCCGTGCGCCGGCCGCATCCTCGAACTCGAGCTCCCCCCAGATCTGCGCGTCGACACTTGGGTTTCCTGCGGTACAGAAGTGACGACATCGTACGACCCAATGCTGGCAAAGCTGGTTGCGAAGGGGAGTAACCGCCGTGAGGCAGTCGCAAGGCTGTGTGAGGGTCTTGCTGCGACCCGGATCGTTGGGATCGAGACCAACCTCGACTATTTGCGGCAGTTGACAGCCTCTCCAATGTTCCAGTCCGGCTGGTACACGACTAAGTCTTTGGACATTTTCCGCTTCACCTCATCATCATTTAGGGTAGTCGAACCTGGCAGCCTGACGACCATCCAAGATTGGCCAGGGCGAACGGGATATTGGAACGTCGGTGTTCCCCCTTGTGGTCCCATCGACGATCTGTCCTTCAGACTTGCGAATCGCCTCGTCGGAAACCATGAGAGCTGTGCTGGGCTCGAGTGTTATATCAAGGGCCCGTCTCTCACTTTCCACCGTGACGCCCTCGTTGCTATAGTGGGCGCCTTGACCCCAGTCCATATCGACAAGCAACGCGTGCCTATGAACCAGGCTGTCCGTGTTCAAGCCGGTAGTACCCTGACTTCCGGGTTGGTCGAGTCGGGCTCTCGTTTCTATATCGCTATCCGTGGCGGCATCGACGTCCCTCGTGTCATGGGTAGTCGGGCCACTTTCGAGCTTGGCCAAATGGGAGGCTTAGACGGCCGTAAGCTGCAGCGCGGAGATCTCATCCGCCTGGGAGGCTCCCCCGAGTTCGAAGCTATTGATGACGAGGCTCTTCTTCTCGCGCCGGCTGTGCCACTCCCGCTACAACCAAAGGCAGAATGGACGATAGGTGTAGTGCCTGGCCCTCATGGTGCACCGGACTTCTTTACTGTAGAAGGTCTTGCTTCCCTCTTTCACAGCGCATGGACCGTTCACTACAACAGCAACCGACTCGGTATCCGCCTGAAGGGGCCGAGACCCCAGTGGGCACGACAGGACGGCGGCGGAGCTGGTCTGCACCCGTCCAACATCCACGACAGCCCGTACTCGATTGGAAGCGTAAGCTTCACTGGCGACGAGGCGGTAGTTCTGACGTGTGACGGCCCCAGTCTTGGTGGCTTCGTCGTTTTCAGTGTTGTGGCCTCGGCAGAGATGTGGAAGCTGGGCCAGGTCCGACCGGGAGACACCATCCGGCTTCAGCCCATCGCCGTCGAGAAAGCTTCCGAGCTGAACGCCGAGCTCCTCCGTGGTATCAAGAACCTCACACCTCTGCCGAGCTGGGGAAGACCGGGACTTGGACCCACAGCCGTTCTGCCCGATGCGACAGTGCTGGGTACGATTCACCACAACGACCAGAGCATCCTGGTCCGACAGGCAGGCGACTGTGCTGTGCTCTTGGAGTTTGGCGATGCCAACGGGTTCAAGCTCCGCCAAAGCTTTGAGATCCTGGTTTTCGGGCAGCACCACCAGACGCAGCAGGCCATACCCGGCGTTGAAGAGCTGACACCCGGCGTCTGTACTCTCCACGTGCGGTACACCCCTGGAACAACGCCCCAGACCATCCTGGACCGCCTCGCCCTGCACGTGCAGTCCTACGCCATCCCTGAGCAGGTGCCATCCCGACGTGTCCGACTCCCGCTTGCCTTCGACGATACTGTCACCCGGGCGGCCGTCGAGCGGTACGCAGCCACGATCCGCGCCAGCGCACCCTGGCTCCCCAGCAACATCGACTTCCTCGCGCAGCTCAACGGGGTAGACCGGGATGCCCTACGGGGCATCCTGGAGAGCTCGGACTTCCTGGTTCTGGGTCTCGGCGACGTGTATCTCGGCTCGCCGTGCGCTGTGCCACTGGACCCCCGCCATCGACTCTTCGGGACCAAGTATAACCCCTCGAGGACGTTCACTCCAAGGGGAGCTGTCGGAGTCGGGGGGCAGTACATGTGCAGTAAGTTCGTTTCTTCTTCTTTCGTGTCACGTCCTCTCGGCAGTTGCCGACCATCTCTCCCGTCAAGGCTGACTGTCAAATGCCAAAAGTTTACGCGGCGGAGTCCCCCGGCGGCTATCAGCTCGTAGGACGAACCATCGACAATATCTGGGACCCTTCCCTTGTCGCTGGACCCACCAAGGGCAGTTCGAGTGAGAAACAGCACAACCACCAGCAGTTCATGTTCAGGATCTTCGACCAAATCAGCTTCTACGCCATCACCGAGGCCGAGCTCGACGCCGCCCAGGCGTCTGGGACCCAGGGGGACCTCATGCGCGTCGAGGATGGTGTGCTGGATCTGGCCGCACACGAGGCCTGGGCGGATGCCCGCCGCGACGACATTGCCGCGACGCTCGCGCAGCGCGCCCGCGCAATAGCGGCGGCTCCCTTTCTTGGCGAGCTGACCCGGCCCCGCGAGGCCGCCGATGCCGCAGACGGCGGGAGCGCGTGTGCGGGGCCGAGGGAGGAAGACGAGGCAGGCGAGGAGGATGGGTGTGAGAGGGTGAAGGCCGGGATCCCGGGGCGCTGCTGGAGGCTCTTGGTCAAGGAGGGTGACAGAGTGAAGGCCGGCTCGCTACTGGTAAGTCTCAGACTGTCCCCCATCTCGTTCTTCCTTGCGTGTCACTCCTGTCCCGACCAGGATCCAGTTCGTTGTTTGTGGTTCATCTTGTGTGGAATCGGACTGACATATCTTGTTCCTGCCAGGCCTACCTCGAGTCGTGCAAGATGGAGGTCAAGATCCCGAGTCCAGTGGATGGTGTCTGTGTGAAGACGCATGTGAAGGAAGGCGCTGTGGTTGATGCCCACGATACCCTGGTAGTGATTCGACCTGATCCATGAGAGCAACCGTACGACACCTGCATTTTTGGGCCATGGTCAAGAGGTCTATATCATAGGTCGTTGCTAATATACGAAGAGTTTAACATGTGATGATCTCAGACGGATATGCTGCCTTGCTGTGGAAGACTGGAACTCGTACAGATCAAGTAGAATCTGCAGGACTCTAGCACACAGAGAGGGAGAGAGAGAGCGCGAAATGATCGCATGAAGGATTGTCTATTTGAACAGTATCATGGGACATAACAAAGTGCGAATTGAAACATCGTAGAGCTTTCGAGAGCTATCAGGGCGTTGGGGAACGCGTTGGGGTTTAACGCCGGATTCCGAGCCGATCCAGCAGGTAATGTCCCAAAGGACAGGGACATGTGGGAAGCTGTTGTGGGCCCTGCACAAGATTACAGGGGTCTAACAAGGCTAAAGTGGGGGCCAACCTTAATAGCTGCGCTCAATACGCGTAGAAGCTCTGCCCGACCTCGGGCGCTGGTGCTGACCCGCTTATTTACTATGGAGGGTGGCTGACTACTCTTAAGTAAGTTCCAAGACCGTCATCTCCCTTGGGCGGAGGGATGCAGACAGCTGTCGTCTACTGTCTGACTGTCTGGCTGTCGCGTGCCTGGCGGTGAGACTAGACCTCCCTTTATTGTCTCTTTCCTGTTTCCCCCTCTTCCCCAAACCCTCCTTCTTCCAGTCCGGCCACTCCACGCGACAAGCCTGCAATTCCGAGCCCGCAATGCCTTCACTACGGGTCAATTGGGGCAGGCTGACCCTGGGCCTCGTCCTGTGTGTCGCCATAGCTTTCGTCCGAGCTGAGGGCGCCAAGGATGCCCCCCTGGACGACGTCACGCTGGGGCCGCCCTTGAGCCTTGAAGAGATCGAGGACCAACTTCAAGTATGCAACACTCTACCCTACGTGGTGAAGCTGGCGAACTGATAATCTTGTCCTATAGGAGTGCCCCGTCGTCCACACCCTCACCGCGCAGAAGCTCGCCCGCCTCTCCGGCAAAACGTCCCAGGTCGCCAGGCTCTTCTCCATCCTCTTCCCCAGCAGCTCTCCCGCCATTAACGCTCTGCTTGCCACCCTCTACATATCCGGCCCGCCCAACTTTCTTCTGGCGCTATGTCCTCCCAATATCGACCCCTCTTCTCTGTCCATCATGGTGGCGTTCGCCGTCGGCGGTCTGATGGGCGACACGCTCTTCCACTTGCTCCCCGAGATCTTTCTAGGCGAGGACGACCTCGACAAGGCCCGATTTGTCCTCGTCGAGCCCAACCGGAATCTTCTGCTTGGAGTCGCCATCCTAGTCGGCTTCATGACTTTCGTCGCCATGGACAAGGGGCTCCGCATTGCGACAGGGGGCGACGGCGGCCATGACCACGGCCATGGACATAGCCACTCGCACGCCCACGAGAATGGTAAGGACGGCGCGAAGTCCACCGCGGTCGAGGGCGTAGATGCCTCTGGCATCAAGTCCCGGAAGAAGGCAAATGGCACTGCGGAGGGGAAGGAAGCGGCCCCTGAGAAAGAGGTCAACCAGAGCGTCAAGCTCGGTGGCATCCTGAACATGATTGCCGATTTCACCCACAACATCACCGACGGCCTGGCAATGTCAGCCTCCTTCTACGCCTCCCCCACCGTCGGCGCAACCACCACCATGGCCGTCTTCTTTCACGAGATCCCGCACGAGGTCGGCGACTTCGCCCTTCTCGTGCAGTCGGGCTTCAGCAAGAAGGCCGCCATGGGCGCGCAGTTCATCACGGCGGTGGGCGCCCTGCTTGGCACCTGTATCGGCATTGCCGTTCAGGAACTCGGCGGCGGCTCCGCCTCGTCCGAGCCCCTCGCCCTGAACGGCGGCATATGGGGCACCAGTTTGACCTACGGTGACCTGCTGCTCCCCTTCACCGCCGGGACGTTCCTCTATGTGGGCACTGTCGCCGTCATCCCGGAGCTGCTGGAGACGGGCAAGAACAGGCGGGAGGAGCTGGTCAAGACTCTGAGCCAGTTCGCGGCGATCGCCTTGGGGGCGGGGATTATGCTTTACATTTCGTGGCATGACTAAGGGGGGGTTAAGGTTCTCCTATCGGCCCCGGGCATGTAGATGATAAAAAGTAGAGCCCATTTTAGATGTATAGAAGGCTGCAATGTGAGGGGGGTCAGGTCGATGAGGATTGCCGTCAGTCTGACAGCATTTGCGGGCTGCGGTCTGACCACCATGGTTGAATTCCAAGTTCGTAGTGGTGAGCCCATAGAGGATACATCCATCCAAGCGAGAGAGATATTGTATACCAGGGTTTGGGAGAGCGGTCTCTATCTGAATTGATGCGCGTCGGCGTCATCGCTGATCTGCCTACCTAGCAGGTTGGTAGTCTCTAGGTACCTCTCAGATCAGTCAACTGCTTCAAAGTCGTGACTCACAATAAATAAGCGAATTTGCGTGCCCTCACTCGGTATTCTCACTCAGGACCACTCATTGCTATACTCAGTACATCTCTTCCGGTGGACCACATCCGGTGGATAACATATCCGTTGAGACTCGCATCCACCGATAGGTTGTACCGGAGAACAGACATGCCGCCTAATACAAGTGTTAAGACGATCTGTTCAAACTATGGGCTTGGGGACTTATGTAGTTGCTGTTTTTCTCTCGAGTCCCAATCGAGTAGACATCCACTGCCTGGTCGCTTGAGGCAGGGAGATGGTAACTAGGCTGACAGACTGTGGATCCTAGCGAACTTCCAGACTAGCAGCCCAGAAATATTGAACGCGAAAAGTCTACTGTCCTGTTTTGGACAGGATGATGACGAATGTGCCGCTGCTGCATGAAGTGGCTAGGCTGGTGTTCTACCCCCATCATGTTGCCTTGAATACGACAGTCAAGATGATGACTTGTACAAACTGAAGAACGAACATGTAGAACGGACCTCGTCCGTCATGGCCCAAGGCTGTGCCAAATCAAATGCGGAAAAGGAAGAAGGAGAAAGAAAGAGATGAGAGGAGGTGGAGGAAACCAACAACCTTAAAAAAGGGAAAGAAAAGAAATGGGCCACGCCCACAGGCAAGACAGATGCGTGCGGGACCCGTGCCACAAGCAAGGCAGCATCCTCCATTTCATCGTATCACCAAAACATAGCATGTCATTCTCACCCTGACCGGCCGCAGCCCATTTAAAGAGCCAAACAAAGTGCTCGAGCAGGTCTCCTTGTGGTAGCAATGCCCCATCAAGGCCACACCCCACCACCGCACATACCTACACCAGTCCCCCAGCCCTTCCCCCCTTCCCCCCTCCCCCAGGAGGACCAACACGCAGGCGACCAGGCGGGAACCAAATCCCGCAGGGCCTGGTCCTCGCGGCGGACGGTGTCCCTGCCCATCCACACTGCCGGGAGACGCGTGCGGGGCTTCTGGAGGCGGACGAACCTTGATGAGCTGGGACTGTTGAACTGGGGCCCCGGGGGATTGTGAGTGTCCGTGGCGGGGGGGGGGGCGATCCTGGATGAGGGCTAGGGGGGTGTTCTGGACGCGTGGAGATGGTCGTTCGGAGGGCGCAGGGCGGGCTTTGATGTGATGCCGGGTGGTTTCGTGTTGTTGTGAGTCATATTCTGGGAGTCTCCTCCGCCCGCCTGCGACCGCCGCCCACATCCCTGGCGTCACTTATCTTGTTTTCTGTGGGGGAAGAGTATGAGTCTTGGAAATTTGTGGCACCACGGTGCAGGAACACGGAGAAAGGATGAAGGGTGAGGTATCGTGGTGTGGTTCTCAGTGTCGGGGGACAGCCAGCCAGAGAACGGCACTGGAGGATTACATGGGCTATAGGTTGAGCACGGTCCAGCCTGGCTCTACGTAGTACATCTCGAGGGAGACCCGAGATAAAACCATTTCAAGTGATCCGTCGAGAAAAGAATAAACAAATTATAGAGGCAATGTGCGTTGGACATGTCCCGAGTTCTAGAAACTCGGCTGTCGTCCAAGAAGTTAGAGATCCACAATCACCACTTTCAGCATGACAGTTATTGAACGTGTGTGTGCTTCATTTCTCCCGTTCGAATCTGTGAAACTACCTACCACACCACCCTCAAGTGCTTTGGTTGAATGTTCTTGCCGGTAGAGTTAATACTGTCTGATGGTATCAATTCTCCGGTCTCCCTGCCTCGTAGATATGGGGGTAATGGCGCAGAATTCTCATGACAATTTCTATGACATCAATCTCCATTCCCAGATTGTCCTTCAATGAAATGATTTGGTAAAGCCCCAACCCAGCTGTGCATGATGTCGTTATAATCACGACATTCACACACAAGGTGCTTCACTTCCCCAAACCCAAATCAACTGCCAGACGTTGAATCAAAAGCATTTCTGTTCCAGATGCATTGAAAATAAGATGGATTACAGTTGAAGAGCACACCTGGGAAAAAGATGCCCCTCGCGCAGAGTATCTACCAAGCCAGGAGATCATGCTGAAATAGTTCACCGCGGTTTGCACACACGTCCAGCCCACACACGCCAAAGGTTAATCCTGAGACCAGGAGCATATTACAAACCCACGTGCAGTGCCAAGTCCAATGCAAACGAGCAAATCAAAGTCACAAGGTGGACACCATCCGCGCTGGACACCTTACGAGGCATAGTTCAAGCTCAAGGGGGAGGGACTGGACAATCAGGATCCTGGGCGGCGAGCACAGTATTCCACAGTATTAAATGTCCAATCCCACGCCGTAGCATCGTCAACACGCAGTTAGAGTCATTCTAACCCCCTGGAGGCTTGGCGCGGCGCTGGTCCCAGCTGCTCGGGAACCCCTAAAGGGAGGAATAGCCGCATGCGGAAATCCTTTTTTTCACACTTCACACTCGCCCCTGCTGATGACGCTAGCCAAAGTTCTTAAGTGCTTGGACCCATGCACACTTGTGGGTGAAACTTTCGCTGCCATGCTGCCAGGCTGCTCGCGCCCGCGTTAGTGTGGGCTGAGGGCTGCTTGGGGCGGTCCTCTTGTGATCGCGGACTGTTGCTGCTCAGTTGCGCGGGCTCGCTGCTCAAGGCATTGGGCGCTTGGACCGTATAAGTGGGTGTCGTCCCACAACATGCTGGCAGCAAAACCTGGCAGTCGCTAATTGGGGAGGCCAGAAGGGCGGCCGCGGTCTGGAGACCTTACTCATGGGCTAGCTGCGGCCGACCAGGTCCGAAGTCGTGGTGCGTGGCATATATCGAGATTTTCCTGCGGCCGTACCGTGCAGCGCATGTGACGGGGACGGAGAGAGTGGTCCAGTACGACACGGACGTAGGTAGCACCGAACGTTGTGATTCGGCTCTCGGGCTTGCGACATCGGCAGCCGAAGTCTGGTGTCAATTGATCGATCACAGTTGCCCTGCTGTTTCTATATTTGCTGAGCACATGATGATGAATGTTGAGCAAGTGTTGGCTATGGATACGAATGGGCCTCCTTGGCTCTGGTCCTTCGGGACGCTGCATTCAAGGTCTGGAACTGAATATCGCCGAGCAGTCAGGCGTTTGTTATGTAAATTGTGGAGATCGAAGTTGGGAATTGCCGTTTTGGCCAGTCACCTTGAGACCTTGCGCGTGTAAGTCAAGCTCGCAACATGCAAGGTCCGTCACCGGCGGAACTAAACGCCCAAATGATACAGTATTGGCTCCTAGCTCCGACTGTTTGAAATCCAGTGCTCACGTAATAATTCATTCGTGCTGGCTGCCACACGCATTTGCGCAACAACTAGCTCTAGCTCTGGGGTTTCCGCGGTCTCTTCCAGGCTTGAGAAAAGACGATGCAATTTCTGTTGGTAATTGCATCACGGGAGCCAGGCCATTATCGAAGCCAAAGGATCAACAGGCTGACTCGACCGCAAGACGCCATCTGGTGTCAGGCCATCGCCAATGTTGCGCCAACCGCCCGAATCTTCTTTGTCGACACGTGCCCTGTGCCTTGGGCCATGGCAGCCAAGTTGTGGCTCGCTGGAAGCTGACAATCTGGAGAGCTATCGCGCCTGCCAATTGCAAAGGCCTAGACTTGTCCTCCTGGGCAAGGGCATGGAGGGGCGTTGATCCCTGCCCGTCCAGTTTTCCCATGTTGGGGTTCGTGATCCACCAACCGATGATCCACTGGCGCAATGCAGGGATTGCTTTGTGAGTTGGAGGAACGAGAACCTTGGTCCTGACCGTGCACGCCTTTCGGCCAACGGCAGGGCGTCGACCTCTTCTTTTTTTTGTCCCTGGTTTGGCCCTACGGACATCCGCATCCGACGGCCGCTGCTATCTGGGTAGGTGCTGTGTGCAACACAGATGATAATGAATTAGATTATCAGTGATGGCTCACAAGTGACAGTCAAGACAAAGAGATTTCAGAAAAGACGGGATCTGGATCTGATGCGGATCTGGATCTGGTAGAGATATTATTATAACCGTCGCTCACTCACACACACACTCGTGTCTCTCTCACCCGGGCCGGGTCTTGACCCTTGGCGATATGGTGCAGACGAATGAGACGCACGTCACAGACCACCTATCATCCATATCCGGGTCGGCAGACGCCCTTCAAGCCGCAACGAGTGATCAATCCTCCCACACCACCTGGCGGGCATGGTGCCGCGCCCGTGGTTCGACCAGGTGGCTGGACTAATAAATAAGCTACCAACGCCCTCCACACAACATGCTCCCCCAGACTGTGCGGAGTGGTCCACCGCCTGCTTGTTCCATGCCAGGGATGCCCAATCTGCCCCTCCGACTCGCTTCCTCTTACCATTAGGGATTTTTGGACGGCTTTCCTACGTCGGAATGACTCAGATATTCTGAACCTTCTTTCATTTCCAATCCAGTCGAGAATCGTCACCATATGTCAGCTACTACTGTGTTGTCTGTCCCCTTGTTTCATGCGCATTTGCGTCCTGCCTCCTGCATGCTGCCGGTTGTATAAAGCCCAGCGTCGGGCCGTTGCCACCGTTTGAAGATGGTGCCTGCTGCTCCTGTCATTGGCAGCTTCTCAGAAAGGGTTCCCAAGAGACCGTTTCTTTATCAGATTGATTGATCACGGGCGACCTATCAAATCAAGTCTTATCGGGCTCTTGAAGTCCACATCACCACCGCTTGTTCGTCACTTACTGTGCTACGACGACCCCACACGTTGGCTCAGTAATCGTTTATCATTCACACAGGCGCCTGCACTGAGCACATGTCCTTGGTTGACAGAATCATTCTCGCCGCAAACATGCCTGCAAGAGCGAGCATGTCGACCAGCCCGAGCGAGGCCAGCTCCTCCCTGTCGGCGCACGCCAGAAAGCTTGGCTTCCCAAAGTCCGACATCCAGATCCAGCTCAAGAACCACTTCAAGACCAAGACGTACACCTCGTCTTCTGTCGTGGCCGGGGATGTCACCATCACCACCCAGAGGGACGTGCGGTTCGACACCATCGAAATCATCCTGCTCGGCTCTGCCAAGACCAAGACAGATGGATACAGTGCCCCCCATGAGTCCACATACACCTTCCTGAAGCTGATCATGCCCATCCCCGAATCGGTGTACCCCATCCCGCGGGTCCTTGAGAGCTCGAGGACGCTGAGCGTGCCGTTCCACTTCGTGCTGCCCAACTTCCTCACTCTCGGCGCCTGCACGCACAAGGTCGAGTCCGAGCACGTCAAGGGCCAGCACCTGTGCCTCCCGCCTTCCATGGGCTCCTGGGCCAGGGGCAACTGGGAGAAGGACGACCTCTCCCCCCAGATGGCCGACATCGAGTACACCATCAGGGCGCGGGTCTGGAAGCAGCCGGAGCTGCAGGCGCGGCCCACCAAGATCATGGAGTCCATCAAGTCGATCCAGGTCCTTCCCACCTTCCCCGAGGACGCCCCGCTGAGCATCACCAAGAACGACCGGCTGTACTGCATGACCAAGACAAAGTCCATTCGCAAGAACCTGCTCTCGGCCAAGCTCGGGAAGCTCACCGTCTCGGCGGAGCAGCCAAGGGCCATCATGCTCAGGCCAGATGGGCAGGTCTCGACCGGCACCTCCGCCCAGATCGATCTCAAGTTCGAGCCCGTGTGCGCAGGCACCCCTCCCCCGAAGATCACTGCCATCTCGTCCAAGATCACAGCCCACACCTACTTCTCTGCGGGCCCCATCAGCGCCCCGCCTAACATGGGCGACTTCACCAAGGCTGGCGTCTCGGACCGCCGCGGCGTCTACTCCACCTCCGTCAACCTCCCAGCCGCGGCGCCCCTGGAGAAGCCGACCTGGATCGCCCAGCAGGCCCGTCGCGACTCGGGATACTTCACCGACACGGCGCCCGAGAACACAGCGTCAGAGGGGGAAGGCGCGGAGGACGAGGAGCGTCAGCGGGAGCGCCGCCAGCGCCAGCGCCGCAAGTCCAGCACCATCGCGAACCTCGTGCGGCCTTCGAAACAGCAACAACAAAACCAGTCCCCGCCCCGTACGTCACCAGTCTTCCACACAACCACGACGCACGTCCCCTTGGCGCGCCTCCCGACGTCCAAGAAGTTCTTCGTGCCGACCTTCCACTCGTGCATCGCCTCGCGCGCCTACACGCTGCACGTCTCCCTGCAGGTGACGGCGGGGACCGGCGGCGGCAACACCACCGTGTCGCTGGACCTGCCGCTGCAGATCGGGGTCGAGCCCGAGCGGGGACCAGCAGCCGCCGCCGGGGGCCAGGGGGAGGAGCTGCCCAGCTTCGAGGACGCGGTGGAGGAGGCGGCCGTCGACGATTTCTTCCGGCCGCGGATGCTGAGCGTGCCCGAGGTCGCGTTCACGGAGACGAGCGTGCTGCCTGGGTATGGGGCCAGGTGAAGGGGGGATCGATCCTCCGGGCCGACCTGGACCGAATATTGTTGATTTTCCAATTCTGGCCTCTTTTGGTGTCTCACCGTTTTAAAGCTTTGGGTTTTATGATGCACCAGATTGCATGTGCCCTTTTCTTTTTTTTTTCTTTTTTTTTTCTTGGTTACGGTTTAACTTTTGATACCCTCGTGCTCGGGTTTGTTGACCCCACGGAATCGATCCGGTGGCTGGTCGGACAGAAAGAAGCATGGCGTTTTGTGGTCCCGTCATTACTGTGTGCTGCAGTGCGGTGGTTTTGGTTCTTGAGGTCTCGAATACCCGACGAAGAGTCTTGTCGGGTTTTGATAGGTTACAGATTGTGGTTAGTCAAGAAAAATACAGATACTTAATTCTCAACTCTGGGCCTATTGCGGTGACAATACAGTGCAATAGTGTGTGTAGCCTCCGCCATATGACACTTCGGCGACCTCGGGACCTTCGCCGACATCCATGGCGGGAACAGACCCAGCACTTGCGTGATGACCACCGCGGGAGCTTTTTGGGGAAGTTTTTGAAACCAGGCACATATGCTGTCAGACAGGACACTTGGGGATAAGTGGGTACGGTTTGTGCACCGCAGCGATGATCTCGTAGGCCAGCATTTGTGCATGCGGTGGTGTGGCTGTCCTACGGTCATTCGGTGTCACAGCCTGTGGTTGGGTCCATATATCTATTTGTAGTGACAACGCCTGGTATTTGGGGGACACAACACGCGTCTGTCTGAAGTTGAAAAGCTTTTACATGGACTTTACATAAATTCTTTACATAGAGTTTGAACCCAAGCCAAATGGTAGCGAGTGCAAACCAATTGGGGCGGAGGGGCAGAGCAGACAAGACTGACTGCTCGAGGGAAATACGACGGCTTGACATACAGAAACATGGGTCAGCCCGCGAGATCTCCCCACTGATATCCGGGGTCCCGGATCTCTTGGGTCTTGGCTCGCGGATGTTTGTGGATTTGATTGACTGGCCGATTGACTGTGCATCCTTGGGTTGATCGGTGATCTTCCACGGCTCTCGTGGACTAGCGGGAAGTTCCTGGTGGTTGTTGAGCATTGCGCCAGGCAATGGGCTCCATTGAAGGTGGGAGACACCAGACTATGTCGAGAAAGGATTTCCAGTAGGGCTGGTAGAAAAGGAGACGTCATAACGACAATGAGATCTACACGGCACACTGTCGGCAGTGGAATCTCGAGTGTGGGGACCCGGGCGTCGAAACACTCGCCTACGATGGATATTTTTTGTAGTGGGACATCATGTCGTAGGCTCGTGGGCCTGGGCACACACACACACGGTACGTCCCCTCTTGCGGCGCAGTATGCGCACCGCAGTGTTGTTGACGTTGAGGTTTGTTGGGGAAAGAGGAGAAATTCTCGAACAAACAACCGACGGGCGTGCTAGCATCGAGGCCAATTCGCGGGCCGCAGATGCTGTGTCCGTGTGTGCTGCGTGGCCTAGTCTAGTCTACGTGGTATCTGGACCAGCAGACCAGACAGAGGACACGCAATCGCGGGCGTCCGAGCCACGCGCCACTTACTCGCGGCGTGTTATGCCCGCGCTGCCAAAAATGCTTCTGCTGCTGACGAAAAATCGACGAAAGCGGATTGTTTCGCGGAGCTGCGACAGGTCTCAGGATGTCTCGTCAATTGCTGATCAGCTGCCGTGGTCACATACAAGAATACACACAGCCGGACTGCAGCAATTTAGATATTTCAGGTAGAAGAAAGAGAAGAAGAAAAGAAGGAAAAGGGGGTCGGTCCCCAGGCCAAGGAGTGAAATGAGAAATGAGCGTGGGGGAGGGGCGGGTCTTGGCCCAATGTCACAGTGTCGCTGCTGCAAACGGGCGATCGAGTCGGTCATTCTGTCACAATTCAACTGTCACATGTATTCAGGATCAATCGGAGACCCTCTTCTCCTTGTTGTCCAAACCATATCGAATACTGCGGGGTCGGATTGCATCGAAGTTGTTGGGACGAGGACACTGTAGTGCAGAGAAGATGGCAGAACAGAGTCAACAGACACAGGCAGACGAGCATTATTGCTACTGTATTATTAAGGTTGAGTCCGCTGCGACGGTCCCCGTAATGCGACCATGCACTGCAGGCTGCAGAGAGATGCAGCCCAGGTTGCAGAGGGACCCGCTCTTATCGACTTATACGACCCATATCCCGCCAATCGGGGGCTCATGGGCCGGGATCTATGGGCTAAAGTGCCAGAGCTGGGGGGAGGTGCGCATCTCGAATGTTTGGTCACGGTCGCCGTCCCCTGGTCTCCTTCCTACCCTTTCCCCCCTCCCCCCTTCAACCCGTCTCGCTTACAAGAAATACCGCGGTCAAAGGGGGTCTGGCCCAGTGGATTGATTGACCGATGAATTGACTGATTGATGAACGATTGATTGACGGATTGATCGACTGGCTTGCTGGCTCGCTGCTTGTTCGCTTGCCTGTCTTTTTGCTTAGTTACCTGGCTGCCCGCTCTTCTTTCCTCCTCCATCCTTCACCATCCAACCTCTCGAAACTGCCTGCCAGCCACCCAAAGCAGAACCAATTGCCCCGTCGTCGTCGTCAGCAGCACCAACGGGAGACGGTCCACCTGTTTTACTCGGGCGTCCCCGGTGCGGATCAACTGTTTCGGTCAGATTTTAAAGTCTTCTTCACTGACAGACTTTCGGACTCAGCACCAGCATCCCCATCCGCCCTCCAGAGATCAGCATCAGCCTCCAGCACAACCATCAGCACCAACTGACCCGATTACGCATACTTGAGCCACATATACTCCGGACCTCTGGTCCAATTACACTCGTTCAGACCACCGCTTCTTCCCTGTCGCGTCTGCCTGCTGAGGTCGAGGTCATCCCACCTGTCGCAAGTAGAGATACCAGCACGTCACCTTTGCCCGGATACGCCTTCCTGCCCGTCTGTCAATCCGTCTATCTCCGGGCTGCCGCGACCACCACTCTTCTCGGTCCTACGACCATATTGCCCGTCCTCGTCTGCCGTAAATCCCACTGCCGTCAAGCCAATGCGCATTTCGGAGTAACTCCCCGCCGAATCGATACCTCGACGCCGTTCTATCTGTGCCTGTGCGCGCGGTTTGTTGCGTTGGACGCGCCTTTAGATACACTATAGCTACTCTCGCTCCCGCTCTGAGACAAGCCACTTGCCTTTGCTTATCGCCCCGCCCGAACGTCTTCTCGTCGCCCAGGGCTTTGCGAGAGCATAGCTTCGAACCCGGCCGACATTTACGGGAAGGCCCACCGCTACAATGGCACCGACAGCGAGGTCAGGGCTGCTGAGAGCGCTTCTCTTGGCTCTCCTCTGGTGTCAGATCGAAGCCTTCTATATCCCTGGTGGGTTGTCCCGTCCCAAGTGCAGCGTCTGCCTCGCCTTGGTCCCTTCGTGCTGACATGCAGCTGCTCAACAGGCTGGTCAATAAAGTCATACGGTCAAAATGAGAACATCCCTTTAATGGTGAACAAAGCATACTCCGACAATACACAACTGCAATATGCCTACTACGACCTCCCCTTCGTCTGCCCCCCAACCGGCCACCACCGTCCGGGCGCAGGGCTGCTCAGTGGCCAGAGCATCTCCCTCAACCTGGGCGAGGTCTTGCGCGGCGACCGCATCGTCATTTCCGATCTCGAGCTGTCGATGATGAAGGACAAGGAGTGCAACATGCTCTGCAGCAGGGAGGTCTCCAGGCGCGACGTCAAGTGGGCGCGGGAGCTTGTACGGGACGGATATGTTGTCGAGTGGATCGTGGACAACCTTCCCGGAGCAACGAGCTTCGTCACAGTGGACAAGACCCGCAAATACTACGCTGCCGGATTCAAGCTGGGGTTCACAGACACATCGTCCGGCAGACCACGCTACTTCTTGAACAACCACCACACCATCGTTGTGCGCTACCGCAGCGCGCCAGGGAAGGCCGTCGAGAAGGGAGAGAAGGTTATTGTTGGCTTCGAGGTCTACCCTAAGAGCATCGGGTCTGCCAACCGGAGGAACAAGGATGGGTGCCCCGCGGATCTGCAGAACATTGAGCAAAGCTTTGAGCTGTACATGGCCCCTAACAAAACAGTGTCCGACGCCGCCAACCAGCTGTACTCCCAGTCGTCATACCAGCCCGAGATCGACCAGGAGGACCTCGACGACGACGCCAAGATGAATATCCCCTACACATATTCGGTCTACTTCCGCGAGGACACAACGGTCGAGTGGAACAAGCGATGGGACCTCTACTTTGTTAACCAAGAGGAGGGCTCTCGAATCCACTGGCTGGCCATCGTCAACTCCTTCATCATCTGCGGGCTTCTGACGGGTATCGTGCTGATAATCATGGCCAAAACGATCAGGACCGAGATCAAGGGCTACAAGGACGCTCGCGCTGAGGAGGGCAAGCTTAAGCTCAAAAGAGGCGGCGGACAGCGGTCGCCGAGGCTGTCGGAGAAGAAGGCACTCGGTTTGCTCGACCAGGGCGGCGAAGACAACGATGTGGATGCCTCTTCCGACGACGAGGCCCTCGAGGATGTCACGGGCTGGAAATTGCTTCACGCTGATGTCTTCCGGGCTCCACACTACGGCTGGATCCTGGCCCCTCTGGTTGGGTCTGGCGTCCAGCTCCTTTTCATGGCTGTCGGACTCGTGCTGCTGAGCGCGTTGGGAATCCTGAACCCCAGTCTCCGCGGCGGATTCATCAGCTTCGGCATTGGTCTGTTCGTCTTTGCTGGTCTGTTCTCTGGGTATTACTCAGCTCGGGTGTACAAGACCTTTGAGGGACAAGATTTCCTGCGCAATGCGATGGTAACGGCTTTGCTATTTCCCGGCCTGGCCTTTGGGCTCATTTTCATCCTGAATCTCTTCGTCTGGGCCCAGGCCTCGAGCACTGCCATCCCATTCGGGACCTTGGTCGGCCTGTTGCTGCTGTGGCTTTTCATCCAGCTTCCTCTCGTCTACGTCGGCTCCCGATATGGCTACAACCGCGGCGGGGCTTGGGAACACCCGACGAAGACGAGCCTGATCCCACGACAGGTACCCCGGCAGGCATGGTACATTAAGCGCACGCGGTCCGTGTTGCTCGCTGGTCTCATCCCATTTGCTGTCATCTTCATCGAGCTGCTCTTCGTTTTCCAGTCCGTCTGGCAAGACAAGTCAGGCTACTACTACGTCTTCGGGTTCCTCTCCGTCGTCTCGCTCATCCTGATTGTGACGGTCGCCGAGACCACTGTTGTCACCGTCTACGTGCAACTGTGCAGCGAGAACTACAACTGGTGGTGGCAATCGTTCCTCGTGGGCGGCGCGAGCTCGGTGTGGGTGTTTGTGTACTGCATCTGGTACTACTTTTACAAGCTGCACATCACAGGGTTTGTGAGCTCGATGCTGTTCTTCACGTATAGCTTTATGGCTTGTATGGTGTACGGTCTCCTCACGGGCACGGTCGGCTTCCTGAGCGCCTATGCTTTCGTGAGGAGGATATATGGGTGAGTGTGCTTGATGGTGTTTGACTTGCTGAGCTGTGTGCTGACTGTCGAAACAGCGCTATCAAAGCCGACTGAGGGGCCGACCCCATTCCTTGGCCGGTGCGATGTGAATTGCTTCAGTGAACTTCCACCGACCACAGGGACACACGTGACACGAGCATTGCGAAAAGAAAGAAACAAAACTTCAACTGACTGATAATGAGTGTGCTTGACTGCATCAAACCCGGCGTTTCACACTGCAGGGGTTCCATTGGGCGCGAATCAAACCCAGGGCTGGCGTTCTTCATCATGTTCTCGAGGGATGGTGTGGTAATTTGGGCTGACAGAGTGCGGGTTTCTGATGTTCTCCACCTACTGGCGGCTTTCGACGACATCGAACGGCATGTGGTAATCTTGACGGCCGGCTGGCATGCAGGTATGATTCGCGACGGCGTTTCATTTGGGACTTGAATTAGGAAGCTGAAGGTAGTTTTTGTGGGTTGGGGGGTTTCAACGGCGAGCGAGGGTGCGGATACCTAGACTCTTTTTTCATATCGATATTGGGAGGAGTGGGTGCGATGTATAAAGTTGGAATACCTCTTACATACTTTCTAGTCTCTAATGACTCTTATCATCTCATTTGATCTGGCTCTTCACGTATAGTTATTGTGGGTGAATAGTAGCCTGCAGGCTCAACTCTACTGTGGGTCTTGCGGCGCGTCTGCCTATTTTCGTCCTTGTATTTTATTTTAGTCTCCCTGCCACATCTTCGGATATAAAGGACTCTAGGTTCGCTGCACGTTGATTTTCCCCGTCAACCCCACCCAGCTTAGCAGACAGCTATATCATCTATCTTCTCATCCGTCCACTCATCATATTAGCGTACTGGTCGGGATTTCAACATTACCTTTGTATCCTTCCTTGCTCAGCCAGTCCTCGAATATGACCACACCTAAGAACGGCGAAACGAACACCGCGCAGCCAGTTGAGCAAAATGCTCCTCAAGCGGACCAGGACGACCAGCTCCGGTATCTAAGTTCTGTCATGTCACATAGCCATTTCATGGCCAGGGTTGCCGAGAGCAAGGCGAAGGTCGAGGCCATGTCCCCAGAGGAGCGCGATGGTGAGGACACTGGCAACTGAAAACCCCCCCAAGCACGTAACAGCCCTAAAAACCCCCCAACTGATCATAGTCATAGAGCATTTAGGCATGGGTGGCCCCTCTGAAGGGTGCGGACCCGCGGAAGCTATGAGAAGACTGGAGGAGATTGAGGATGGTCGCTACGACAGCGACAGCGACAGTGAGGAGGACGACGAGGCTGAGAATTCCGGAGGGGCAGAAGGGGGAAACTCGAAGGTGACCGATGATAAGCAGGATAGCAGAGACAAGACTTTGCCAGAGGCCGGAGGTGCCCAAGATGACAAGGAGAAGGCGTCGAAGGAAAAGCAGGGTAGCGAGGGTCGGCCCGCGTCCTGAAGTCAGAATCCTGAGAATTTCCTAGGCGCTGTGCCTTGAGAAGACTTGAATATTCAACTGAGGAATTGCCTTCTGCGACGCCGAAATTACCAGCATCTAGACTTTAGCTTTTACTAAAAACACGGAGATTCGCACCTGCAAAAACGGAGGGTACACCGGTACATCACCACCTCACCCACACCCAAAACCTACACCCAATACCTACACCCAACACCCATACATCCACACATCTAACACCCATACATCTAATACCCATACATCTAATCCTCACACCCACACCCACACTCTTACTTATACCCACCCACACTCAACACCTAACACCTATACACTTAACACCTATACACCTAACACCTATACACTTAACACTTATACACTTAACTTATAAACCTAATTAATATATAATTTAAAGGATTGCATAATATTAATCTAAGAGGGATTAATGATTGTTATAGCGGGCAATTGATGTTGGAAATAGTGGCTTTCAAGGGGGTGATGGTAGCCCAGAGGGGGGGGGGCGGAACCTTGGAAGCCCAAACCAGGGCTAGGGACGTTACCCATAAATGTCTCTTCCTACCCTGCACTTTCCAGCAGCCTGGATACTGTAATCTACCCCGTTTCACTGTGCCTGAACTATGGATGGGACACAGGAGAAGGTGCAAAGGTACTTCAGGCCAGTTAATGCGGCTAGTTCCAGGTGTCTTTTCCTTCAGTGGGCTAGTCTTGGGATAACGTACCTGAAACTCTCTCACGACTCTTAGTATTGTAGGTGAGGCGTGCGCTATCGATTGGGTAGATGTGTTGCACGGGTTGCCTAGATGTACGGGAAAGTCTTTGGATTGGTTGCCTTGAATTCAGTCAGCCGCACCATCACCTCCACTTTGCAGGCTCCGAGGCACACTTGACAAAAGGATGATCCTGAATTCTTTATAAAAATGTCATTCCTTCAAGAACCTCCAGCATCATCATCTGCAAAACAGTATTCGTTTGGGTTTCTCTCAATATGACAATAGACGCCATCCAGCAGAATCAACAAACTAGTACATATGACCCTCTGCCGGAAGGTACGCATATCAGGCTCCTGATCCTTGAGCCTGGAAGACGCCGGCAACCGCTGCGCTGCCAGCTCAAGATCGTCAACCTCGAGGAAGACCCGGACTTCGAGGCAATATCGTACGTCTGGGGGCGTGGGATCAAGCGTAAGAAGGTGGTATGCAACGGGAGGCGTGTCAAGATCACGGCAAATCTACTCCAGGCCCTGGTGGCAGTGCGGTATCCTTCGAGACCGCGCGCCGTCTGGGCCGATTCGATCTCCATCAACCAGGCCGACAACGAGGAGAAGGGCCGCCAGGTCGCCCTGATGGGCCCGATATACAACCAGGCTCGGAGGGTGCTCATCCACCTTGCGGGTGATGACGGAGGGCACGCTCATCGGGCGGCGACGTTTGTATCAGAGAAGCTCGCCGTGATCCGCCAGATGCCCGGCGGCGACCTCGCGACGGCCCCGTATCCATCGGCGGAGGAGATACAGCTGGTGATGGAGGACCCTAGGTTGCAGTCTGTGAAGCATCTGCTGGACCACCAATGGTTCGAACGGGGCTGGGTCATCCAAGAGGCAGTGCTTGCGCGGGACGCAGTCGTTATCTGGGGCTCACGCATGACCGCCAGGTTCGACTCGTTGATGATCTGCCACAGCTGGCTGTTCCGGAGTTTTCGGGGCGTATATTCCAAGTACAACTTCAACCCCCTCAACGTCTTGTCAGACCTGTACCGTTACCGCTTCCGCGAGGTGGCCCTCTGCCTCGGATACAATTTGGAGACTCAGCCGAGCCTGCTGAGGATCCTTGACTTGGCGCGCCGGGCGAAATTCAAAAACCCGAGGGACCGGGTTTATGCCTTTCTCTACCTCGATGGTCTCGAGGACCGACTCAACACCGCGATGGGCGCATCGCCCAGGTTGGCTATTGAGCCGGATTATTCCAAATCCGTGGCCGAGGTATATGCCGACTTCGCGCGCCATTGTGTCAAGTCTGGGGATATCAAATGGTTGCATTATGTCCAGCAGACGCAGGACAGTCTTGTGCAGAGGGGATTCGCATCATGGGTCCCGCGGTGGGATGTGCGAGAGCACTGCTCACTTGCAACCAAGCCGAGCGTGCACCCGGGCATGTACCCCAGCTGCCACACCAGCGATGATAGAAGCCAAGAGGAAATCGCGAGATTTGACGGGAACTGTCTGATCGTTCAGGGGGTTGTCTTCGACCGGGTGCGAGCTTGCCATTGCTGTTCTTCCCCCGGTTCGCGCCTCATCACGCTGGACGACGTCGCCTCTTTCTGGCGCACGGTGAGGACCTCTCAGCTTGGATCTGCTTATCCACCAGAACACCTTGGCCTAGCCCTGTTATACACTCTCACACAGGCGTACTTTCAGGGCAGCTGGTCCGAGTGGCTGCAGGAAAGGGACGTGTTCTGGCAGTTCTTGCGGGCGGTAGAGGAAGATCCGGACACGGCGGGAGGCTTCAAACCACGTATCCCTCGCGTGGAGCAGTGCATATCAGTAGCCTCGACAGGCCGTGAACTGGTTTCCACAGACAAGGGATATTTTGCACTTGCACCGCGGATCACCGAAGAGAATGACATGTGTTGTATGATATTTGGATGTTGTTTTCCTTTTATCCTGCGGGAAGTAGAGCGTCCATCGGTTTCCAAGGAGCAAAGTTATCGCGTCGTTGGGGACGCTTGGGTGGCAGGAAAGCACGCGGTGCCACATCCTAAGGGCGGATTGTTCATGTCTAGGTTTGGCGGGAAGCACAGCATGGAGTGGGAGACGTGGGGACTCAAGGAAGGTGATATTAAACTGGTCTGACTTCCAAATGATGGTACATTTGGTCACATTAGTAGCATTGACGATCAAGCGCTGTCTTCTCACCCTGAGTACTTAGTTTCAAGGAAAGGTTCCAAATTCAGCGACGCGAGATCGACGCCAGATGGTAAGATTCATCGGGAACATTACAAATCTACGGTTGAAACCTCGTCGACTTGGGACCTGGCGCCGTTGGATGAATACCTGTATAGGTAGTCTTCCGTGATTTTAGTCTCAGCATGTCCCAACTAAGTTAGTTGGCGATTCAACTTTAACTCAATCCACCCACACCTCACTTCTTAGTAGCGTTCAGTATATAAGTCACCTCAGCAAACCTATGCACATATAATTTGGGCAGCAGATTTAGTGATTTTCTACTTTTGTTTTGAACTACATATGTAGACTGTAGGTGAAGCTTCCATGACGTTCTCCGTCCGGATGCATACTTGAAGTGCCTGCGCTGGTGTCTAAACAGGTGTTTCTCAAAGCCTTGTCACCGCCTCTGCTCCCTTATTACGGTCAACCTGTTGGTTACCAAAATCCCAGTTTCCGAATCTGAAATATCGACTCGTTCGTTAGATTTATCAGACTCCTCAAACTCTGGCGACAGCCTATCAGGAGCTGAGGTGATTGCAACCGTGTGCTTGTGCGCGCGAAACTCATCGAGCTCAAGACAGTTCTCATCACCTCCTTCGTTGGTCATTTGCCTGCATTGCCCCGACTTCCTGCTCGGTCCAGTGCCATCCGATCGGCCGCCTACGAAACCACCGCCAAAAGTGCGTAGAGTTCCAGACTTGTCCAGGGACGGGTATGCATGGATCTGAGTATGCTGAGACCGTCGCTTGAGGGACAAGAGCCTTCCCATTCCCCAGTCCAATATTGGTTTCAGCGTCGGACTGCTGGAAATCATGATCGAAACTCCTGCCTCGAGCATGCCTTGTATGACTACGCCTAGCTGTGTCCCTGTCACGTCGGTGAAGTCCATTACGAGCACATAGTACAGGCGAAGGACTCCGAAGACCATTGTTCTGGTAGGAAGAGCGCGGTTAGTCCATCGAACAGACAGGTGATCGAACTTTGGGTAGAGAGGCCCACAGCAAGCCCGCTCCAAATATTGAATACAAAGCAGCTTTGTGCTGCCACCTCATCTGCAGAGGATAAATCATCGGCAGCGGGAGAATAATTATAACCAAATCAGTTGCTGCATCGATGATGCCAACCGCGGAAAATGCTGCCAGCTGGTCTCCGCACTTCCCACCGGGGGTATCAGGATCCCAATTCATAGGTATTGGCCAGCAGATAAAAAGGCCGATCAAGATGGTGAACAACATCCACGCAATGCACAGGCCCATCACAACGAAAGTTGCCCATCGAAACTTATTGGACACGGACGCGAAGATCCGAATAAGGGTGATGGTAATCCCGATTTTGGAGAACCCAACAGCCACTGCGAAAAGGAATTGAACTGAATAGGCCGCCTGAGTGGGAGATGTCAGATGAAGCATCAACGCGTCAAGCCCCCAGAAATACTGCAAGGGGCCACACCACCAAGAAGGGTAGAGCACGCCAGAGTTATTCTTACCTTTGACCCAAGTACGATAGCACTTGGCCTCAGTTGACCTATGTGGTGCCCTGACCCTCCCAAAAATACCACTAAAAGTTGTCAGTCACAACATATGCGCCATAAGAGTTTCATTTGGACTCTTTGGTTCGTACTGATAAAGTTGCTAGTAACCATGCCCCAAAAGCTGACCTAGTTGACGATGTTAGTCGTCTGTTGCATGAACGAGCACTGCAATTGTGTGTTGAACGTGTATCCCGGGGAAATCAACTGAATAGACCGTGCAGGACGTACCAGAGCGAACAAACACAGGAAATCTTCGAAGTACCAAGGCTGTCCCTTCAGGCGGCGGGCGTAAAAGCGAAGCACGGTCCATATGCTTGCCAGAAAGACCATGAGCACGTTCACCACGATCGATGCTACTCCATCCTTTGTAGGCGGCACCACATAAGTGGTGTAGAGATCGGCGGAGCCAACACCTGTGCTATTCGTCGGTACCGACTGTAAGCGTCTCGACAGAGACGTCGGCTCCATTTCTAACCGCAGCACGACGGCTTGGCGAGATCTTCCGGGAAAGCAACGAGTGCTGGGAATCTTGCGAGGTCGATTCTGATTGACGGCGGGTGGATCATGACCACATGGCTATTCTATAACTTCATGGGCGCAAGCATGCTTATAACCGTCCCACAAACTGAATCGTACCCTGAAGCCCCTTGCAGTGAAATGAACCTCACACGCGTTGTCCGCAAATGACATCCAGGTCGTCGGGCCCCGTCCGCAAGGAGGCATGTTGGCACGCTTACCAAAATCGAGCGTAGCACCTTCAAGGTTAGCTGGTAAGCGAAACTTTGTTTGACAGTCCCCGGCGATTGTTGTTTATCCAGCAGCATTTCCTGGGGCCAAAGCTGTATATTCAGCTTTCATGGTATAGCAATACCCAGGAGGCAGCAGTGTCACGCGGTTGAGGATTTACACTAGCTTTCTAATGCTTCAGGTAGAATCAGCCGTGATCTAATTGCCACCTGCCAGAGATGAAGGTGCCTGGGGCCTGGGCATGATGTGGCGCGGCTGTAGATACTGATACAGTGAATGTTGTGGGGCAGGAATAGTGCCCAGAACACGCAGAGCGGACCAATGGCCCTTTTCATTCAGTCAAGAGTCCGATGGCCCCGTTATGTTATTATGTAGTATCTAGATTGGAGTGGAATCGTGGGTCGCATGTTGCGATATCCAATCAATGATCTTGACCCCCTGGATGCTGGGGGCTGTTGGTGAAAATGTAAATCAGCCAACTGACGTCTTCCCAAACCCAGTCATGTTGTACATTAGCGAGTCCGTATTCCCCACATGTAAATGGATCAGTCAAGCACGCTCAAGGGCTAAGAAGGGCAGTTCACAAGGTCTAGGCCACACGATATTGTAGTAAAAGCATATCATGCGAGAATTAGCCAGGCTTGGGCAAATTGATACTAGCATCACTGAGTTCTACACATGGATACTTATACAAACTTGCTCCAGTACCAACTTCCACTTACTGGAGACATCCACTTTTGGGTCACGGAGCTAGACCAATGTTTCGTCAAGTTTCTTCAACGGTAGTCTGCCGGTAGCCCTCCACGGTGAAGCGACCAACGATTATGGCAACATTGTCGGCCCACTATCTGGGGCGGTTGGCAGTCGAATAAATGGTGCCTCGGTTGCTCGGCCCATATTCGTATTTCTCCGCCTGCACTTGAACCTTTGAAGACTTGAGATCCACAAATGCCGCACTCTTCTGCTGGTCGGCATCGGATATCTGGTCATTCAAAGTCCGGAGCTTGGGATCCCACGTGGACTGAAGAATCAATCATTCTATCATATACTGGTGTCAAATCCTACAGTCCGGCAGTGGGTCCCAGCCCAACAGAACCCCTGGGCTAGCGCCGCATTCGCTTACGCAGGTCGAAGCCAGCGGCCCTCTCCCATGGGAACCCGGGTGAACCTCGGTCAGTGGATAAGGAATCTCCTCACCTTTAAATCTGGGCGTTCTTGCCAAACAGGTACGCCCAAGATAAGTTGAACGCATGTTCTTGGCCAACCTGTCTCGAAAATTCCCTGCAGCGTGCGCTTCTTGCCTGTCTGCCGCTCGCCTTTCCTCTGCGCCGCAGTGCTGCATATAAACCCAACCCGTCTTCCTGTACCCTGTATGCTTTCATCGAACATGCTAGCCACGGTTATTTGGGACTACATTGTGGTTGGCGGTGGCCTCGCCGGCTCAGTGGTATCAAACAGGCTGTTGGCACTGAACAGTGACGCGAAGATCTTGGTAATAGAGGCTGGTCCCGACGCAGAAACTCGATCGGATATCCTCTACGCAAATTCAACGAACCTTGTTGGAGGCGATTTCGACTGGAACTACAATTCCATCCCCCAGGAGAGTCTGAACGAGCGCAAAATACAGAGCGCCGCTGGCAAGGCGTTGGGCGGCGGCTCAGTGATCAACACATGTACAGTGCCTGCCCTTCCTCGGTCTTTGATACCTCCGACTTTTATGGCCACAGGTTCTGACTGATTTCCTCTCAGGTGGCTGGATGCGTGGATCCAGGGTTGACTTCGAGGAGTGGGCTTCGCTGGCTAATGACTCACGCTGGGGCTACGATGGACTACTGCCTTATTTCAGGAGCACTGAGAGTTTCTGGAACAACAGCACAAACCCCGACCAGCACGGCTATGATGGCCCGCTGAAGGTGGAGGTCCCGACCACGACTGGGCGAGTCTACCCTCTTCGAGATGCTGTCTTCAACTCATATGAGGCTGTCGGAATCGAAGCACTCCCCGGTCTCGACGCAAACGCTGGTGACAACCTTGGTTTTGGCGAGATTGCTGAGAACCGGCGCGACGGCGCGCGACAGATTGCATCAAAATACTATCCGCTCAACGGAATCACTGTCCTGACGGAAAGCCTTGTTGAAAAGATACTCTTGGAAGATGTGGTCAAGAATAACGAAAGCAGCAGCTCAGGTGGCAACAAAGTGGTCGCTACTGGAGTTCGTCTGGTGAACGGAACGGAATTCAGAGGCAAGGAAATTATCTCATCCGCCGGCTCATATCGTACACCGCAGCTCTTGATGCTCTCTGGCATTGGGCCTGCTGAAGTTCTTTCCGAGTATGATATCGAACAGAAGTTAGATGCTCCAGAGATAGGGAAAGGCCTCGCCGATCATCTTTTCCTGACCACAGAATGGAAACTGGCCCCGGAGTACAGAATGGATACGGTCGATTCCGGAAATCCTCTGTTCTCTGAAGCGCAATATGGACTCGGCCAGCCGAACAATTTTGTGGCATCTTACGGTGTCAGCGATATACCAGGCCTCACCCAGGCTATCTCTAATGATGAAGGTCAAGCACCTGAGCCAAACACGCACTGGCTGCTCAAGGAGACGAGGACATTCTTCGAGGCATTTGTCCTGTACACAAACTTCGACCCGACTCTTCCATCCAACAGCAGCTATCTAACAGCCGCGAATGTTGCTCTACTTCCCACCTCTCGTGGCTCAGTCTCAATCAACTCCTCCGACCCCACAGTCCCGCCCGTAATCGACCCTAATTTCTTCGCCTCGGAAGTCGACCGTTTTGTATACCGAGACGGTCTCAGAAAGGTGATAAAGATGATGGTGGGAGGCGAGTCGCCATTGAGCCAAGGCATCGTCGTGGGCGAAGCACCTCCTGCCGGTCTTCCAGCTCTCACGGTTGACTCGACTGATGATGAGATTGACGCTCGCATTCGTGCCACAGCCATGTAAGTCACAATAGCTATTATTCAAGCTCAATCCATGCCAAAACTGATTAGCTGACTCGTCGGGTTTGTTATGCAGCGGTACTTACCATCCCATCGGGACCTGCGCCATGGGCAAGGTTGTCGACAGCTCGCTACGTGTTATTGGAGTGGATAACTTGCGTGTTGTCGATGCCTCTGTCATCCCGACTCCCATTTCCGCTCACATCCAGTCCACTGTCTACGCTCTTGCTGAGCAGGCTGCTGATATCATCACGGCTGCGAGGTAGCTGGGTTGCAGATTGGGTGGCTGGCCATGCTTAAGTAGAGACATGATAGAAGATTCAACTGTAAATCGATGCTACGGTGAACATGGTACCTCTGTCTCCAGCATTTGTTCCATCTATATTCGGATTTCTAACTTGAATTAGTGTTGTGCTAGTTGGCACAGTGCCTTGTTCAAAATATATGACCATATCGACGATCCGTTGCTGAAGAAACTTTGGAAAGAGGTATCTTCACAGACTCGGGTTCAGTTCCCCAGACCTGCAATCATTGCGGCTCCACATATCGCCGCACTAATTAGTCTCTTATATCTTTAGCATTGTGAGAAGCCCTGCTATCCCTAGTTTCTCGTATGTGAAATAGTTTGTCGTGTGCGGGAATAATCTGGGTGATTATCCCACTTGGCAATTGGATATATTATTTTAACTTTTGGCCCTGTCGGTCCCCACGCACAAGCAGGCGCCAGCAGACGCCAGCCACGCAGATAGGCTTGGCCGTTGGTAACGGAGCATCGGTGCACCCGCTAAAAGGATTTCAAGTGCCCAGATTCCATTTCTTACCACAGTATTCTTGAGCGACGGCAGGTGAACGTCGGGGGCCGTTTCAGGGTTAGGGTCCGTTGTTGGATAATAACTAAGGACCATAAAGACCATGCAATGTCCACCGTCACGCTCCGTCCACTTTTGCTTTTCATCCCTCCATCACCCGCCAGCTATCTTTGCCCTGGAACACGGCGTCGCTAAAATGTCCCTCTCCTTTGAGAATACTCAATACGTCTTTGACGACAGCAAGCGGCCCGCGCTGCCCTACGTTGAGGGCGCCTGCTTCGAGATCAAACGCCATAAGCCGCTCACACCATTCGACAACGGCAAATGTTACGAGCCCCCAGAGCCAGAGGCATCCAGCCTCAGTAAGCCCTTGCTCCCAGACGACATCCTGCCTCCGAGTAAGATTGTGGACCCAATCGACCATCTAACGCCCTGGGATGAGTCATCATCCGACCCAAGCAAAATCCCACTTAACACAATCACCGAGAGGTATCTCAGGCATCGACCTAGGAAGACGGAGCCCCATGAGGATGGGAATGTGCGCCAGCTCGAGATCCTCCACCAGGTCAGGGTGCGCGACGGCGCTTACGCCCAGGTCGTGCGGTGTCGTGTGGACGGCATACGGGGCCTGCTCGTGGCTAAGATCTTCGACCCGCTATACAGGTGGGATGATGTGCAACTGGATGATGACTGGTCTCCCGTAGGCTTTGCTGAGTCTGAGTGGTCCCGCGAGGCCGCCGCCTACGAGCGGATCCGGGAGCGCGGGCTCGACGGCAGGTACACACCGCGCTTCGAGGGGTGCTGGTCCTTTGACGTGCCGTGGGAGCTCGAGCTGGAGCCGGCTAGCAATACTGCTACCAACTGTGCAACCACCGGCGGCGGGCCCCAGTCAAGAAGAAATGAAGAAGGCCGACGGCAAGGGTTCAAGGTAACCCGCAATGTGCGCCTGCTCCTGATGGAGTACATCCCGGGCGACAGTATACTAAACTTGCTTAAGACGGGCGCCTATCATAATATCCCGTCCGCCGTCCGTATGAACCTGCTGGCGCGCGTTGCCGAGGCCCAAAGTACACTATGGTATATACGCGTCTCCCAAGGCGACCGGCACACGCGGAACGTTATGGTCGGTAAGTATATAGAGGACGATGAGGTAGACGACGTTGGCGGCGCGGAACAAAAGGGCCATCGTCCTTCGTCCCCCTCTTCCTTGCACCAGGCAAATGGCGAAGAGCGGCCCCCAAACGGACAAAAACGGCCAGAGGGACAAGAACGAGGCGGCCAGAAGTGGCGCGTTGTGCTCATCGACTTTGGGAGGTCCGTGGTACGGGACCTGCCGAACGCCTGTATCAACATCAGAGGCCGGGTTTTTCCCGAGGGGAAGCTGCCGCAGAACCCAATGACCAGGTGCAAGGGCTCGTGGCCGGTCTACCCCCTCTGTCTGAAGCCCGGTACGCAGCACGAGGCCAACTGGGTTGACAAGAAGTACGACAGCTTCGAAGCAATGCGCAAGTGGATGGAGGCGAGGTGGGGTAAGGGCAGCGCAAGAGCCCACCTGTATCAACTGATAGAATATGATAAACTGTGCAAACCACCCAGCAACCAGGAAAAGGTCGAAGAATAGGGTGGCCGATCAACAAGAGTTGGAGCTGCTGCACGGGAAACCACACGGCTCGTGTCTTTGGCCACAGGCATGTTTATTGGTATGATCGATAATCACGGATGGGCCCGCGGAACAGCACAGGTTCATTAAACCGCGCCGCATTGGCACTCCCTTAGTAACAATTCAATGGCCGATCGTCAGTGTATGTACCGCAGAGACCTGTCTCCAGGCTACTAGATCTGGCTGGGTGACACTCTCTAATGACGCCCACGCTCCACCGCTGCCTCGTTTCGTCTTGGCAGCTGACTTCCGTTTCGATGACCGCAAAGACGAAAAGCGACGTGACAATGTCTTTGGCAATCTAATACCAGCGAACACTGAAGAGAAACCTGGGGCACAGCAGTACGTGATGCCAGCCGCCATCTGAATGATGTCCCAGATCGATTTAAGAATCCTTCTATCTGTAGGAACGGGAAGGTTAGCAAGCTCGCTTCCTTGTGTTTGCAGCCAGTTCCCTATCGTTAGAAAATACATCAGAATGATTACCATACACGATATGGAACCTCCTAATTGTTCTGGGTCTTTTAAGATGTCAATAGCAATATTAGGACCCCTGCTAGGTATTTGTGTGTAAAACTGTGAAGAGAAGCGACGTGTGTGACAGAGAAAGTACCACCGTGAAGCAAAGCGGCAATCAAAGAAAATATTGTGAAATCAATCAGTCGATTATGGAAGCATGGCCGACAACATTAACTCGCTTCGGATATGGCTTTCTGACCTTCACCAGTCTCTTGGAAGCCATCTGTTTCAATTTTGCGTTACTCTCTGTTTCTGTATTCTCTAAAGAACCATCCTGTAATTACTCACGATAACCAACAGGTCGTCACCTTAGATTCATATATCATATTAACTAGAAGTAACGACTGCCTGATTACTGTCTGGCAGTTGAGAAAGGTACCGCGAGCCCTGGCGTTCTGGACCTGAGAGGCAAACGTGGAGGCATTCCAGCCGCAGGCGACTTGTCAGGCACCATGTTGAATTGGTCATGGAATGCCCCAGCCCAGCCAAGCCTAGCCCGTAGCGGTTAGCGCAGCCTAGACCACCTTCTTGATATACCACTTGATCACCCAATTCCTAGTCAGACGCTGCAGTTATTGGCCTTGTACGCGATGGCGTGCTAGAGCAGAGACTTTGGTCTCATCCTACGCAACGGCGCCTTAAAAGGAACCCCATGGGAGCCTCCTCCAACATGCGGTGCTTGCCGTCGCCTGGGCAGCCTCTGAGCTCGTCCTCCTCCTCACCCTGCCCCTCGCCCATTTGACGAATTCGTGGTTGTTTAGCAACACTTCTCTCCAACATGTCCGACCACGGGAAAGTCCCATACGACCATGAGGCCTCACCAGCCTCGCTCGAGGACCACCGCGGCCATGTCAATGAGGACAAGCTTCGCCGAGCCCTCTCGGCCCGCCAGGTGCAGATGATCGCCATTGGCGGCACCATTGGCACGGGCCTATTCCTGGGGACCGGTAAGGCACTGGCGACTGGTGGCCCTGCCTCGCTGCTCATATGCTACGCCATCATTGGGGCCATCGTGTTCACGACAATGCTGTGCCTGGGCGAGATGGCCGCCTACGTGCCCGTGGCCGGCTCGTTCTGCACGTTCGCGGGCCGCTACGTGGACGATGCATTTGGCTTCGCCCTCACGTGGAACTACTGGTTCAACGACGCCGTGTCGACGGCGGCGGACCTGGTTGCGCTGCAGCTGCTTCTGCAGTACTGGACCGACTCGTTCCCCTGGTACGCATTGGGCCTGATCGTGTGGGTGATTCTCGTGCTGGCCAACATCATCAACGTCAAGGCCTATGGCGAGCTGGAGTACTGGCTCAGCCTGCTGAAGGTCGTGACCATTATCATATTTATCATCCTGAGCATAGCCGTCAACGTCGGGGGCAACACGGACCACGACTACATCGGCGGCCGCAACTGGCACATCGGCGACGCGCCCTTCGTCGGCGGCATCGGCGGCTTCGCCTCCGTCTTCGTGACGGCGTCGTTCGCCTACGGCGGCACCGAGTCCATCGCCATCACGGCGGGCGAGACGCGCGACCCGGCCCGCGTGCTGCCTCGCGTCGTCAAGAACGTCTTCTGGCGTATCCTGCTCTTCTACATCCTCTCGGCCCTCATGATCGGCCTCAACATCCCGTACAACTACCCGGGCCTCAACACAAAATCCACACACACCTCGCCATTCACCATCGCCTTCACAATGGCTGGGTCCAAGGTCGCGGGGTCCTTCGTCAACGCCGTCATCCTCACCAGCGTCGTCTCCGCCGGCAACCACGCCCTCTTCGCCGGGTCGAGGCTCCTCTTCACCCTCGGCGCCAACGGGCACGCGCCCGCCGTCTTCACCTCGCTCACGCGGTTCCAGGTGCCGTGGGTCGCCGTGCTCACCACGAGCCTCGTCTCGGGCCTCCTCTTCGGCGCGTCCTTCATCGGCGCCGGCCAGCTGTGGACGTGGCTGCAGAACATCGTCGGCGTCTCGAACCAGCTGTCGTGGATCTCCATCGGCATCGCGTCGCTGCGGTTCCGCGCCGGCCTGAGGGCCCAGGGTAAAGAGCACCTCCTGCCGTTCAAGAACTGGACGTACCCCTGGGGCCCGGTGATCGCGGTCGTGCTCAACAGCTTCCTCGTCCTCGTGCAGGGGTGGAGCAGCTTCAAGGGCGGGTTCAGCCCCGTCGACTTTGTCAGCTACTACATCGAGCTGCCCGTCTTTGCGATCATGATTATCATCTGGAAGCTGATTAAGAAGACTAAGTTCAGGAGGGCGCATGAGATGGACCTGGTCACGGATGTATATACAAAAGAGGACATGGAGGTTGAAGAGGACGGTTGGAAGGGGAAGGGAAAGAGGGTTGGCACATGGCTATGCTTTTGAGGGGCCAAGTGGCATGTAGTACTTCGTGTCTTCCACTTGGTTACCATAGAGCCTTGAGTAAATTCTATAATTCGCTAATAGGGGGTATCTTAATATCACACCAGATCCATCCGTCTAATTTTCCTCCCTTAAAATCCGTTGTAATCATCCACGCCATCATTTAGTTTCATCAGTGACCTCCGTATTCTCAGCTGCCTGGAAGCCATCCCAGAACAGCCGCTGGATCCCCACAGCTCTCAAGAGATGACAAGGACCCCGGCCAATCTACGCACCAGGTCCCAAGTACCGCTCGAGGTCAACCCGCCCAAAGAGCTCCTTCTGTAGCCTATCAGCGCGCTTCCTGTCCTCGGCGGCCATCTTGCGCACCCTCTTGGCGTCCAGCAGCTTCGGCCACTCCCTTTCCTTCGCCTTCTTCTTCGCCCCGCCGTCCTTGGGCACCACGACCCCGACGCCCAGGCGGTCCTCCTTGGGCTTCGCCTTGACGGGAAACTGCGTGCCCTGGCCCGCGGCGCCGAGCCCCGCGCGTGCGTCTGGGTCCCACCCCTGAGCCGCCAGCACCGACAGGCCCATGCGCGAGCGGTCGAGCGCCGAGGGAGGGTGCGAGTGCGCGAGGCACACCTGGTGGGCTATCGAGGCCTCGTGGGGGCCGGCTGGTTTCTGGCTGCTGGTGCTGGTGCTGCTGATTGTATTGTCGTCCGCTGGTGTGAGGGGCATGCTGCATATCTCGCAGACTGGGGGTTTGGCTGGCTCCTTGTGTGTTGTTGCTGCGGCTTCTGGCTTCTTGAGGACCATGCTCAGGTAGAAGTCGCTGATCGACTGTCCTGTGGACTTCTCTCGTTGCTGATTCGCAGCCTCTGTGTCTTCGTTTGTTGCGGGCACGAACTTTATCTCGTTGCGCCTTAGTCCTGAGCCGAAGGGCTTCTTGTGCTGAAGTGGGATGTCGTCCAAGTCGTCGAATCCATCGTCGTTTTCATCTGCCGTCATCTTGACAGATCTGCAGTTGACCAGCGACATGAGCAGTCCTTGCTCTCTTTTTGTTTCTCTTTGTAGGGTGTTTGTTTAAGCAGCGAAAGAAGCGTGTTCCAAGACACGCCGGAGTTTGTGGCAATATTAAGAAGAAGGAAGCAGGCCTAAATTCGATCAAGAAGTTGAAGTTGAAGTTGGAGCCTATTAAGCGCCAAGGCCAATAAGCCACTAAGTCCCGCCACCCCCGGCAGGAACCGAAGCGCTGGGTCCAGGTGCAGGGCCCTTGTTCAGTGGGGCTTCCAAATTTGGGCCCCTGACGCAACAGATGGAATTCGTGTTTCCCATCCGGTCTCGTTGCGTAGAGCTGTCTTTTCTCAAACCCCTATTCCTTCCCACCAACCTCGACCACTTCCACCACAGAAGCTCCAGATCGTTCCAACCGACATGACACTGCAGTAATCAGTGATCATATCCTTTCCCCTCGTCCTCAGCTACCCGCAGCGCCCGAACAATGCCGATCCCGTTCCTCATCCACGCCTACAACTATGGCCTGCCGGAGTGGTTCCCGGACCTGTGGAAGCTCGCCGGGGTCACCGGGGCGATGGGCGCCCTCGCCATCACCAAGCGCTACTTCAACGGCGCCCTGAACCTCACCGAGCGCAACATGCACGGCCGCGTGGTCATGATGACGGGCGGCACCTCGGGCGTGGGCGCCGCCGCGGCGCTGGAGCTGGCCAAGCGCGGCGCCCAGCTAGTCCTGCTCACGCAGCTGGCCGCGTCGGACCCGTTCCTCGTCGAGTACGTCGACGACCTGCGCGCCAGGACCGAGAACCAGCTCATCTACGCCGAGCAGGTCGACCTGGCCGACCTGCACAGCGTGCGCCAGTTCGCGACCAAGTGGATCGACAACGCGCCGCCGCGGCGCCTCGACATGATCATCCTGTGCGCCGCGACGCTCACGCCGCCCGGCGGGGCCCGCGAGGAGACCCCCGAGGGCGTCGAGCTCACCTGGATGGTCAACTACCTCGCCAACTACCACCTGCTGGCCATCCTCAGCCCGGCCATCAAGGCGCAGCCCTTCGACCGCGACGTCCGCGTCATCATCTCCACCTGCTCGAGCTACATCCGGTCGCCGCCCCTGCGGGACGCCCAGGCCCACGCGCTCGACAAGAAGGGCTGGTCGCCGGCGTCGGCCTACGCGGGCAGCAAGCTGGCGCTCATGACGTTCGGTCAGGCGTTCCAGAAGCACCTCGACACGTACAAGAGGCCGGACGGCCTGCCCATGAACGCCAAGGTGGTCTTCGTGGACCCGGGTTTCGCCAGGACGCCGGGCATGAGGAGGTGGATTACGAGGGGCTCCCTGTGGGGGCTGTTCATCTACCTGATATCCTACTTCCTGTCGTGGGTGTTCCTGAAGAGCCCGTTCATGGCCGCACAGTCTATACTCTTTGGGGCCTTCGACGGGAGCGTCATCAGGGACCCGGGCGGAAAGGTATTCAAGGAGTGCATCGAGGTGGACTGCGCGAGAAAAGACGTCAGGGACGAGGAGGTTGCGAAGAAGCTGTGGGAGTCGAGCGACAAGCTCGTGGAGACGGTGGAGAAGCAGGCCGCGCTGAAGCGGGCACAGGAGAAAAAGGTGCGCGAGGAGAAGGAGAAGAGTGAGAAGGCCGAGCAGGAGAGGAAACAGAGGGCAGAAGAGATCGAGGCGCTGGTCGATACCATCAAGAAGGGAAAGGCCAAGGAGAAGGAGAAGGAGAAAGAAGCTGACAAAAAGACGAAGTACAGAAAGGCCAAGTTTGGGCACAAGGCTGTACAATAATTGGGTATATAGAGAATGATGATATTATCAGCGATGCGAGAGTTCTGCTTCCTCAAACTCGCCAAAGCTGCTTCATGCCCTGGCAATGGCCGGTTGTCCTTGAGCCTGTACGCCTGGTCAGCGTTCATTGGACGTGCTGTGAATTGAATTTCATTGCGAAAATCCTCATACATATCATCCAATGGGATTCTGTTTAAACCACATTTCGCAATATAATGTCGTTGATCATGTTTCTCACGGGACCTAGTGAATCCCTGGGCGATGATGCCGTAGTTACCGCGGCCTATCAATTGCGGGGCTACTAAGACGGCAACACTGAAATGGCTAGGAAAGCGATGAACGATCTCATACAGACCTAGCAACACTCTTGATCTTTCACTTGAAGACTTTGAAGATCGTCTGAAAACAGCTCAACAATTTGCATGACAGTATACCGAATCGCCCCGACACCTGGGATTCTCTGCAACGCTGGGACAAAAGAAGCGCCATCCGCCCGGCGCCATCTACTTCTCACCCATCACAGCATCCAAACCAGAACAATGTCACAACCCAGACCGCCACCGCCCGGCAGCGTCCTCCCGGGAGGAGCCCCCGCCCTCATACCGCCACAGCTCGTCGCGCCCTTCCAGGCGGCCTGGGAGAGGCACGCCCATAACGCCCATGACTCGGCCCACCGGCACCCAGTCTTCTTCACGGAGAGGCTCATGAGGCCGCCGCCGGCTTTCGGCATCGGACAGGCACCGAGCTTGGCGATGAGCCCGGTGGCGCAGGGGTACGTGTACCAGGAGGGGCAGGCGAAGGCCACGCATGCCTCGAAGCTGTGAAGTGTGTGTTGGCAGGCCCACGGCTTTATTTTGGCGAGGGCGGTCGATGGGCTCATGTTCTACGTGCATTCATGGCCTCCATTTCGGAATTAGGGAGGGGCGTCGTTTGCATTGTTCTACGGAATCATACAATGCATTGCAATGTGTCGTGTAGAATTGGGAAAGATAATCGTATTCCAGCTCTAGGAGGCGCGTGTTTGGTGCGGGTATCGTCAAAGTGAATGAGGTTGCAAAAGGACATCAATCTGCCTCCGAAGGCAATCAAGTGCTTAAGAGTAAAAGTAATATCTGGGTAGAAGAAAGAGAGTTCCTTTTCCATCCTGAAGGGATGCAGCCCAGCCATAACGCCATACCTGCTTGAAAGGAAAAACGAGAAAACCCCAGACCGAATCGCAAAATGTACAGCGTTTGTAACAGACCGTCGTAGCAGCCACGGCGTGAACGACCCACCCCAGATCAGACCTTGACAGCAATGATAATGGCGACCACGATCAGGACCAGCACGAGAACCAGCAGTGCCATCAGCTTGACGTTCTTCCACCACATCTCCCTCTTGAGCCCCCTGCTGCGCACGCGGAACTCCCTCGCGGACCCGCCGAGGCGGTCCGTCTTGTCGACGAGCAAATCAATGCGCTCGCCGCGCTCGAGCAGGCCCTCGATGTTGCGGGTCATGATGCCGCGGACGTCGTCGATCTCGCGCTGGGCGGTGGTGATGGCGTCGTCGCGGCCGCCGCTGGTGGCGCCGTACTCGACCATGAGCGACTTGAGCTCGGCGTTGAAGGATCCCGCGCCGTAGTTGGGCAGGTCGTCGTACGCGGTCGACTCGGGCGGGAACTGCGCCAGGAAGCGCTTGCGGATCTCGAACAGGTACCCGAACGGGATCCGCCGCCCCAGCGACGACTCGGCCACCACCAGGAAGGTCAGCCCGCCCGCCGCCGGGGAGGACGAGTGCTCCGAGGGGGACTCGGCGATGTAGTGGATGTGGTGGTTGCCGTGCGTGTACGTCAGCTTCTGCGGCGTGTCATGGTTGATCTTGGGGAGGATGAGCGACGCGAGGGACGAGGTCTGCGAGGCGGCGGAGGTGGTGCACTCGGCGAGGATGGTGGTGTTGTGGGCGATGCATGAGCTGTGATTTGGGGTCTTGTTAGTCTCGCAAGAGCTGAAGCCATCACCAGGCCGGGAGAGAGGGATGGAGAAGGGGGGGGGTAATTACTAGAGGAGTGGCGTCGCAGGAGTCGATGAGGAAGCCATTGTGAATGTTGCTTCTGTTCCAGCAGAGGAAGGCTATGCAGTGCTTGTATCAAGAGGAAATTCTGTTGAAGAGAAGAATCGGTGGGACTAGATCGTCGCATCCGACGACTGACTGTTGAGTGTTGGACAATGCTGTTGCTCGCTCACTGAGGCGCCCGCCCTGGTTCATGCTCAGGCGGTCATTAGGCCACGGGGAACAGGGGTCAAGGCTGCACCGCAGTACCTAGGTAGTGCTCCGTGCTTTGTTGCGATGACGACAACCGTTAATCCCAGCGTTATTAGTGGCAGGCATGAGCCATTCCCGGGTGTCGGTGACAGGCGGCAAAATCCAAAAAGTTCTGAGGACAAAGCCTCGGGAGCCAGACTTCACCTTTCTTCAGCCTCGCGACGCGCCGAGGTATCATTGACGTACGCCGCAAGGTCTTTTCTTCCCTCCTCTTCTGGGGACACTATGTTTTCGGTGGCCCTCTCACATCACGGCCATGAAGTCCCTTTGGAGAACCGCCTGGGCACTTGAACGCAGATCGCCTGCTCTCCTTCCCGTACTGTCTGCGGTTCCCACCCCAGCTACCAGACGAGGTCGGGTTGCTTCGTCCGGGCCCCCGAGAGATAGGGGAGACAATGTGAGCTGGTACTGGCGCCGTTTCCGTGAGCCTGCACAACTGACATCCTGTAGCAACGAGCTCCCGGTTCGCCATCCTACTTGACGAGACAAAGCCTTCGTTCCGACCTCGAGTCGCAGCACGACCATGATGTGGCCACAACCGACAAGAGCCGGTCTAATCAGCGAGATCGGCCTCGTTACAACAAATTCAAGCGTCTGGTTCATGCTCGTTTCGATCAGATGTTACGAGAGAATAGTTTCAGGGACCTGAAATCGCTTGGCATCAGATCGCATCAGGATTTGGCAAAGGAGGCATCTCTCTTCCGGAATGTGATCGACAAGTCTCTCGATTTGGCCACCCGATTGGGACGTACAGGAAGACAGGAAAACCCGTTCTTCTGGAGCTGGCGAAATGCGTTCGTCGCCGGCGATATCAAGGGCCTCTCGACTGAGCTTGGGTACTCGTTTACCAGTTTCCTCGTCAGGCAACACCTGTCAGAAGAGGCCATCGCGTGTCACGAAAAGATTGCCGATTTCCGCAACCCGCACGAATGGTTTCCGGCCACGAGGGCGATGCAGAGAACGATACATCTGCACGTCGGCCCAACGAATTCCGGAAAGACCTATCACGCCCTGAAAGCATTGGAAGAGGCCAAGACTGGTGTCTATGCTGGACCGCTACGGCTTTTGGCTCACGAGGTCTTTTCACGATTCCAGGCTAAGGGCAAGCGATGCGCTTTGATCACTGGAGAGGAACAGAGGATTCCTGAGGGCGATGAGAGCTACTTCGCAAGCTGCACGGTCGAGATGACGCCTCTCAATCAGCGTGTTGACGTTGCCGTGATCGACGAGATTCAAATGATCGGGGATGAAGAGCGAGGCTGGGCTTGGACCCAGGCACTGCTGGGCGTCCAGGCAAGAGAGCTCCATCTGTGTGGCGAGGAGCGATCTGTGCCTCTCATTAAGTCCATCTGCGCCAAGCTCGGAGACGAGGTCGTGGTCCATAAATACAAGCGTCTCAGTGGTTTGCAGCCCATGCAAGACAGTCTGAAAGGACGCTTCGAAAACCTGCGCAAAGGGGACGCGGTCGTGTCCTTCTCGAGACTCAACCTCCACACACTCAAGGCTGGCATTGAAAAGGCAACCGGCAAAAAGTGTGCCATTGTCTACGGGTCCCTACCGCCTGAGAGTAGAGCTCAACAGGCTGCCCTTTTCAATGACCCCGATAACGACTATGACTATCTCGCCGCAAGCGATGCTATCGGCATGGGGCTCAATTTGGAAATCAAGCGAGTGGTCTTCGAGGCTGTCGCCAAGCACGACGGCACAAAGGTTCGAACGCTGACACTACCCGAACTCAAGCAGATCGGCGGCCGCGCGGGAAGATATAGGACGGTAGCGCAGGCAACTCAAGCCCCGGCTCCCACACCGACGTCACCTGTGTCAAGCGAGGATCTGGCCTTCACACCAAAAACCCCTGCACCGAAGATGGGGCAAGTCGGCCTCGTGACCACATTGGAAGAAGTTGATCTAGAAGTCGTTCATGGCTCGTTCGAAAAGGAGGCAGAGCCTTTGAAGACGGCGGGGCTTTTTCCACCCGCCTTCATCATCGAGCGCTTCGCCTCCTACTTCCCAGCCGGGACACCGTTATCCTTCATACTGCTTCGTTTGAGAGATATTGCGCGGCTCCCAAATCATTATCATATAACCAGTCTCCGGAATAACTTAGGGATCGCCGCCCAGATACAGCACATTCCGATGAGCGTTCGTGACCGGATCATTTTCCTCAATGCGCCAATATCGCTGAAAGATAATGGCATGAGGGACTTTCTCAAGGCTCTGGGGACCCGCGTGGCGAAACACGACACCGGCAAACTGCTCGATTTCAAGGAGCTCAACCTGGAGATACTTGACTACACCCGCCAGAGCTACCCACACGGTCGCGTCGAGTACCTGAAACATCTGGAGGCCCTGCACAAATGCCTGACGCTGTACTTGTGGCTGAGCTACCGCTACGTTGGCGTCTTCCAGAGCCAGGCTCTTGCCTTCCATGTCAAGTCGATGGTGGAAGAGAGGATCAACGAATATCTGGCCAACCTGGACTACAAGCCCGAAGTCAGAAGGGAGCGGGTGCAGCAGATGCGGATTGAAGCTGCCAGGAAGGCACGCGCTGCGAGAAAGGTTTTCGATGAAGATGGGGAGTCCGGTCCCGAGCAACAGCAGCAGAGAGTTGGTGACTGGTCTATGGAGGGCCATGAGGAGCCACTCCTCAACGGCCTGGGCGAGGCAGAAAAGATCCCGCCTACGCGTGAAGTTACTCCATGAGCCGATGCCCACTTCTCCTGGTCGCATTGGCATCAGAGAACGAATGGGAGCATATATGTTTGCAAATGAGATATGTACGGCTGGACTGGATGGTCATGACGGATTAGATGAGGGACTATACAGCACTGTATTATATATATCTAGACTTTGCATATGAGAATCACACTTCAAGATGATACCCTGAAATGGATATGTAGGAGCATTTCATCGTGACTCGCTCGCAAGTTGGCAGCACTTCGTAGGTGAATGGACTTCCTTGAGCACGGGAGTAGCCCACGCTGGATGTCGGTTGCAGCATGCCGACGCGCAGGAGACGCGACTGCCTGGATTGGTGGGGCACCAGTGTAAGTGGTATGAGATCATCCCGCAACCCCACCAAGAGCTTGGAGCTCCATCTCCTCCGTCTCGAACATTTGACTGTCTGTGGAACAACAACCAACTCGATACAGTCAATTCAACCGATCACAAACAGTCGAGGGTAGCAAATATAACAACCCCACACACGCAAAAACAAAACATGGCAGAGACAACACCAGCAGGCGACGTCGGCCGCGTCGCCTTCATCCCGCTCGAGGCCAACCCGCAGCTCATGAGCGACCTGCTGCACAAGCTCGGCCTGTCCGCGGAGCTGGGCGTGCACGACGTCTACAGCCTGCACGACGCCGACATGCTCGGCTTCGTGCCGCGGCCCGCCCTCGCCCTGCTGCTCGTCTTCCCCGTCTCGGCCGCGTACGAGAGCTACCGCCTCGCCGAGGACGCCACCCTGCCCGAGTACGCCGGCAAGGGCGACGACGAGCCCGTCGTGTGGTTCCGCCAGACCATCCGCAACGCGTGCGGGCTCATGGGCCTGCTGCACGCCACGGCCAACGGGCCTGCTAGGGAGTTCATCCGTGAGTGCCGCCTGCCTGCCTGCCTTCCTCCCTTTCTGATTCTCTCATGAAATTACACATTGCAAGGCAACCCTCCTTCCCAATACTGACGCACCGCCCACCCGCCACAGAGCCCGACTCAGACCTAGACAAGCTCCTCAAGGAGGCCGTCCCCCTCCCGCCGGACCAGCGCGCCCGCCTCCTCGAGACGTCCCGCTCGCTCGCGCAGGCGCACCAGTCGGCCGCCAGCCAGGGCGATACGGCCGCGCCGCAGGCGACCGACGACGTCGACCTGCACTACGTCTGCTTCGTCAAGACCGCCGACGGCACGCTGTGGGAGCTCGACGGACGGCGCAAGGGCCCGCTAGAGAAGGGGAAGCTCGAGGCCGGCGAGGACGTCCTGAGCGAGAAGGCGCTCGCGCTGGGGCCGCTCAAGTTCCTGGACAGGGCGGGCGAGGACCTGCGGTTCAGCGCCGTGGCGCTGGCGGGGAGTGTGGATTAGGGGAAATGCTGTCTTGGCTTTCCTTTGCTTCTTTTTATTCTATTTTGAGCGGCGGTTGGTTCTGGTACGACGCGCGGGTGCTACATTTGTGGCCGGGTCGGCACCCGAGGTGCAGGATGGCTGTCTTTCGATTTCCATCAATGAAGGCGCGAAGATGGATGACATCCATGCGGCGCTGGTGGGTTCATGCAGGTCTCGACGACCTGCAGGCTGTTCTGAAATTCATTGGAGCGTCCTCGGCGTTAATAGGTCTAGTGGTCATGAAAAAAGACAACACCTGCGACATTTTAAGGGCCAGACGGATGGTCATTCTCGAATTACAATATCTACCGAGACCGAGCTGACTCTTCTCACGCTACTTTCTGGAACCTCTTCGTGAATTTCTGCTGAACTCGCTTGCGACTGGGACTCAGACAGAGGAAAAGCAGCACAAGGGCCCGCGCCAGAGGCGCGGATCGAAAAAGCAGAGCTCGACGGAGATGACGGCTCCGGACTGCACGTTGCAAATGGAGACTCTGACTAATTTGCTCTTCCCAAGCATGGCACGCGCCACGCCTTTTCAACATGGAGAAGTAAGCAGACGTGGGTGAAATACGATCGATGAAAAACGACGGCCTAGGTGGTAGGGTTACTGGTACAACTGTGGAGTGTACAGGATGAAGTTTAGCCCATCAAGTCTTTGAATCACATCCAAGCCAATTCCGACAACAACCTTTGGTCTCGGCCCGTCCACCGTCCACCGTCCCCAAGCGCACCCGTCCCACTCCCATCAACCTGGTCCGGCGCCTCGCCCGGCGGCGGGACTGCCCCGTGAAACGTTGCGCCCCGGCCCAGTGGTCTCGTCCTCGTCATCCGCGAGCGATGGTCGGGGGAGAACAGGCTCGACCGGCGCGGGGAGGCGGACCCGGTCCTGGTGGTGCTTAAGGTTTCCTCGGACGAGTCGCTCGTGCTGTGGTCGAGGCCCTTTATTGAGGTAATCCCGGGAAAGGACTGCTTCCTCCACGATGGAGGGGTCGGGGGCTTGGAGGGAGCGGATTCCTGCCGGAGGGAAGCCGGTCGGGACGGGTTGGGCTCGTCGCTCTCCAGGATGTCATTTAGGGAAACCTGTACAGGTCATGTTAGACATGTGGTGCCCTTAGCCAAAGAAAGGGAAGGAAGTGCTCGAGGGTGGTGCCTCACTTACGGTCACGAAGGGCTCCGGGGTGCGTGCGATGCTGCTGTGTCTCCGGGGCGGAGGTACATTACCAGATGGTGTGAAGTTCGGTGCCACATGGCCAGGCTAGGACCGTGGTGGCCGACTTGATCCATCTGATCCGCTCTTCTGTTCCGGGACCTCCACGGCACTCGATTCTCCAGAGGTAGGGCGTGACGTTGCCTTGTCAGTTCTCTTGGCTGGCTTGGAGTTTCGCCCCAAGTACAGCGCTCCAGAGAGGTGCATTTCGTGATATGGATTCTAGGTTTAGGGCGATATGGGTAAAAGTGAAACTCTAGGTGCCCAATGAGGAAATTTTAGGTTGAGGATGACATCAAGGGAATGTTCTTGAAGATCACATTGTGTTCTAGAACTGATTATTAGCATTTCGCCTGTCCACTGGGACGTGCAAAGGCACTTGTGCGAGGGCCTACACTTGTGGAAGGAGCCTTCCATACACTAGAAAGGCCTACTCACACGTCCCGAGTGACTCTCTCGATGCGATACATGCTGCAGTCAGGCTGTAAGTCTCGACGCCTTTCATCATGACAGTTGTCACGGATCGCATTTTCCAGACGATTTCACAAAACTAGCACCCGAGTATGTAGTTTTGAGGAGCAACTCGAACGTTGAGGTAGTATCACACAGTGCTCGGATGGACAACACACCACTTTTGCTCAGTCACTGGGACAGTGAAAGCATAAAAGGTGACGGAGATGACAGGGCTCAGACTGCTTAAAGGTTCATCCAGGGCATCCCTTTGAGTGATTGATTGCCAAACTCAAACGGCTCGGGAGGCCCCGAGGCAAATAATAGACCAGGTGAGACGTCTTGGTGAGAGCCTTCGGTCACTGACGGCAACGAACTTGCAGCAGTTAAACAGTTGACACCCAGGCCCGGGAGCTTGTTGAGGAGCCCTGCGACGCAGTTGTCGGATGTTCATCCCGAGGGTTTCTGCCCAAAGTTGATCAAGATCCAGGGAGCCAGGCTCGCTACCGAAACTCGATCTGGCCGCCCGTCGACTACGAGAATACGACGCTGTGGTCGTATCGCCGTGGATCCTTCCCGCTTGGTGGCCTAGGCGACACGGATGTTGACGAGCTTTCCGGCACGATGTAGCGACGACGTTCATCCCAAGTCGAGAGGACCAGGCCCTGAAACGCCTGCCCATCCGTGTCTACGGGCGCTAAAAGTAGCTCGATGCCATCACATGTTTCGAGGCTCGACAAAATGTGGTTGAGCTCGGACGGCGGCGACATCAGTGCAAACGGAAGCGAAGTTTGCCCATGACTAGTCGACGCAGATAGGCATCCAATTGGATCTCGGCCGCCACAGCGAGGTCGCGCTTGCGATAGTGGCTGTGGATAAGCCGTGCTGGTGCGAGTATCTCGTGCTGCGCTCGAGCCGGGCTTTCGGGAACCGGCTGGTGAGAAACTGATGGACTGTGCTGCTGGATAGTTTGTTGCGCTCGAGCTCTTGGACGTGAACCCACGTGGCAAGCAAATCAAGGTTTGCAGAGAGACTTACCCGAGCTCCTGGCTAATTTCCCAACGTCGGTGAGGTGGTTGGGAGAAAGCAAGTACGGACTACATGGACAGGTGAGCGTAAGTTCACGCAGCAGAACGACAGGATGGGGAGACTACCATCCCGTGTGCTTGGGCGCGAGGACGTTTGATTGACAAGAACAACTTGTCGAGGCGTCAATTGTTTTTGTTGATGGCATGCAGGTTGGCGCGTCTTTCAGCATGGCTGCAATCTGCTTTTCGTTTGTTCATCTCCGGTAGCCTGGAGCTGACAGGTTGGATGGCTTCGTTGACGGCCGCCATTATTATGACCAAAGCTGGGAGGGGCGGGCTGTACTACGTATGAAAACCTGGCTGGCCTAGCTGTGCGATGTCAAGGTTCGGTTGTCGAATCATGGGCGAGGATATTTTTGTCACGATCGGGAAGTTCTTTGCGTTTTTCTCGTTGGTGCCTGGTTGCGGACAGCCTAGCAGCCAGCCCAGCAGCCACAGCCTCACTACTCGTTACCGGGTCGCTGGTTTTGTGTGTATTTTGCGCATCAGCTGCGGCTTGTGGTGCACGAGACACGAGATACTGAGGCAAGAGTCTGGCTCGCTGGGTATGCAGAATAAGGTTGGCTTTGGTCGTGAATTCTGGTTGCATTGTCAGTTTCATCTCCATGCATGAAGTCTGATCTGAGTCTCGCTGTCCGTTGAACTCTCTACCACGGTTCTGTACGGTGGGGAATCCAGCGACAAAGGTGAGTTCAGGCAGGGATCCCACGTTGTCCTACGAATCGGTACGTTGCGAGGTGCTCGTGTGGAGTGGGCCGTGGCCTTCCCTGCTCATCACGTTCACTGCTCGGCCAGCGACCCTGTCCCTGCACTGGGGAAGAAGCAGACGAAGACGGAGGCGCGGTTTGTGGACTACAGATTGTAGGGATGGAAGCTTTTCAAGGTTTCTTCTTAGCCCTTGCGTCAATCGTCAATCGTCAATCGACAATCGATCTCCGACGATCCAAGCCTTACCAGATCGGTGGTAGCGCAGGGATGCGAATGCCCTGGCCTTTCTGAATGAGGAAAGTACGGCCTAGCGAGATATTGCACACGAACCTCCTTCCTCCCTATGGACTGGAGGTGGACAACAAAATCGAGGTGAGAATTTCTCTTCCACGAGTCAACGAGAAGGCAATGAACGGGAAGGGTCAATCAAATAACAGTCGATTCTACTGTAGCATCGCATCTGTATTGTGGATGGCAATCAATACAGGAAACTTGCTGACCCAGACACACGCAGCGACCGAATCAGGCAAGCCAAAGTAAGTGGGTGAGGTGGGTTTCATGGAAGGAGCAGGACGGCATCAATATCAGCATCCGTCCATCCCTCCTTGTTGCCCAGAGACAAACAGGGCAGTAGCCCAGCAGAGATTTCTCCGATCGAATCTTGGGTTTGATTGCAGAGGAACGAAGGGCGTGGGTTCCCGTTCCCAGGGAAGGCTTTTATGACAGCTCACGATCCGAGGGTCGTCCTCGGAGGAATTCCAGGTGCGAACACGGCCGACTTCACAAATTGATACTGTAAATGAGAATGAGCTTTTGTTTGTCTACATCGACCACACTCGACCTCGAATCTCCCCGATGCTGAGGCCTGAGGCTGAGGCTGCACGACACCGGCACAGATACTGGTGACACCTCAGAATAATATTGCCCGTGATCTCCGTACAATGAGGCCCCTAGCGGATTTCGTTGCCTTACAGACGGTAGGGAGGTGTTCGTGCCACAAGCAACATGGCAAATGAACGACCACTCTTTTTTTTTCTTCGCACTCTCCTGCTCGACACGGGACGGCTATTATTACCAGGGTGGGAACTCGCGTCAATACCATTTGCGCATCCGCGCCCCTCTGAGACAGGATAGGGCTACTGCAGGTCCGCTGCCGTCGGGCGGATGCGACCAGCACCGCTTCCTGGTGGATTGCAGCTCACCCACAAGTCTTCCTCTCGTGCAACCCACATCAAGTCGGCGGAGGTTGTGTTGCCTTCAAAGACACTCACCATTACAAGTCCAGCCTGTCGCATCGGCTGGTCCTCGCAATGCTGTGCAGCAGTAAAGGAAGCGATGGAAGGTCCGAGGCAATGAATGCAACGCTCCTCCAGCTGGAAGCAATCGCGCGACTAATATCGTGTCGGGTTACACCTTGCGACCTCGTCTCTGCATCACGCACTGCAGGCCGGGGGCGATCAGGAGCCACCATTCGCGTTTCGTCACGGTCCACAATCCAGCCTTGCTGCCCTCGAGGGAGCCTCGAGTGCCTTGGACGGGGCTCCAGTGGCCATCGGGACTTTAGTGGGCACGGACTATGGGGACATCACATCTCATCACAGGCCCATCCGCCTCCTCTTCCCGGATCGCCGTTGGCATTCCCGCGTGCTCTGCTGCACAGTCTAAACAAGCGCACCTAGCAGGACGGACGGTGCGAGTCAAGCAGACTGGGAAACCGCCCAGAATCGACGCAGAATACCTCCTGTCATCAACACGGTGTCTGCTGTGGGGCAATTATCCTTAGCTTTTGCTGCTTTGCGCATTCAGGAAGGCCGAAAGAAAGAAGCGATTCCTGCGGTAGCACCCTAATGCCAGTCTGATCTCATTGCCCCTCGGCCCCCTGTCTTCGGCATGTGTGGGTGGGTGGGTGAGCCTCCTCCTCCGACCCCAACCAACATGTCACTTTCTGGCCCCGGATCCTTGTTCCTGGATCTGCAATGAGGCGCCTCGGCCCCTGTCCCACACTCGCACTCCCGGCGACAGCTCCCCAATGACCTCCCTGCCTCCTCTCAACCTGCGGCTTTGCGCCTCTCGACTTGCACCTGGCGGCCGTGCAGTTCAAATGCCGCTTTGCCGGTGCGCAAACGCTCCCTCTTGGGGGCTTCTAAATGGCCAAGACTGAGCTGGGGCTGGGTGTCCAGCAGCGAAGACCCCTGGTTGCTCTAGATCACCTGGGAGATCTCGGTTGCGTGCGTGCGCTGACCCCTCTGCCGAGATGGCTGCACTTTGACCTATACCATCCCCCCCTAGGCTGGTGATGGTTCCATCCCGGCCCTCGGTCCAGCCTGTTTCCCTCCGGCTCACTTGCGAATCAGACCCTGCAAAATCTGTCAAACACGATTCCTGCCCCTGCAGGAACGGTTGGACAAAGGGACCCCTTCCACACCAGCTGGGAGATCCAGGTCGCTCATCTCATAGCTATATATCACCGGGCCGCGCCAATGGTGTTATTTGTGTTACTGAGAACTGCTCCGTTTGTCGTAACCTGCCTACCCTTCCCGTCCAAGTCGTCGTCTTGGGACCCTTTTTACCCTTTAGTCCTATACTCGACCAAACTTGGACTCTTCGTACTCGTTGAAGCAACTGGAATTTCCCTGTCCACATCAAATTGTGTGTCCTATTCTCAGCTCGGTATCCGTTTGGCATGATGGTTCACACTTTTATCCGTCATTAGATCGTCGTGTTCTATGGAGCTGGTACTTCCCAGGAGAAAATAGGCCGAGGAGCAGGTAGCCTCCCTCTTCCGATAAATTTATTCCGTTGGCTTGCTTTTTCTCCCTGCGATTTAAACATCCTTCTTACGCCAATATTTTCTTTCTACGTTCCTCTTGCTTGACCAAAAGTCCACAGTCATCTCGACGTCACGCCTCACATACAAACGTTCAGTGCGTCATTCTCAAACCACTCGTCACTCAAACGGAATACCTCAGGGCATCTTTCGAGGCTGTCCTACCTGGGCAACGCCTCTTGTATTGGCCCAAATTGCCTGGAGTTGTGACCTTCACAGATCGCCCTCAGGCCGCGTACATGGCCTGTGTCTGCAACCATGGGTCTGCTGAAGATCTTCACCAGGAGATCAAGCAAGGCCAAACTTAAGGGAAATGATACACAGTCCCACTTGGATATCCCTTCACAAGGTCAGTCATCGTTGTCTTCATTCTCCCAGGTGTCTGGGAAAGACTGCTCACTCGACACATCGCACAGTATCTCGAGACACACGGCAGCATGAGCCAGACGTTCCAGTGACCACTGCATCACAGCAGCAGCCAGATTTGTCACCAAAGGCCCCGGAACCATTAGACCTGTCCGACACATGGGACTCAGCCTCAGCCCCGGCTCCGTTTGTTCCTCGCCACCCGAGCCTTGTTGTTGAAGAACGACCGCGGACTGCAGCTAGCATTCGTAGTTTGGGTCGAGACTGGTCACAGTTCCCAACGCGTCCGAAGCGGGAGCCGAGAAGACCACCCGTGTCCTTCAAGAAGCCCAGTTCTTTGGCCTCGATATCCAATGCCTACGAGAACATAGTCCCGGTCGGGGAGCACGATAGCGATATCAGCTCTCTACTGAGGCTGCGCAGAACCAACGCCTCAAGATCCAGCCTCGGGAGCATAAAGTCAAAGGACATCCTCGATGCTCAAGAAGAGATACGCCCAAGCGACTTCCGAAGCCGGGTGCAAGCGACTGGGGCACGGGACTACGGAGAGGATGTAGCGGATCGCAACATCACTCGACACAGGGATGGGAACCTCAGTCCTACACCAGATCCTCGGCAGATGGGCAACCGCACCAAGTCGCTCAATTCCTCGAGCTTTTTCCCCCGGGCCACTAACTACCGTGATTTGAGCCAGGCCCTGGGCTCCCCTTTGAAGGAGGTGCCGTCGCCAGAGCCTGTTGAGCTGCACTCATTCTCGAGTCGCAACAAGCGGGGACTCTCCTTGAACACCTACGTCCCTAGCGGCATGGTATCTCCACACTCACCAAGATCCGTCGGGACATCTCCCAATTTAATGGACGACGTTGCTTCCAAAGACTTTGCGCCTCCGACTGCAAATCCAGGGACAGAGACTGTGGCTCGACCAAAGGACCTGTCACCGACAACCAACAACTTCTCTCGCCCACGATCACCGCGAACCTTTCAGCCCGCAACTACGCAAGGGAACTTATCACCTTCTCATAGAGAACCTGCCTTCGACGGAAAAATCGCTGAGGTTCTATCATCTGACATTGTCAGTTCTTCCGACATATCGAGCTATCAGCGGACGTCAAATCAGAGTTTTGGCCACGCCTCTGTTCCTAGATCGCCCACGAGGCAAAGCTACCAAACCCTCAGGTCATCCCTCGCTTCTTCCATACCAAGTCGCTACCCGTCCACCGATTTAACACCTCTTGGCTACCCAACCGCAAAACAGGCTGAAACCCACGTCGACCCCAACGTGGCCTTCGGTGAAATTGACACCACGGACGGGAGAGCTCAGTCCTCATGTAAGCACCAGGTTGTCTTCTTCCTGATTTGAAACTTACTGATCCTCTCAGTTTCGCACCGGCACTCGAGATCCAATGACAGTGAAGATCAAATAAGCTACCACAGGACCAAGAGCCTGGGTTTCTTGTCATCTCCACTCGAGGCTGACGAACAGAGCACTGTTCAATCTGGCAGTGTACGCAACTGGTCTCTCTCGGAGGCCTCAAGATCTGATACAACAGGTCACTCAAATTTATTTTCCGCGGCCAGTGGTCGATCTCATTCCCGACACACGGCAAATACGTCCCTCGATTCCAAAAGCGCGGAGAGCTTCATCACGGCCAGCAACGGCCAGCACGGCAGTGACTGGTCCCCAGTCACGAATCGGTCCAAGAACTTCAATATTGATGACTATGTCTCATCTGACGACGACTCCTTCACAACCGAGACAAAACGGACACGACCTACCGCTCAAGGTGAGGAGGAACTGCTGTTCAAGCCCGGATATGGAATCACGGGCGCAGCTCTGCCGGGCTTAGAAGCTCTGGGAGAGGAGGATGAATATTCCACTGTCTCAACAAACAACAGGAAGGATTCAGTATCATCGGATGGTTCAGTTGCCGTGGCCATGAGTCCAAAAGACAACAGATATGGAACACACCACGAATTATCCCCAGCGCTACGTCACGTACGGAGTGATCCTGAGGAACTTTACATGAGCACCTTTGGAAGGGTATTCATGCGAAACCGCAAGAGGCCCTCGACGGCCAATGCTTGGGCAACAAATGAAGAAGATACAAATGATCTTGACGAATCTTATACACCATCCACGAGCAGCATTGACAGCGACGATCCTCGTTCTGACGGAGACTTGAGGTCCACGGTGGGCAGCCTTGGGGGTTTTCGACCACAGCGGAGTGAGAGCAGCTTCAGCGTATATTCCATTGGCGGCACCGTCACGACAACTATTACTGGCGGAGCCAACGCAATGGAAAGAGATAACTACGACGACGTGCGCGCCCCGCGACGAGGCCTGAAGCGACTGTCGGCGCTGGGGACCCTCTACGGAAGGAGCATGGGCTCTTTCGGCTCGTCAGACCGGAGGCCCGCGACCGCAGCGGACGGCGCAGCCAGAGAGGAGATGAAGACGGCCGACATCATCAGGCGGAGGAAGGAAGACAAGACAAGGAAAAGGTCGGACCTCGGCCTGAGGAGCATTCGGGAGAAGAGAATGACTGAAGCCTTTGGCCGTCCGGACAATGATGGAATTGCGAGGTTGAGGGAGCACTTGAGAGAAGATGAGCAAATGTGGGAACGTGAGAGGTAATGTCAGCATTCAGCGACACAAGGGAGGGGATGGTCACAATTGACGATGAAGAAGTTGTCCTTCACAGCGGAACACCGGGCTAGGCGCTGCATGCGCGTTAGCTTCAGGTTTTTAAGAGCTTTGCTTTCCACGTGCGATTGCGCTTCCCGGATTCAAGGACAGTCAAGGGCCAGCATTGTACGATAAACTCTGCTTTTCTTCTGGGAAACTATGGCTGGCAAGCGTTGGCGTTTTGTGCCTCTTGAGCTAGGTAGGATAGAAAGGAGGGGGCACCGATACCTTGATGGAGGAGACGTAAAATGGGCGTTGGGGTGTCTTATGCCGACCATCACTGGTATGCTGTTGACGAATCGAGGAAATTCAGCGCATTAGGTTCCACATTTTACACTGCACATGCGATATGAAAAGGTTTTCCGGCGATGTAGAAGCACGCACGTCGGCTGCCATTGGGAAACTCTCCCGTGCACACCAGTTATACCGTAATGGTTTGGCCGAATGCCCCTAGATGCTTATCTTTGGTGAGAACGTCACATGGGACCAAATGGTGGAAAGGCGCTTGCGTTGATGAATTGCAAGAGCAAGTCTCTCTGTAATTCTTCCCTTTTTTTCTCCCCCTTCGTTGATGTACATCATACCCGTATTTCCACGAATTCTCATGAGGAATGTGTGCCCCCCCCCCCCCGCACAAGCTTTGCTCATCCTCAATTAGCATAGCCACCAATCTTTAAGGCAACCATTATGCTCATCCAATCTCCCTGTAGTCAGCATTGCACCTGGAATAGGTCGTGCTTGCTCAGAATCGCGTTTCCCTCAGGATGCCGAATATTGTGAGAAACGCCAGAGAGGCTGCAAGGCAGCGACTGTGGGCAGGCCATAAAAGTTTGCTCTCAATGATGAGGACGCAGAGCAAAGACGAAAAGCCCTAGATCAAGCAAATGGGACATTCGATTTATAAGCACAAAGTGATGACAACCATTAGAACATTTCTATATTATGTGTGCATTAATTATCTACATTATTCAAAGCTGCCACTCCCAAATGGCCCAGTGCCGTCTATTCATCCGCCCAGACACACAGCGCATTCAAACTCTAGGCGTTAAAGTAGCAGGTAGCGTCCTCAGTGCCGCCGAAAGGCTGGTTGTTGATGATGTGGCCGCAGGTGGACTGGCCGCTCCAAGTGTTGTAGTCGTGGCCGTTGTAGCTGAAGGAGATCTGCGGTGCGGCGGGCGGGCCCCAGCAGGCCTTAACCACGATGTCGGAGTTGAACTGGCCGTCGCCGACGGTGCATTGCTGCTCGGCCTTGTTAGCAACGGGAGGAAGAAAACGTTCATCGATCAAGAAAAAAAGAAGAAAAAAAGGGGGGGGGGATGACTCACGTAGCAGTTCTTGTCGGTCCACGGCTGCGTGCAGGGGAGGTCGGTGTGGTCGACGCCGTCCGGGCCGCGGTACTTGAGGTTGTTCTGGAAGAACGCTACGCTCGAGTCGGGTGTGTTGGGATAGGTGCCGGACTGCGTGTGCAGGACGACGTAGGAGTTGCCCGACTTGTCCGAGGGGTCGCGGGCCCGGAGCTGCTGGCCGGCGAGTGGGGACGCGGCGGCGATGGCGGCGCCGGCGAGGACGAGGACGGAGGACAGCTGCATTTTGATTGGCTGGGAATGAGAAGATCTTAAGAAGATGGATATAAAAGAGTGGGATGCAAGGTTTGTTGTGTGGTTTGGTTTGTGAGTATGCTGAAGTGCTATTGATCAACTTGATCTGCTTCCGAATAATCTAATGGATCAATGAGAGACAGGAATGCCTCTTTATAAACTTCATGTCCTTTCAGTTATTGCCCATTGATAATTGGTGTACGGACTTCAACTCCGTACCCGTCGTTGGAATTGCTTTCAAAGCCCAAATATCTTGAAGCCTGCCGATCCGACCCGCTCATAGAATCCTACAGTTTGCGATGCTGCTCCGCTCGACGGGACTAAGCCACTACGAATCTGATTGTATACCGTGGCAGTATCGTAGGCAGCAGAATTCCAAATTATCTATTACTTTCCCCAGTTGACGGCAACATGAAAGTTAATGATCAAGTAGTATGCCATGTCCTAAAGGTGTAAAAGGCTTTAGCCCATAGCAAAAGAGCTAGCATTGCATCCAGTTTAGAATACTACTGTGGGGTACTGTAACTTGGATAGCAGCCAGGTCAACTTCATGGAATACCGGCGCGACGCATAACGGACACAATCAAGGGCTTGATGAACTCACAGCAGAAGAAATCCTCACCACGGCAAAAGGAAGCCTGCCCCGGACTTTTTCCGTGAGCGTGGTGAATAGGAATTGTTTACACTCCTTTTCAGAAGTGGCGGAGAACGTTGAGGGCTGAGTGGCTCCATTGCGGAGCTCAGCTGTCAGACCAATTTGCCAGAGGCAGTCCAGGCAGCCAGAAAGGCTCTGTTTTCTCCACGACAGTTGCTACAGTGGGGCCCATAAAGTCTTAACACACTCGCCTGATCACCATTCCACCCAGATGATCGCCACTGCACTATAAACAAAAAACTGCAGCCTGATGAATCCTTTGAAGCACAGGCTACAGATGGGAGATGTTGTTTCTTAAAAGGGTCAAGTTTGTATCCGAAAGCTGCTTACAACATCACGCTTCCTCCCCTCAGCTTTCCACGAAGATGGTGACCCTCGTTTGATCCCCTCCGAAGAGGTAGATATATTGTTGCACTCATTGAAGAGCTACGTGCAGGTCCAGCAAGCCGGCATTGGTCATATCCTTTCCGTAAATTTCGTTCGAAGATGGGAAGCCAAATGCCCCGAGCTACATACTTGTCTCAATTTTGGATTGTATCATCTGCAGCGGCACCATCACTCACACGGTAGATGTCCAGCCAGTTTCATAACTCCAGCGCCTGAATTCTTTGTGGTGATGGAGTCCGATATGGATGCGTGGTGGTGAATGGGAAGCGGTAAAAATCATGTTGACCTCGGCCTCATGACGTGAATGGGAAGAGCATCTCAACACCGGAATGTGCTCTAAGGCAAATAAGAGGACATGACTGTTACCGAGTTCCACTATAGAAAGGTGAAAATGCCATGGCACAGGCCATTAAGGACTCATCCCATTGAGACAACTGGACAATCTTCGTCCTTGCAGACACACGGGTGGGAGGCAATTCGGTCGCGCACAGAACCAGTGGGAAACACGGTCGTGCTCCAGACTGCATGTTTTACCACTACTCACTTTCATGTTAAGCGAAGTTGACCAGGAAGAGGCTTCAGGTAGAAGAAGGATATGTCAGAACATGGAAGTCGTATGGTGACCATGAATTACTTTAGATCCAAATTTTCGACTCCAGTGATGCAGGTTCCCAAGTTGTCACTGTCCGAAGAACAAAACGAATTTTGACACGGCTACTTCTGCGTCACTGCCATGTTGGTCCGTTGTTCTGTGTCATAATGAGTGTGTCTGGTCGTTATCTTCCCCAAGGACCGGAGCTCGGCGTGCTCCTTTTGAGGCTTGCCGGAGAAGAAGCTGAGGCTGGCTTGCTCCTTGACGAGGAGCGCGTCGGCTCTGCCGTATTGGCACTAGCACAGTAGATATTCACATTCCCTTGCATGAAGGTGTCAACGCTCATTTTACTGGCTCCACGGCCCAGAGTAGCACCACTTGCTCGAGATGATCATGTTTTTGAGTAGTGTTAAGGGGTATTCCGACTGTTTCAGAGGACTTACTCGGCAGCCACGGCAATAAAGTAACAACAACGCAGGCCTCATGGTATTTCCTTCTCAGCCCCAATGCCACCCTATCTCTAAGATACGCCACATGAGTGACAACCCCGTTTCCCGCATCCAACTCTCCCCCCTTATTACATCCTCATCAACCTAATCCGCAGATCTCTATCTCACAACCAAACCCCATCTCGCATGTTGGCCCACTCCGCTCTACCTCTTCCTCCCCAGATTCCTGAAAAGCACCCCTCCGACGACGCCGGCGGCGACCGCAAGGCCGCTGACGATGGCGACGCCCATCAGGCCCTCCTTGGCCACCTTGTCGTCTATCAGGGCGCTCAGGTCGTTGGCCTGCATGTTGGCGGGCTCCTTCTGCAGCAGCAGATCGTTGTAGCGGCGGGCCTCGGCGTAGTTTCCCAGCTTGAAGTTGCCCAGGGCCAGGTAGAAGAGGCACTCGCGGCGGCGCTCGGGCGAGGTGCGGAAGATCTCGGAGAGGAGCATGACGCCGAGCTGCTGGTCGTCGCGGCGGTTGGATTTTACGAGGCCCTGTGTGAGAGGAGGGAAAAGTCAGTCGCTTGGTGTCACCTTCGCCGGAGGGACCACGAGTGGGACGGGTGGTGGTGGGATGGGTTCCGCGGCGCGGCTTGACTTACCCATGCGTAGTTGAACTTTGTCTGCACGCCGACCAGCTCGCCCTCCTTCTCATATTGTGCCCGCAGGACCTGGAGCTCTGCTGGGTTGAGCGGCGACTCCGCGTCGACGGCGACTGTGCTGGTTGTCAGCTGGGTTGTAGAGTGCAGGGCACCCGGGAATATTTTGGTCTCCTGACTTACACGGCAAATTTGAGCCCATCGTGGATGTGCCCCTAGGGGTATCTGCTTGGGGTTGGTCGAGGGATTTCTTTGTGTTGAGAGAACGGAACAGTATGTTCGGTTGGGTTGTGTGGTTTTAGGTGTTCGTAGGTTCTCGTCGAAGAGTGTCCGTATGTACAGGTGAAGGCGTTGTCGGAAGGCGATCTATTGATCAGGCCTCCATTTCGGCGGAGTTCTACCTCCCCTGCAGTGGCCAGAAGCTCGGGCGCCCGATGACGACGGTCAGCAGGGGTCCCTGCCCAGCCCGATAAGATAAGCCCGCCCATTGTCCCGGTGATGAGCTGTGACCCCAACGTTTGTTTGGAAACGGGAACCCCTGCAAGGGCTCTCTCCAACTCGAATCTCCGACTTCTTTGACTTCAACTCGAGAACAAAAACAACACGATTACCACCATACAAGAGCCACAAACGAATCCAGCTCCTCCCAAGACCTCACAATACCGACACAGCTTCGAACACGAGCGGAATCAAATCAGTCAAGATGCTTCTCGAAGAGGATCCAGCAACTGTAAGACTAACCCACCACCCTTGAAGCCCAAAAACAAACAACCCATCAGAAGAAACACTAACAAAACAACCACCGCCAACCCAGCTCATCCACCACACAATTCAAAACTTCAACATCGGCCCAGACAAGGTCGCCGTAGCCCGCATAAACGACTCCCTCTCGACCCTGCAGCAGGCGCGCGACCTGCAGCGGCAGGAGGCCGACTCGGCGCTCAGGAAGCTCGCGCGGCAGCTGGGCACGCTGCAGGCGCAGCACGCGGAACTGGTGTCGGCCCACTCGCCCGCCGAGCACGCGTCCGAGATCTCCCGCCTCGACACGCAGAAGTTCCGCACCGCAAAGGCCGCCTCCGACCTCGAGATGGAGACGGAGCGCCTCGCGGGCCAGCTGGCGGACCTCGGCGCGCGCCTGCAGGAGCTGGAGCTGCAGGGCGTCGAGGGCGCGGATGGTGACCGTGACGCCGTCGAGGACGAGGTCCTGCTGCGGCTTAGGGTGTATCGCAGCCTGGGCATCGATGTCGAGCGGGATGAGCGGGATGGGGAGTTCGCGCGCGCGGTGGTGCGGAATGATCGCAAGGGGGACGTGCATGTTGTCAATTTGGATAAGAAGTTCTCGCGGTTTTTCTATGCCAACTATTTCTGGCAGACTTTGTGAGGAACCTTGGGTGTGCGCGTGTGTCAGGGTGAGGGCGAATGGTAGAGGGCGCGATGAGGCCGTCCTGTTTTGCGTCATTGAAGCGGGAGGTTTACTGTTTGGGTCGGGGGCTTTGGTCATTGAAGGTTAGGCGTTCAGGATAAGGTGGTGGCTACCACTTTGGCTGGGCTGAAATATTCATGTCACTTGATGAACAAGGGCATGAGCAGTACATGGAGAATAACAGGTCATGGCGTTGTTCAATCATGATACCACGTACCGAGGCCGTACGCTGTTTCTAATTCGAAAACTATTCCTGGAAAAAATGCCTTGCACCCAATTGACCGCAATGCATCGCATAGTCCGTGAGTGACCCCAGGCATTACGTTGATCCTATCCATGCCGTTCCATGCCTTCCCATGCCTTCCATTTCCTTTTCCTCAACGCCGGGAATTTTGCACGCTTGGGATTTTGGGAAATACCCGATAAACGGAGGAATAAGCCTCCTACCGGCAATATATGAGATAAAACGGCCCTGTTTCAACCTTTGGGCAGACGTGGAAAATACCCGTCTCCCTCAGCCACCGTCGTCAAGGGTGGTGGCATTGTGTTCGTGGGTGTCCTCACCCTCGAACTATTTGGCGACATAACCACAGGGCCACCTAAGATCTTCGCACTGCCGCCGTCCTTGTCCTTCTTGTCCCTGCCTCTCTTGCCGCCCTTCTCGGGCGACCGGTCCTGCGATCTCGCCGACGTGGGGCTCTTCATCATGAGGAACTCGCCGCCGTTGCCGCCTCCGGGGGTGGTCGCGCCACCTCCCGAGGGTGACCGCTGGTGATGCTTTCTCTGGTAATCGAGCGGCAGCTCCAGACGGGAGTTAATGTGTGTCCAGGCGTCGTCGTCGTCGTCCGGATTCCTGCCGCCCAGGCGCCAGCCGCCGACACCCTCGAAGTCGCGGTCCATTCCGATGGACGGGATCATCATGAAGGAGTTGCGCTTGCTCCCACCGCTGCCACCTAGGGCAAGGCTGCTCCCGCCAATGTGGTCGTCGACGGGCGTGATAGACCCGACCGAGTGCAAGCTCGCACCGCTAGTGCGCCGCCTGCGGTGGTGCCGCGCAACCTGCCTGCTTGTCGGGGGCGAGCTGGTGCCGCTGCCGACTGGGGAGGGTGGCATGTTCGACGAGGCCTCTGTGGTGGAGAGGAGGGCGCTGGCGTAGCCTCTGGGGAAGGGGTAGACCCGCCGGCCGGTGAGGTACTGCGGCACCATGTTGACTGCTATGTCGACATATACGACGGCGACGCGGAACATGAGGACGGAGAAGGCGAGGGTTGTGGTGATGCCGGCGAAGATGGCCAGGGGTATAGTGAAGACAAAGAGGAAGGGCACTATGAGTGCGTAGACGGGGTTGATGATGGCCATTGTGGGGGTTCTCGAGGAGGGTGTGTGGCTTGCGGGCTTGGTGGGATGCGTGTGTGTAGGCTTGATATGTTGTTTCACATGGCGGGAAGAAAGGGCGTCGAGCTCGTGGGCTGCGGCTTTCGTCGTGGATGGTGTCGTTGTTGTGGGATGTTTCTGTGGCCCTGACTAGAAGGGAGACGCCATCTGGTAGCGTTCAGTCATGGGGGGTAAGAGATGACAGACGATGGATGACTCGGTATCGCAACACTACTGTATCTCTGTCGTCTTGGACGGGGAGGAGGGAGGACGAAAAGAGGAGGGAAGCTAGATAAGAGAAGGGTAGGGCAGTCAGGGTAGCGTCGAGGTCTGAGCACGGGAAGCAGGGTTCCCCAGGATCGCAATATGGGGAGAGCTGGGGGAGATAGCGTCGCACTGACACGGCCGCAAACATGTGAAAGCCAGCGGGAGACCCCACCACCTGGGCACGGGCACGGCAATTGGCTGGCTCGGGCCTGGCGGGCTGCAGTGGCTGCAGTGGCTTCCCAGGCCTGCAGGCATGAGTCTGGGGGACTAGGGGGAGATGACGGATTCGCATAGAGCATGTCGGGCGATCTGCGACAAATCACCTACTCGGTCGTAGACCATCTCGACTGCCAGACTGACTGCTACATCCCTAACCTCACCACCATCAGCAGATCGCCACCCAATCACGGCGAGAGCCGGCTGCAGCATGGCACCATCACTGAGGACTCTTCTCTCTCACGCAGTCTCACACACACTACCAAACTTACTCTCAGATTCCGGCCGACGTGCATGAGGTGCCGCATCAGACCAGCCCAAGCGGGGGTCTGGCCCTCCTACTTAGTGCGAGGTAGGTATTTGCGTAGCCTCTTCAACGGCGCCGGGGAATTACGTCGTACTCGTTCAGCACTGCATTGGCGTTTGTGGCACGCACGCAGCCCGGGTGCTCGGGTCGTGGCCGTGGATTGGACCCTGGATTGGGAAACTGCAGACAAATGAGAATCGGGTTCTGCTCAATCGCGGTCGTTAAGGCTGTGGGTCCAACTGAATTGGCTCGGCTTGACCTGACTTGGGATGCGAACTCTCTTGAGTTGGATTGACTCACCCATACTGCCATGTCTGTCACGCCGTATCCCGCAGATGCGCACAACCGGCGACCACTTTTAGCGATGATAACATCTCAGGTACATCAGAATCCAAGTGGGGGTGAATCTAGACGTATGTATATGGCACACCTTGCTGTTCACTCAAAATGAGTTAAATGGTACCTTCCCCTCAGACATAAATCAAATTCAGAAGCGACTGCCGACATCCGGCTTCGTCTGATGGGCAAGCACACTAGCGTCATCCCCCAAACCCTCCGTCGTGAGCCGCATCTGCCTCTTACATCATACCCACTGCAAATCACTTATTGTTGTGCAAGATCTACCTACTTGCATGCAGTTGCATATCCTGGGTAGACGTCAACAACGAGAAGGCTGCCATCTCAAGTCTAGGCGAATGACGCTCGCTGAGACGACTGGCTTGTCCAAACCTTATTCACGCTGTCACATCGATCAGCCCAACCAGACCACCATCTTTATTAGTCTCCAATCACACAGTCTACCATGGGCGACAAACCTAGCGAGGGCGAGCGGGAACCGTTCCCCTGGGACCTTGGCATTTGCGACGCCCACTGCCATCCCACAGACACTATGGACTCCATCACATCCATATCAAGCTCCATGCGGGCCCGCGCCCTGACCGTGATGGCCACCCGTTCCCAGGACCAGGACCTGGTTGCACAGGTAGCTGACAAGCACGGCCTTACAAGTCGTCAAGCTATCGCCTCTAGTCCCCCTTCCAACGGGCAGGATCCCACCCACCTCCCTAAAAAGATCATACCGGCTTTTGGCTGGCACCCCTGGTTCTCTCACCAGCTGTACGACGACACCGTGCCCGCAGACCAAACCACCTATGATCCGGCATCGCCCGATCTGGTCAGCGAGAAGCTGCGACACTACAACGCAGTTCTCACGCCCTCACCCAAGAGTAGAAATGACGAGAGCTTCATAGATCAGCTCCCCACTCCCCAGCCGTTGTCGGGAGTTCTATCACAAACACGGGCCTACCTCGAGGCCCACCCTCTCGCCCTTGTAGGCGAGGTTGGCATCGACAAAGCCTTCCGTCTCCCCAGCCCTGGAGTATTCGTGTCCGATCCAGAAGAAAGCATGACATTAGGTCGACGCAATGGCGAACGGCTATCACCCTACCGGGTGAAGATGGACCACCAGATTCGCATCATGAAAGCTCAGCTGAATCTGGCTGGCCAGACTGGGCGGGCCGTGAGTGTCCACGGCGTACAGGCTCATGGTGTGTTGTACAACGCAATAAAGTCCACGTGGCAAGGCCACGAGAAGCCAGTTGTCACCAGAAGGGAGGAGAAAAGGATAGCAGAGGGCGTTAACGAGGACTTTTCCTCGTCTTCCGAAGACGAGGGTGAGGGTGACGAGGATCATGGACACGGCATCAGGGTCAAGACAAAGAAGCAATACAGGCCCAAGCCATACCCGCCCCGCATCTGCCTGCACTCCTTCACCGGCGCCGTCGACACCATGAGGCAGTACACAGGCGACCGCAGCTGCCCGGCCAAGATCTTTTTCTCCTTCAGCCTCTGCGTCAATTACTCCACTGGCGGCCACGAGCGCGACAGGAAAAAACACCTTGCCGACGACGTCATCCGCGCCTGCCCTGACAACAGGATCCTGGTCGAGAGTGACCTGCATACCGCTGGCCAGCCGATGGATGACATGCTCGAGGAGATGTACCGCAAGGTCTGCGAGGTCAAAGAGTGGGGGCTGAAGGAGGGCGTGGAGAGAATCAGGAGTAATTACCACGACTTCATATTCGGCTCAACGACTTGAATTTATACTCCTGGGTTTTTTTAATCAGTATCTTCCATGGGACACCATCAGCGTGTGAAAAGAAGGTTAGAGTGTGGGACATTTCGAAAGATCACCAGCGATTCCGAGAAAGAGCTAGAGCGCACTTCATTCCAGGTCAGCGTGAGAGGGACAAAATTAGCGAAAGAAGACGTTATAAGTATTTCGTTGGCTTCTACCTTGTCCATCAGCAAGAATTATTTTCTAGAGCCCGTGTTTCCCCTCTTGTCTGGTCGTGAAGAGACATCAAGTCGCGGTAGCTTCTCGGAGTGTTATTTCTGTACGCTCCGGCCCATGATTTGCTGCCATTTACAGACCTCGTCACACAACCTTGAGAGGATCGATCAGTATCATCGGTTCCCTCACCCTTGTGCAGCCTGATGGCGTTCCCCAATAAACGACCTTGCGGTCCTGGGTGTCTACCTGCTGGCCGATCACCCCCCACCCCCTCCCCCCCCCAAACTCGGCCCACCAACGAGCCATACCGCCTTGAGAGTTTCCATCCCATGGCGGCTACACCTAACTGCTCGCCGTCCTATAATATAGGTGGACGCGAACCGGAAGTGTTGTACGGTCCCACCAGCTTGCAGCCAAAGCTTGGGACCTGGCTAGGTGCAGCGTGTCGGTTCCTGTTTTCCTTGCACCGGCGTGACCGCGGTCCAGTGTGGACATACACTCTATCGAGATCTCGAACTTGTGAGAGCTGATGATTTGAGAGAAACGTTGTGAGCTCAGCTGCTGATGACTGTGGACTTTCAGTGTCAGTGCACGGCTCTCTGGTCAGCCCAAAGTAGCAACCCCGGCCCCTGTGCCACCAGTTGTGCATTTCCCTCATGGGTCATTCGAGGACTAGTACCCGGCGCAGAATCTGAAGGCATCGAAAAATGGTGAAGGGAAATAACTGCCTGAAAAGAAAAAGCTCCCACCATGTTCACTGTTTTGGCTCTTTATTGAGGCTTGGGAACAGATAGGCTTAACAAAGGCTAGATGTGACAGAAGTCAGCCTGAGAACCTTCCCGAGAGAAGTATCAGACAGAAAGTCGTCGTCACCCATTTCTAGTCTTGGGCGTGTACACATCTGGGATGCACGAGTGAGTACAGTTTGCAGATGAAGAACGCCACCCACTTCTTGCATGCTTGCACAGCCTCCCCGTTACCTCAATACCTGGCTTTTGACTGGGCTGCGTATGGTTTGCTTACGTATCTGCACTGGCTCGATCTCAACCCATATAGATCACTTCCCTACCAACTGAACGAGCTCATCTATCCTCGGAGGCTCACCCTCTCTGTCTTGAAGTCTTTGATATGACCAGGTGCCTTCCCTCCCACACAGCCTCGAGCCTGATTTGAAGGGGAAGGGAAGACAGTTCATGTAGTTTGCCGGGTTGTGTAAGTCACCGACCTCGACATCAGATGCTCCAGCCAATGGATTCTGTTCAAGGTCCATTGGTTGCCTGCAAAGAAGGTCTTCTCCCACTTCTTACGAGTACATCAGTGACTTTCATAGACTCCGTAGCACGTTTACAAATGTAACACAGCTAGACAGTAGAAATTCGGGTGCGAAGAGAGTAGGTTATCCCAGAGCACGTATTGCCACGCAGTTAGCTGTACTCTGTCTGCAGCCTCTGGTATAAAATTCCAACGAATCACCCACGAGACGACCAGGACTGAAATACATCCGGTGGAATCTGTCTAGTTTGGTGGTATCGCATCCCTCACGGACTCACTCAATCCTTACTTGCTGATGCGCACTGCTTCGTCCATTCAACATGACACCTGAAATCACCTGCTCGATTGTATTCGGAGTTATTGCCTCGGTGCTGGCTCTCGTGACCATCCTGCAGACTCATCGCAGAGGCCGTGTCAGTGGTATGATTACACGTCCCTGTGGTGGATCAAGAAGGCAAAACACGAACAAGCCAAATCTAACATGCGGCGCATCAGAGATGGGGTCAAATTCTCACCGGCTCTGGCACGGCCAGACGTCCCAGTATCTCCTCACCCGCACTTACAGTCTGCCGTCTTTTGGTTCGGGCGTGCTGACGCCCTTGCCGCCCGCCGCTCGGTACCATGAACATGGCCAACACTACCCTTGATCGATCATGGCATGGAGACGATGCAATTTTCACGATTCGCAGGATCTGGTCCTGCGTGGACGTCCAAGCCAGTAAGGATAGGATGAGTTACCATGCCCCAGAAAAGTCGTGTGCTGACACACCATGAGAGATCTGGCACCTGGCAGTACGGTCGAAATATTCTCAAGCCCCACCAGTTTGCGGGAAGCCGCGCCCACGGAGAATGGCTACCACGGCGGGCTCGTCCCTCTGTTGCCAGCGTCCGGTCTTATGCCTGGCTTGCCCGACACTGAGTACGACCTGACCATGGGACGCCCGGGCGCCGCCTACCACAAAAGTTTGTCATCCGCTCAAAGCCTGCGCCATGCTGGTCGAGCTTCCAAATGCCGTCCACCTCTGATAGGCTGCTGAATTGCGAACCACCACATGGAGCCAGTATCACACGGTAAGGCAACTATAGGGCAGGATATTAAGGGAACTACGTACCTGATTGTAGATGGGTTGTGAAACGGGACACAATGCGTGATCCGGACCATTTCTCAGATGGCAGGGACCAGGTCATATCGTACAATGGTACTGAGGCAGAACAGGCTGTGAAAGTGCTGCGAGATTATGTCTAACGTTGACGTTCGACACAATCGGGGCATTATTTGGGAAGATTACTGGTTTATAGAGGTGCAACTGGGTTACTGAGCATTACCAAAGTCGCATATAAATCCATAGAGAGACTCGGGATAGCTAATCCAGAACATTCGAGTATCATCTATCTCGCACGCAAAATCATCAAGGCCTCAAATTTTCACATTGAAATATACGGACTAGTTTTCAAATAGTGAGTGACATGAGGAATACCAATATGTAGTATTTTAGCTATTGAAGACTGTTATGCGGCCATGCCATAAGAGCCGGCCATAGGTGCATAGAAAAGAGAGGGATTGGTTACCCCTGTAAAACTAAATTGTGTGACATTATAACTAATATCCCCTAGGATTTTATAATACATTGGTAGCTTACACAAAGAGCCTCTTTCCAGAAAGTCCTCGCCGGCCCCGTGCCAGATCCTCCTCTCCCTCGAGCTGTGGCAATACAGACTTGAACACGATGTACCCACTCTCCTCCAACGGCCGCACATCCGCTATTTGCACCCGCATATCTTTACATATACGAGCCCTATCAGCGCCGCCAAGGGCTGATCCACAAGAGTTAACCGACTCTGGAAAGTAAGGGTTATCTCGCATTAATGAGCTTGCAAATCCAAGCAATTCTGGCCCGGAAATCCAAGCACGTAGCCAAAGTCCAGCAATGGCTAAGATTTGCAGGATTAAACTGATAAGTAATAAGACGGCACACCAACGGCGGTCAGCTATATAAATACCACGGGGATCTGAAGCAATGGCTTGTACTTCATCATATAAAGGCCCTTTGGCTGATTGATACCTATTAGCAGAAGCTTGAGACCGTAATGGACCAATAAAGGAGGAATTAGCAGTGGTTACGTTTAGCGGATATAATGAAACTTGGAAAATGGTGTTAAACGCGGTTGTCATGCGTCGGGAAAATAGAGCCATATCGGAGGCATCACGATCCCAGTCGCGCATGTATTGACCCACGAAAAGGGCGTCGTCACCAGCGAGGAAATTGTCTGTAGCTGAGGCACCGTAGCTTGTATCGGGTGTACCAGCCGCGGATGGCCAGGCGAGTAACATATTGTTGACTGCATTTTTCTCCATGCTCCATGGCATGATTTGAAACGACCCGTCCTCCGTCGAGTTCACTTCGAAACCAGCGGGGAAGGCGTCGAATTTTTCTTGTCTTTGCCGCAAGCGCCGCGCCGCGCAGCCGGTGGGAAATGGGTCACAATGAAATTCGACCTCCACTGGTATGCGCTGAAGTGCACACTCAAAGAGGACTAGACGGTGATCAACCTGGCCCTTCGCTTGCATGCTGTCATAAAAGAGCCGGTGTCCTGATTGTTCCGTGTTCCAATACCATGACCTTGGTTCGCCACGATCTGTATAATTCTGAAGAGACGCAGTGAAAGAAGTCGTTTTAGGCTCGCCTATTGTCATATTCGTATATCGATGACTGGTTACTCTCTCGCATTCCGTATCAACGTATGAAGTATTGAGATTGAATCGGACTTGCCGCCCTGGAACGTCTTGTAATATCCCTCTCACATCAATGCCAAGAAGAGATGTATAATCGCCAGTTTGTGTATGTGAGTTAGATACATCCTGCCATCCAACAGTATAGTTGTTGATAACGGTTCGAGATACCTGTGGTATTTTGGGACGATTCCAGAGATCGGCAGGGCCTGCACGTTGAGAAGGTGCAGAGAGAAGCAAGCCTGAGTATAGGATGGTGATTGTATCAGAGAAGTGAGACATAGAAGATGCTGAGATAAAGTATGACCACTGATACTCAGGGTTTGCAATAAAAACGTTGACCTTGTTTTCAATGATAGTATGATCGTGGTTGAAAAGACGTAAAGAACTTTGACCGCCGATAGGAGATAATGTCCAGATGAGTATAATTGTAGCAGATAGGAAGTATCCACTGCGTATGGTAAATGTTCTCTGAATTGCGCCTGGGAAACTCTGGCTGCCAGCAATTTGTTCCAAAATGCCAAGTTTTATTCCATTAGGTCGTTCAAGCTGCCATCGTGATAGATTTTGAAAGAAGCGACTAGATATAGCAGCAAAGGCGATAGGAAATACTGTAGGCCCTAGGCGGCTTGCTGAGAGAGCTCTTTCGCCTAACTCGGATCGAGGTTGGTGGTTTAACCGGAGCGCGAGCACTGCGATAGCTTATAAACAAGTTAGTCAGAATTAACTTAAAAGAGTAAAAGTAAATGCGCTATGATCTTACCTAGAAAGAGGAGTGGTATGATGGTCAGCACAATATCGAAAAACCAAGCAAGATACCAGAAGAAGTCCCTCCGGATGGTGGTACGGGAGGGGAGATGCCAGCCATAAGGCTGCATGGATCCTTTATCTTTCGAAGCTATTGTGCACTCATTGCTGTAGTATGCAAAAGTAGGGCGGTCGACTCCTCCTGGTCGCTCGTTGTGCTGGATCGAATCAACAGAGCAAGGGACATCCGGACATTCGCATTGCAGGGAGTCGATCGACATTGCCCTTATCGCTGTCAACTCGTGGCTGGTCTGTCCTTGTCCGTCCAAGCCACTTCCGATCAGTGTGCTCGCTTCCGGGCGGTCCCGCTGGGACAAGAGCCACTCATCATCGGAACTGTGTATGTCTCGAATGATCATAGGAGAAAATGATTCGCGCCTGTGTTCCTCTCTGCTAAGCTCGTCGCTTGCTCGTTCATGTGAGGTGGATGATTGCATGACGTCGTGGGTTGGAGCTTCAGCCCTACATAGGTTGTGGATTTGGGAGCAAAGATTTGGAAGTAGTTTGTGTCCTAGAACTTGAGATCAGACTTGCTTTCGTTTGATTTATGCAAAAGAGATGGCCTGATTAATATATATAAGGAAACAGGGAGTGGCGGTCAGCAGCTGAAATCTTGACTCTCTCGGCATCAATCTTGAAAGTAATGTCTGAAAAGAGACACTGGGATTGGACTGCACAACATGCAATGCTTCTGCTCATCGGGGCAGTGACTGCAGCCACACGACGCCCACTGCTGCATGGCCATCGGCAGCAGGCTACATGCGCCTCGGATCTGATGCTGTGGTGCTGCAGGCAGCATGTACAGCCTTTGGGGGTTAGTGCTGCGGAACACTACCAGGTTTATATTTGAAAACGGATATTCGCACAGAAAGAAACGGATGGTATACAGATACATACAACCCCTAGTGCACCAAATTCCATTTGCTTCTGGGCGTGGCAGTTGGGCGTGCCAATTGGGCGTGGGCGGGCGAATTGGCTGTAAGATGCTCTGATTGGCTGCAGCTTTAGCGGCAGGGAGGTATTTATGTGCCATCCGTTTTCCTCTATACGAATATCCTGGGGGCGAGAGGGGGCCAGAGGGGGCCAGAGGGGGCTGAATGGGCTGGATGGCGCGGGCGTGCTGGAGGGTGTAGAGGGGCCACGTCGGAAAAGGGTGTACAGGTATAGTTTTGGCGGTATGAAATGCAAATGAGTGTATATAAAGCGTAAATAATTCATGGGAGGAGGCGCAGTTGGTATACCCTTACATGCTCGAGGCTTGTTAGCCTTAGTACAGAACGTTGAGCTTTCCCATTGCATGAGTTTTATTGACTATCAATGTGGGTGCTTTCCCTCCCATTTGGCATTTAGAGTGTAGGTGAATATGGGGCAAAAATCTACTATGAAAACGTCCTTGGATCTTTCCAGGGAATGCCACATATCAATATTCCCTGTCCTGATTGAAAATGAGGGGCCAAGGACGCCACAACGCGTGATGTGGGAGAGGGTTCCATGTCCAAACCCTGCAACCGCGGGTGTCCCAGCCTTCAAACCAGTGCCGGAGACCTGGATGGGATGGACCAATTTTGCTGCCGCGCGTGTAGAAATTCACCCAAGTGCCACACAATTCTCAAAAATTCGCGCGCGAATTGGCCTTGCGGCAGCAATAATTGTGGACCCAGCATATCGTGCCGTGACATAGTCTGCTCCCCTCCGCGCCGCGGCAGTGTGTGTCCACTCTCGCCTGCCCGCTTGTGAAAACGTCGCAAGGACAGCTCACCGCCTCGGCCGAGCTCACATTTAAGCTCACCAGCACTGGAAGCCGCGAGGTGATTCCGCATCATCCTCCAAACCCGCCACCACAGCAACAATGTCTTCGCAGAAAGCTCCCGGCGAGGAGCTCGAGGGTGACATCACCTTCATCGCGACTCCCCCGCCTGCGCCGCAGAAGTTCGGCACCGGCGTGGACTGCGGCGTCGAGGTCACCAATGTGAGCACTGAGCACCCCACTGAGCGCCATTGAGCTCCCTGCACCGCGTCGATTGACATCAATTGACATCAATTGACTGCCGTCTCACTCAAGCTGACGCATTTTGAAGGTCCCTGCCATCCACAATGCTCCCCTGCCGGCTGAGGGCCCTGGAAATGAGTCCTTCTCAAACTACATCCTGGGGGCCGTGCTGTTGGGCATCCCAATCTTTGTCGCCCGCAGCCTCGGCGGCGGCTTCAAGACCACCATCTTCTTCTTCCTGATCCTTCTCTTCCCCATCCTGATCGCCGTCTGGACCGTGGCCTCGTCGTACTCGCCGCGCATCAACGACAAGGTGAAGCTGCCCGGCCGCCCGGTTGAGCACTACATCACCTTCAAGAAGCAGGAGGACCGCCAGCGGTGGAGCGGGCGCAACAAGATCCCCATGAAGACCTTCTACGAGATGTACTTTGACGGCGACGTCGAGTTCAACGGCGACTGCCTCGAGGTCATGGAGTACCGCCACGACTGGGCCAACTTCTCCTTCACCTGGCCCCTGTTCCACTTCATCATCTTCACCTTCTTCCGGGACGTGCTCTTCCACTCGCGCGAGCAGGACGAGGAGCAGGTGCGCCCCAACTACGACCGCGGCAACGAGCACTACGCCTTCTTCCTCGGCCCGCGCATGGTCTACACCAGCGGCGTCTTCTCCGACATCACGCGCGAGGAGACGCTCGAGGAGATGCAGGACAACAAGATGGCCATCGTGTGCGAGAAGCTCGGCCTCAAGGCGGGCGAGTCGATGCTGGACATCGGGTGCGGCTGGGGCACGCTCGCCCGCTTCGCCAGCCTCAACTACGGCGCGCACGTCACGGGCGCCACCCTCGCGCGCAACCAGGCCGCCTGGGGCAACGACGCCCTCCGCCGCGCGGGCATCCCCGAGAGCCAGAGCAACCTGCTGTGCATGGACTACCGCGACATCCCGCAGCGCCGCTTCAACAAGATCTCGCAGATCGAGATGGGCGAGCACGTCGGCATCCGCAGGCTCACCACCTTCTTCCGCCAGTGCTACGACATGCTCGAGGACGACGGCGCCATGTACGTCCAGCTCTCGGGCCTGCGCAAGGCCTGGCAGTACGAGGACTTCATCTGGGGCCTGTTCCTGAACAAGTACATCTTCCCGGGTGCCGACGCCTCCACCCCGCTGGCCAACTACGTCGGCTGCCTCGAGAGCGCCGGTTGGGAGATCAAGAGGTGAGTTTCTTTGACCCCCAAAAGGCCCAGGGCCTCATATCCCGGAGAGTTGTGAATGCTAACCCTTGTCTGCAGCATCGACACCGTCGGCGTCCACTACTCGGGCACCCTCTGGAGGTGGTACCGCAACTGGCTGGGCAACGGCGAGGCCATCAAGGCCAAGTACGGCCAGCGCTGGTTCCGCATCTGGGAGCTCTTCCTGGCCTGGTCCACCATCGCCTCGCGCCAGGGCAGCGCCACCTGCTTCCAGATGGTCGTGGTCAAGAACCTGAACGCCACCCACCGCGTCAAGGGGTTCACGTCCCAGTTCGGTCTCTCTGGTGCCCTCGCCGCGGCTCGTGCCGCCGGAAGGGCAGTCCTCCCCCAGTAAGGAGATCATGTGTGTGCGTGTGTGTGTGTGTGTGTGTGTGTGTTGGCTACGGAAAACGGTGCTTCTTGTAGGATTTCGAGTATGGGGAAACCGAGGATGGGGGGAAATGAGACAGGAATTAAAAAAAATCTGGGGCTGGGTGCTGAAAGGGGTATAGAGCTGCGCTTGTCCATAGACCCGCGCTTGTCCATAGACCCAAGAACTGTAAACACGTGTGGAAAAGGACCTCGTGATTGAGGCTTGACACTTGGCAGATATTACAGGCACAGAAATACCATACGATATGCCGCACAGCGCTGTGGTTATTGTGGAAATCGTGGCTAAGAATTGAGTGATGTCGGCCTCGGCGCGTGCTCGGGGACACGGGGGCTTCGCTCATCAATACCTTACACACCGTTGGTCCGCCCTGCTCCGTTTCGTTTCCACACACAGGCGCACGAATTACAGTACTGTCTATATCCATGTTCCTGTACCCCCACACCCAGAAGCAGGAACGAGGGCGTGAAGAAGAAGCCGGGACCGTCTAGAGACGTCGGAAGTGGGCTTGCTGGGTCTTGAGGCTCAAGTTTCTCCCTAGCTGATCCCTGTGCTGGCGACACCTTTTCCGCGGTCGCTTAGCCTCCCGACCGTCCACGGGCGATCCGAGCATCTCCGCCAATCCTCATGGAGCCCCTTATCATGCGACCTGATTCGGCCGCTCGATCCTCCCCCCCCCCCGTATCTATCTCACTGGGAACTCGCCCGGCGCCAGCTAGCTGATAACAGGCATTGAGGGCGTAAGAGATTTGGGCAGACCAGCGCCCAGGCGAGAGGAAAATGCTGGGATGGTAGGGCCGCACCGATAATGATAACGGGGAGGCGCGGGCGCGAGAGAAGATGGGCCTGAAGAGTGCAAGTCCGCGGAAGATGGCCCACGAAGGTGATTATGAGGCCGGAGTGGGATGATTGACGGGTGCATCTCCTCGCGCGACACAAGGAGATCTCAACGTCAGCACCAGCGCCCGCCCCAAGGCTAGGAGACGACCACGTTGTTGGTCAATTCTGTTTCCTAAGCAGGTCCGGAGTTGGGCCACTCCTATCCATTCTCACCCACTCTCTCCCTCTCTGTACTGTGGTATCTCTCACTCTCTCTGTCACTCGGTCCAAAGCCGGCTTTGCAAAGTTGCGAGCAAGGGGGACAAAACAAGGTGCCGCGGTGGTGCAACACTTTTGTCAGTACGGACGGATGGCCAGTTCTCTGTCGTGCACCCGATGGGTCTCCCCATTTCTTGATGACCTCTAGGCATGTGTCTATAGGCAGGGGCACGCGCCCGGATTCCCCCCAGTTTTGCTCTCTTTTACCAAGCCCGTGGAGTGGCACTGTCAACCTCGTCTCTCTGCCTATCCCGCTGGAATCAAACCTGCTGCTATTTTCTGCCTCGACTGATTCATGGCCTGACAGTGGAATTCTCTTTTGACACTTGCACATTATTATATTCCTGAAGAGTGTAAATTCCGCCCCTTTTGCTTTTGCTTGTCCAACCTACCAGATCCGGTAGCTAGCACAGCATATACATGTCTCATATCCCGCAGGCCAGCCCTGTACGCCTCCCACCATGGCGGCCATAACCGCAAGCAGTATCACCACAAGCATGCCAGAACCACATCAACAAAATTTCACAACACAAAAGCAACTCGGCCTCCCCCCCAGCCCGCCCGCCACCGACAAGGACCCCGGCTCCCGCACGGAGAGCGTGACGGACTTCCAGATAGGGGAATCCTCCGCAGTCGTCACCCCGGAGCCGGAGGAGTACCGCCCATACACCCTCCCCCCGGAATCAAAACCCAGCCAGCGCGTGCTCGCCGAGGACCTCAGGACCCCGGACAGGCATGTGGCCCGGGACCCGCGCCTGCTGCGGCTCACGGGGGTGCACCCCTTCAACGTGGAGCCGCCGCTGGCGGAGCTGTGGAAGGAGGGGTTCATCACGACCAAGGACCTGCACTACGTGCGGAACCACGGCGCCGTGCCGCTCGTGCACGACGAGGACGTCCTGGACTGGTCCTTCACGGTCGAGGGCCTGGTGGAGAACCCGTTCTCCCTGACGCTGCGGGAGCTGCTGGCCGAGTTCGAGCAGCTCACGTACCCCATCACGCTCGTGTGCGCGGGGAACCGCCGCAAGGAGCAGAACGTGGTGCGCAAGACAAAGGGCTTCTCGTGGGGCCCCGCGGGCGTGTCGACGGCGCTGTGGACCGGCGTGGCCCTGGACGTGCTCCTGGCCCGGGCGAGGCCGATCCTTCGAAGTAGTAAAAGGGCGCGATATGTCTGCTTCGAGGGCGCGGACAAGCTGCCCAACGGGTACTACGGCACGAGCATCAAGCTGAACTGGGCCATGGACCCGAACCGCGGGATCATGGTCGCGCACGGCATGAACGGCGAGGTGCTCCCGCCCGACCACGGCAAGCCCCTTCGGATCGTGATCCCGGGCCAGATCGGCGGGCGCAGCGTCAAGTGGCTCAAGAGGATAATCGTCACAGAGGGACCCAGTGACAACTGGTACCACATCTACGACAACAGGGTGCTCCCCACGACCATCAGCCCGGAGGAGAGCGCGGACCTGCCCGAGACTTGGAAGGACGAGAGGTACGCCATCTACGACCTCAACACCAACAGCGCCGTGGCGCGGCCCGCGCACAACGAGCGGGTCGATGTCGAGACGACAGCGGCAACAGCAACAACAACGACAAAAACGTTCAAGTTCCAGGGGTACGCGTACGCGGGCGGCGGGAGGCGGGTCACGCGCGTGGAGCTGACCCTCGACAAGGGCCGGTCGTGGCGCCTCGCGGACGTGTCGTACCCGGAGGACGAGTACCGGCTCGCTCCGGAGGGCGAGACGCTGTTCGGCGGGCGGCTTGACGTCGGGTGGCGCGAGTCGTGCTTCTGCTGGTGCTTCTGGTCGCTCGAGATACCCCTTGCCGACCTGGGTGGGGACGTCATGGTGCGCGCCATGGACGACGCCATGATGGTGCAGCCGCGGGACCTGTACTGGAGCGTGCTGGGCATGATGAACAACCCGTGGTTCCGGGTCGTGGTGCACCGCGAGGAGGGCGAGGGCGGCGCGCAGCTGCGGTTCGAGCACCCGACGCAGCCGATCCTGAACGCGGACGGGTGGATGGACCGGGTCAAGAAGGAGGGCGGGGACCTTACCAATGGGTACTGGGGCGAGAAGGCGCCGGGCGACGAGGGGAGGGCCGTGGCGGTGGCGGAGCCCGTCAAGGAGATCTCGTTGGTGAACAAGGATGTCAAGAAAGAGATCAGCCTGGAAGAGCTGAAGGAGCACGAGGGCGAGGAGGAGCCCTGGTTCGTGCTGGACGGCGAGGTGTACGACGGGACAAAGTTCCTCGAGGGCCACCCGGGCGGTGCAGCCTCCATCATCGGCGCGGCAGGGCAGGACGTGATCGAGGAGTTCATGGCCATCCGTAAGTCTCGAGATCCCCTTCGTCCCGGAATAGGTCAGCCGCCAACGGCTAACACACCAACCCAACCAAAAACAGACAGCGAGAACGCAAAGGCAATGATGCCATCCTACCACATCGGCACCCTATCCGCAACATCAAGAAAGACCCTCGCAGCAGGCAACGCAGAAGAAGCCACCGCAGAAGAAGAACCCCGCCCGTTATTCCTCCACCCAAAACAATGGCGCAAGGCCCGGATGACAGCCAAGACCCCCATAAGCGCCGACACCAAGATCTTCACCTTCACGCTCGAGCACCCGGCGCAGTCCGTGGGGCTCCCGACGGGCCAGCACCTGATGGTGCGGCTGCGCGACCCGGCCACGCGCGAGGCCATCATCCGCGCCTACACGCCGCTGTCGGACGCCTGGTCGGAAAGGGGGAAGCTGGACGTCCTGGTCAAGATCTACCGAAAGACGGCCACCCTGCCGGGGGGGCTCATGACCCAGGCCCTCGACTCGATCCCCATGGGCCACTGGGTCGAGTTCAAGGGCCCCGTGGGCAAGTACGAGTACCTCGGCCGGGGCAGGTTCGCCGTCGGCGGCGGGAGGGTGAGGCAGATCAGGCGGTTCGTCATGGTGTGCGCGGGGAGCGGGGTGACGCCCATCTTCGCCGTGCTGAGGGGGGTCACGAGGGACGAGGACGGGGCGGGCGACGAGACGCCGCGGTGCCTCGTGCTGGACGGGAACCGCACCGAGGCGGACATCCTGTGCCGGAAGGAGATGGACGCGCTCGCCAGGGGGAGGGAGGAGAGGTGTAGGATCGTGCACACCCTCACTGATCCGGGCGACGGCTGGACCGGCGGGAGGGGCTACATGGATGCGAAGCTGTTCGAGGCGGAGGCCGGCCCGCCGAGCGAGGCGCGCGATGAGATGGTGCTGGTGTGTGGGCCGCCCGGGCTGGAGAAGAGCGTGAGGGAGAATTTCACGAGGATGGGATGGAGGGAAGAGGATTTGGCTTTCTTCTGAGCGGCGTATATATAAGGCAACGAGGCGCACCCGGTGCTGCAGATACCTACATGATGTACATAATGCCATTTACGACAAAATGAAAAATGTGAACTCAAGTACTCCTGGTCTCATCTCGGCTATTCATAATTGGCTGTTGTGTCACCTTCCTAGACGTCAGTGTGATGAAGGGACTGGGAATAATTTTTACGGAAAGATCTAGTGGATTTCGAGAAGGGGTGAAGTATCCCGTCTCGGAGATCCAAATGCTCATGGTGGAAGTAAATACACAGTTGAGTATATCCCAATTATATATGCCACTATTGCCCTAGGTGTCTCCCGCCCAAATCTGCCCACCCTGCCCCTCAAGACGAAGAAGCCATCTCTTTAGACCGACTAACATCATCATCCACCGCAGGCTTCGCAGGGATCTCAACCCCAAGCACCTGGTACTGCATGCCAACGTACCCATCGCTGACCACCAACACGTCCAGCTTGCTCGCCCCTCCGCCCTGCAGCGCCTCGGGGACCTTGATGCTCGTCCTCGCAGACGGCCTCGACCCGACGCCGGCCGCCGACTTGCCCGCGCCACCACCACCCTGCGCCCACCCGACGCGCTTGATGGCGTACACCTCGTCCCTCGCCACGTCGCCCACGACCACGAACCAGCCCTCGTTCTGCGGCTTCGGGAACCTGGGCGCGTAGATGCGGGCGTCCCGCTCCACCAGCGCGTTGAGCCGCCTCAGCACCACCGTCACGGACTGCGCCGTGACGTCCTCGACGGCCACCTTGACGTTGGGCAGGATCGAGGCCGCCCTGAGGAACCGCTGCTGCGCGCCCTGCGGCACGTGCAGCTCCCTGGCCAGCTTGCCCACCTCGCCCTGGCCCATGGCGCTGAGCTGCTGCAGCGTGGTTCCGTTCTTGGTCTTCTCGGCGTCGACGCTCGGCAGGATCGACAGCGGCGGCTCCGTGGGCCACCGCGCCGACTTGACGGACTGCAGGACGTTGATCATCTGCAGCACGCTCGAGAGGTACCCGGACTCGGTGAGCACGTCGATGGACGCCTGAATGATACGGATGGCCTGGTCCAGGACACTGGTCTGGTCGCCCACGTAATCTGTGATGGGCAGGCTGATGCGAGACATGTGAGCCTGGAGCAGGAGGAAGGACTTGACGTGTGGGTCCCACATAGGCAGGCCGAAGGAGGTGCCGGGGAACGTCAAGTTGCGGGACAGTTCCGCGTTGATCAGGTCTTCGTTGTGTCTGACGGGTAGCTCATCGTACTCTGTGGCATTGCACATCCAGGTCAGGACGTCGAGGAAGGATGCTTTCGGTTTGGCGTGCTTGACCAGGTACCGAATGGTCTTGTGAGAAAGGTAGTAGTAGCTCATGATCTTGCCCATTGGTGTCGAGTCAACATCACCATTAGGATAAACTTCCACACATTTGGACTGTGCAAGCTCGCTGAGAGACTTGTCGACCATCTCGATCATGAAGTCGTTGGCAAGCTGCTGGGCTGCAATGCTATTGTGCTCGTCTGCCGCGATCTCGAGCCCGTAGTAGGACGGATTCTTGTGTAGACGTCGGAAGAAGAACGTCCACGTGAGATAGTCCAGCGCATCTTGCTTGCTGATGACGGTCTCCGCAGAAACTTCGGCGCAAAGATGGTTATCGAGAACAGTGTGGAGTGAAGACTCGACAGGGAAGCCGGTGTGCAGGAAGTGTTTGTAAAAGTCCTTGGACGCTTCCTTGGTGAATATCCGAGCAACACCTGAGTTGTCGAATTGAGGCCGCCCGGCTCGGCCGAGCATTTGCAGCACATCCGTTAGATCCATGTCTCTGTAACCTTCAATCTTAGCATCGTAGAATTGGGTGCCCTTGACGACGACCAGATGGGCAGGAAGGTTGACACCCCATGCAAGCGTGCTGGTCGCGATGAGAATTTGAATCTTGTTATTCAAGAACAATTCCTCAGCGAGTTGGCGATCCGACTCGACGAGACCGGCGTGATGAAGTCCGATGCCGAAGCTGATGGCCTCCTTCAGTGCCTCGTCCTTGACCCTAGCAAGGTTGAGCTGAAGGTCGTCCTCTTCCATTTTCAAGAATCGCCTCGGGTTGTCTTCCATGCCGCAGAGGTTGATAAGATCCTTGGCAGTGAGACGTGTCTGTCTTCGCGAGGGCACAAACACAATGACTGGCTTGTCGGGGCTATGGCTCTTGACAGCCAAAAAGGTTGGTCTGTTCATGGACTGCATCAACGGACAAAACCCTCTGACTTCGGGGAATCCGTCAATGTAAAGCTCAAGAGGCACAGGACGGACGGAATGCCTGAAGTTGAAGAGACCCTCCTTCACGCCGAGCCAGTTGCCAAGGTCAGTAGCATTAGCACAAGCGGTAGACATTCCGAGAAGCCTAACCGAGTTCTTGATCGATGATGCGATGTAGTTCATACGAGAAACGATGATCTCGAGAATAGGGCCACGATCCCCCGCCAGCAGATGGATCTCGTCAATGATAACGAGACTAACTTGGCGGACGTAGCCTCTCGTCTGCCAACTACGAGAGATACCATCCCACTTCTCAGGCGTGGTGATGATGACGTCGGCATCCTTGATGGTCCTCGTGTCTGGTGTGTTGTCACCAGTCAGCTCGACCAACTTCAGACCGAGCGGTTTCGCAAGCCGAGCGCCCCAGTCCTTGACACGCTCTCGTACCAGAGCTTTCATGGGTGCAATGTAGACGACCTTGGAGCCTGGCTTTTCACGAAACGCCCACCACATGGCCAGTTCTGCCGCCACGGTCTTGCCACTGCCAGTTGGTGAGCCCAGGAGAACATTCGCAGGGGTGTTGTACAGCGTGTGGAAGATCTGAGTCTGCATAGGGTTGAAGTACTGGAAGCGTTCCGCATATATCGCTTCGAGCCCAGGATTCTTGAGAGCAGATATCGGGAGGGGCTGGAGGTTGAGCAGGTCGGTGTACACGCTCTCCGTGTCGGGTCTGATGAGATGCTGGAACGACACCGGCGTGACCGTCTCTGCTCCAAGCCAACGATCCGAGACAGCCCGAACGTATATCTGGTTGGGCAGTGGGTCAGAGAGAGGAATTGTGAAGTTCATCTCATGGTCGTCATGAATCTTTCTACGATTCAGGAGGAAGAACTCATGATGGTAAATCTCCGAGGTCTCCGAATTTTCGACCCAGACGTAGTACGACTCTGAAGTGCCATGAACATGGTCGTTCCACCTGAAGTCAGGGTAGATGTACAGCTTCACCCTCAACACGTCACGGTTCAGAGGCGCTATTTCTGCTTCCACGCTGACAGTCGGGAAGTTGTTGAGGATCTTCGCGATTTTGGTGCCAGCACCGTGGTTATGCACAAGGCTGCCTATCTCGGCAGGCTCCATGTCGCGCATGGCTTCGATGGTCAGAGACTCCCGAGCATCTAGCTGGTTCAAGATGGGTTTAGACAACTCGAATTGGTGAAGAGGATGCTGGAAGGGCCAAACACGCTTCTCGATGGACTTTGCCAGTGTCAAAAGAACCAGACACTCGTGACCCCATCTCCTGTTGAGGGCAATCATAAACAACGCACGGCAGATTCGACCCGACTGCTGAGCAACGTAGTTGAGATCGTTGGTCAGAGCGAAGTCCTCTGGTTGGGCCTTTGAGATAAAGGCTTGGAGCAGAATGTTGGTTTTGGTTTGGGCCTGGTCAATTCCACCGTCGACGTCGCAAGGCACGACGTGCTCATTTTCTCTCATGCGTGATAGTTCCTTGCTCTCGTTGTCTCTTGACTGGATGTTGTCGAACTCGCCACTCATGGCGATCATCTTCAGGATATCCGCTTCCGTGCCAAACGGTTGCATCATCGTGTTGAATATCTGGATACTGGTGTGCAGGATGTAGTACTGGCTGGCGATGCGGCCTATGTCCTTACTGCGGAGCTCTTCTGTCGTCTCGTTGAATATGATCATCTGGCACTGTTGAAGAGTTTTCGCAGCTTGTATAGCAAGTTGACGACGGCGCTGAACAAGTGAAGGGTCGTCCTGAAATTCATTCCAGTCTATACCGTACGCCATTGGGTTCCTTCTCATGCGGACGAAGAGATACGAGTAGCCAATCCACTGCACTGCTTCTGGGATGGATGTCACAGTTCCCAGAGCAACTTCCGCGTTCAAGTTGTCCACAAGCTTTGCCGAGAATTTCGATTCGATGGGTAGCTGATCGGTGACGGCGGTGAGGTAATGAGCCAGCTTGTCCTGAGTTGTGCAGATCATGCCAATACCGGTATCTTCGAACTGTGGACGACCGGCACGTCCGAAGATTTGGAGCACATCGAGAATACCCAAGTCGACGAATTTACCTTCCTGTGCACTGTAGACCTGTGTGCCTTTGATCACCACGGCGGCAGCGGGCAGGTTCACGCCCCAGGCAAGGGTAGCGGTACAGCAGAGCACCTTGAGGACGCCTTCGGAGAAGAGTCTCTCCATCATGTTTCGATCTGATCTGGCCATGCCTGCGTGGTGCACACCTAATCCTTTAGGTAGTAGATCTCGAAGCTCCTTTGCCCTGCAGCTCTTCATGTCCCTGACCGCGGCGTCGTACTTGGGATGGTCAGATGGGTCGAACAGATCGACACAGACATCATCGACAGCCTTCTCGTAAAGCATCTTTGCTGTTGCCACGGTATCCTTCCGGGAGTGCACAAAGACCATCACCTGATGGCCGCGTTCCAGCATCTCTCTCACCTTCTCGAAGGCCACCGTATCGATGTTCTCTCTGGACTGCCTTGACCCAGCCTTTCCTTTGACACCAATAAAGTGCTGCTCCAGAGGCACTGGGCGGAAAGAGGCATCAAAATAGAACAGCCCAGCGTATCGGTTGACCTTGAGGAAGTCGGACACATCGATATAGTTCGGAAGCGTCGCACTGAGACCGACGATCCGGATCAGAGATTGTGTGCTCTCGACCTGTCTCTCCGTACGAGCAACAAGGGATTCCAGGACTGCGCCACGCTCATCATGCAGCATGTGCACTTCGTCGATGATCAGGAGTCTAACTTTCTGGACAAGCTCTGTGTCTCCAGTGCCCTTTCTTGTGACCACATCCCATTTCTCCGGAGTGGTAACTATGATTTGGGTGGCGACGACCTCGGCTTTGGTCAGATGCATGTCACCAGTGTACTCGCGGCAGCGAATGCCAAGCCATGACAGACGCTTGTTGAACTTTTCGGTGATTTCAGCGGCGAGTGCTTTCATGGGGGCGACGTAGACAACCTTGAAGTCATCTGCGTCGACGGCGAAGTCTGTTGCAGCATGATCTTCGAAGGGGTCAGGGGTCAAATACTGCCTGACGGTGTGCAGGATGGTCAACATCGCAGCGTCTGTTTTACCCTACGAATTGTCAGCCATCGCATCTGTCCCCATACCAAAAACACGCAGAACTTACAGCACCAGTAGGAGCGCAAATGAGCATGTTCTCGCTTGACTTGTAGGCAACGGGATAGACAAGACTCTGCATCCGATTGAGAGTCTTGTAGCCCTTGAAAGTATTCCGACAGAGACCATCCAGCTCTTTGATTGTGACCAACTTCTGGCCAGGCCACAAAGTCCCGGCCTTGCCTGCAGGAATAGCGTACTCCTCATACTTGTCGAATTGAAGTCGTTCACTACCAACAGGAAGAGCGTACCTCTTGCCAGCATGGTTCAACGAGTTGCCGGCAGAGAAAGTCTTGTACACATGAGGGTACTGAGGCTCCTTGGCCGTGGCTGCGCCAAGTGCGGCGGTTTTATGACGCATATCCTGCCTTCGGAGATTTGCATCCCTCTCAGCCCTTGTGAGAAGACGTCCCGAGGGTTGGTTATCAGCGACGTGCTGATCTGCTTGTTCCATGGCGACAGTGATCTCATTCCTGTGTGAGATGAGCTCAATGACGAATTCGAGATCATCGAAGCCGACCAGATCCGTCAGGAGGGACTGGAGTTCATCTTCTCTCTGGTTGGACTTGAGGGCCTCCAGAATCTGCAACTGAAGGGTTTCGGCAGGAAGCCCGTCTCTGTGTGATGAGACGGTTGCACATCTCTCGAGGAACCACTGGGGCCCATAGGGAGGCTCTTGGTCGAGCCCATCGGTCCCGTCCATCAAGTCGCCGCTGTCGAGGCCGAGCTCGTCCAGCTCTGAATCGGAGATGAAGTCCCATACATCGTGGGTCTCACCGCTTGCTGAGCTCAGGTCGAAGTCATCATCATCGTCTCCGCCGGCATGGCTGGCTGTTGTATCGCCGTTGGGTGTATGGCTGGGCAGCTTGAGCTCGGCTATCGCAGCCTTCATGGCGGCCACTTGGGCCAGCCACTGCGCTTCTGCGTCGGTTACGGAAGAGGGGGCCATGATGGTCTGCCTCAGGATCTGTGTTGTATGGTTGTATTCAATCAACTCTTTGCATACACAGACTTGGTCAGACCAGACCAGATGGTCCAATAAATATGGCTACTGCCGCCTCTTGGTGAGTGAGTGCGTGGTTGGTGGCACGCACATCGACTCGGTATGGCTCATACTGGCCGTCTGTGATGCTTACATGTACCTAGCATACACTGTGGTACCTGGGCCCACTTATCCCACAAGGGTGTTTTAGCGGCCTCCTTGGATACCAAGGTACTTGACTAGCGCCTGTATTGGCCTGCGGCCTAGGCCATCGGGCTCTCGGGCAGCGCATGTGACGCAGTGTGCCCATTTGACAAGTGGCGGCCAGGACGGACCAGGAACTGACCGATTTGGGGAGCGACCAAACTGCTAAGTAGATCCCTTCCGCGCCTCTTAAGTTTCAGCCTTTCTTCCCATCCACGAGCCCAATCCTACAAACGTCCTGCCGAACGCCCTTTGACAAAGCGACAATCCGACCCCGAACCCCTATTCCAGATCCGCACGAGCAGACCCTCGAACGAACCAGCACGACAGCACGAGCACGCCCGTCACCATGAAGCTGCATTACATCGGCGTACGTATCTTGGCACCCCGGAGATAAAGCAGTCCCCCCAACGGCGCTGACGATGGTTTCGATGTCCAGATTATCCGGAACGAGGGCACGCCCTCTCAAGAGCTGGTGTGCGAGAAGGAGCTCAGCGCCTACTCCCGCTTCACGAGACAAAACTATGGAGTATGCGCATCATTCCACAATAGCACGATGATCATCTGCTGACTACGAGAAGGAATTCATGACGGTCTTCTCCAAGACGGTGGCAGAAAGGACAAAGCCCGGTCGTAAGTGGTCCTTATCTAGCACCTCTCTGAGGACAACGCTGACGGCTCGTAGAACGACAGGACGTCGAGCAGCAAGGTACGTGTGACTTGTGGCGCGCGAGAGCCATTTTCCCTTCTACACAAAGTTCTACGATCCGAAAACCCCGAGACAAGCGTATACAGACGGACGTCTCGAGTTCAAGTGGAAGGCGATTATTTGGAAGTCTAAGATTATTGTGTGGGGTCACCACGACACCGGCATACCCGATAAGATTCTCAATGTCCAGGCGCACATAGAAGGCCAGCAAGCAGCAAGCGCATATGAGGGCTCGCCCTGTGGCAGGCTCCTCAGGGAATTGCCTCTGGGTTATGATACTGAACAGGAGAGGAAGATCTGGTGTCGAAGTATACGAGATGAACGATATGAACGACGACCGGCAACATTAGGACATTTCTCTGGGAAGCCCACCGCTATCGCCCGGCAAGAATGAATTCTCAAGCCTACACCCTGGGGATATGACCGGAACGCAAAGAAGGGGGAACAGTAGTCCGACCAGAACTGAGGAGCATGTGCTGTTGCCAGGGCCAATAGGACGGGCGCGACTCCAAGTTTTCCGTTGCTCGAGCGGCTACTTCAGCCTCAGCCAAAGTTACGAGGAGCCCTCGACCCAGGACAAATCACCCTTGGATTCGACTGCTAAATCGCTTAAAACGGGTGGACCCGACGGCTAGTGTCGTCTGGGGCGAGAGGGGCGAGATTCCGCGGTTCAAGGAGACCAGCGAGCGCCATGAAGGAACTTGAAGGACAGGACACTGACGGAGCCATAGACTTCACATTCCACGCCTACGGTCGATCCGAGGGCGTTTGTGGAATCATCATTTCCGATCACGCATACCCAGCTCTCGTGGCTCACCAGCTGCTCTCCAAAATCGTCGATGAGTTCCTCGAGGCCAACCCACGGTCCTCATGGGCAACGGGACAGCCTAAGATCGTGATGCCACAACTGAAGGAGTACATCGACAAGTATCAGGACCCACACCAAGCCGACAACATCCTCAAGATCCAGAAGGAGCTGGACGAGACCAAGATCGTGCTCCACAAGACGATCGAGAGTGTGCTGCAGCGAGGCGAGAAGATCGACGACCTGGTCCAGAAGAGTGATGGACTGAGTTCTCAGTCGAAGATGTTTTACCGTGAGTCCCTCGACGAAACGCTCAAGGCATAGGGATGGTGCTGACGTCCCCCCCCCCAGAACAAGCAAAGAAGCAGAATTCGTGCTGGTAAGTTATGAGAAAAGCGAGCTCGCTTGTCGAAAGACCACGGGCGAACTCCTCCAGTCGGAAGCGGCCACTAACCTTTTTGTGTACAGCTTGGTCATGTAATTACTGCTGCGCATCGCAGTTCCTGTCTTTATCGTTGATCCCTCGACAATTGGGTTGGTTTAGTTCCTGGGTAGTGGAGGCTGCCTTAGTTTGGAAGAGCAATCGTCTGCGCGTTCTCCAGCAGAAATACACGCGGGCGTTGAGATCCCTGGCCTGAGTCGCCCATTCGTCGACCTATATAATCAAATCTTCCTATGATCTTCCTCACCGAGACGAGCACGCGGATTGGAGTGAACTAGCATGTTCGACAATTCCCTGCCCGCCACGTTTCCGCCGAGGTGGCCGTTCCTGTCGGTGGTGAATCAAGCCACATGCGGCAAGGAGCCTGCGTGCCAGTGCTGAAACAGTCGCAGTCGACAGGTCAGGGGTAGGTAGTAGGTAGTGACACCAGAGATTCGATTTTGCCTGCCCCAACGCGAAACTCACCGACGACGACGCTATCACAGCCTTATATGCCACCGAGCCCGTGACGTGAAGGATGAGAGCGATCAATCAATGATGGCAAACGCACTGCCCATATCACACCCTCTTGTAACAGGCGGTTGCGTAAACCCCCGCTGACCCAATGCTACCTTCGCGATTCACGCTTGCAGCTGTGACGTTTTAGAGACTCCCCATCACATGCACAAAACGCACGCACGTGAAAGACTTGTATGACGCCGCGGAGAAATTATCATTGTCACAAGAGGAGGGCGATCAGCTAGTTGGGCTTTATCGTCCTGAACGAATTCCGGGTTTTTGAAACTGCCTATAGACCGGGCATGGCGACATATGATATATCTAGTCTTGTGTCTAGCCCCTAGGCGTCCGACCTTACCCCACAACCATCCCAGCTCACCACAATCCGTCCGTGGTGGTCGCCAGATACTGAGCCTGCCCGTCCTTTCCGTGTCCCAAAAAGTAAAACTTCCATCCGCCCGCCCGCCCACCCCAGCGTGTCCTTCAAAAATGGCTTTCGTAAAAACTTCCCCAAGAGCCGAGGTATCGATGAAAGGAAGAACAAGCAATGTTGCGTCACAAGCACACACACGCGCGCGCACATACAGGGAGGTCTGGAAACCGTCGAGGCTCGTCCCTGGTCAAGGTATGTACAGGGGAGCTATTAAAGCTAGAAAAGGTTTTGTGCAGGCGAGAGGAGGGAGGTTTGCTTGCCCTTTATAGGCGCGGTCCCGCTCGCTCACTCGCTTCTTGCGCCTGCAATGTGTCGTCCCGTGGAGGACGGAGAAGCAAATGGCAGAAAGGAAGATTCACATAGGAAATGGAAAGAAAAGAACAAGAAAAAGTGAAGAAGAAAATAGAAATAGAAGATATCGTATCCGCTGTGTTCAAACAGTTGAAACGCCCGTCTCGCTTCCCAGAAGCAATGTCATGAACAAGCACCGCCTGTGCGCCTTCCGAAGTCCTTCGCTAGTAAGCTGAAAACCAGTCCGAGATGCGATGTGAAAGTCGTCAAGCTCCTGAACCGCAATGTGACATGTAAAATGAAGAGAGAAATAGACTTCATCAACCCTCCTCGACCACCGCCCACGAGCTCTTCCTGTTCTGAGCCAGGTGCGCCGGGTTGACGGGGGCCTCCCTCGGGTGAATCAGCGTCGGCGTGCTGCTCTTGGTCTCCTTGATGGACTCTTCTTCCCCGAGCCGCCTGCTCGGGGTCGGCGACTTGACGATCTTCACACCGAGCGGGCTGACAGACGCGCTGCGCTCCCCGCTGCCGCCGGGGCCCCTCCTTGTCTGCAGCGGCCGCAGGAGCTGCCGCTGCTGACGTGAGATGCTGATCTGCCGCGCGATGCTGACCTCGACCGCGCTCTGTAGCGCGGCCTCTGTCTCGTCCAAGTCGCTGGATGGCTTGGTGGCATGCGTGTGTGTCGTGGCAGAGGAGGCTGCAGAGGGTGAGCGATGCCGAGGCCCACTGGTTGTGGATGATAACACTGAAGGGGCGGTGGAGGATGCCGAGACGGATTGGGGCGAGACCATCTGCCACTGTGGCTCGTGGAGCGTGGGCTTGAATGGCTGGGAAATGACGATTTCCTCGCCGGGAGAATCTATCTCGGTTGGTGAGTCGAGTATGAGACCCGATTTGTCTGGACCGAACTGGAAAGTCGTGTCTGTGGGGTAGATAGGTCCAAGCTCTCGCTTCGCTTGCTTCCTCGGCTGTGGCGGAGAGTTGTCGAAGGGGTTAGGCACGACTAATGTAGGGCCATGGCTTGTCTTTGCCGCGTTTGAAGCCGGCTTTGTGTCGAATGTTGCCTGTGTGGGTGACGGTAGTCTTCCTGGCGAAGTGTTCGATCTCAATGGCCGAGACCGACTTGTAGGGGTATCCATAGCAGGGGTCACACGACCTTCTGATGGCATTGGGAATAGCCTCAATTGGGGCGTCGGTGTTGGCTGTGGTGAGGTAGCCCTTCGCTGTCTTGAACGTTCCTTCTCCATCTCCTCTGCCTCGACCTTGTCGTCGATCGTCTTCAACCGCTGCAGCGTTGCTTGTCGCCTCGACAATAAAGATCCAGAATGTTCCTGCTTCGGCTGGGGGTGGCCGAGGACATCGCTAAACATGACGCTATATCGCTCCAACTTGGTGTCGGGGATATTCACATCAAGGAACGACGGCATGGGAGGAAGGTTCGCTTGCGGCTGCCGATACGCATTCCCTTGGCGGCCGGGTAGCCCAGCACTTTTCGGCTGGGTAGGTGGCTCGTCAACGTTTTGAGGCATCGTATTCGATCGGATCATGATCGGCTTGTGCTTCGGTACTTTTCGCTCCGCCTGTGTGTTGCTCCTCGTAGGAGTTGGCTTTGCAGATACGTTCACAGATGACGTTGACACTTCGACAGTGCGAGCGAGCGTTATTGTCGATTTTCCGGCGTCAGTCTGCGACAGGCCCTGCACGTCTTCCCTTTTCTTCCCACCACCAAATAGTCCAAACAACTTCCGCCTCCCTGTCTTTTTCCTTTGCAGAGAAGCAGCGGGAGCCGCACCGGCGGATGAGGGTTCTGAAGAACTGGTAGGTTGAGGGGAGGCCGGTGGAAACTGAGCCTGCCACCTTGAGGGCGAGGGGTCCGGTCGTAGTGGAGGGCTTCCCAATGCCATCCCTATTGGAATTTCCCCCGAGGTTATAGATTCTGGAGTCTGCACCCTGATCGGTATGGACACCTCGTGTATTACTGGGAAATTCGGGCTGTGCTCTGGGGTCAGCGCCGACCCCCAGACAGGCACGTGGTATTGAGACATCTCGGCCATGCGGCTCCTGATGTACATGTCGTCCCTGGATATTCTTTTGTCGAGACCCTGATTTGGTCGCGCCGTTCTGAAAAACATGTCGTCTTTTGACATCCTTTTATCCATTCTACCCCGTGACGGTCCCGTGGCCGTCAAACTCCCAGACGTGCTGGGTCGTGCTGAGGCCATGGTTGCCGGCGGCACGGAGTGTTGTGGTGGTGACGGTATTCGAGGCAACGGGCGGTCGAAGAAATGGAAGTTGTACCCGGCATGAAGTTTGTTAGGGGATGTGCCAGCATTTTGAGGAAATCTGCCGGTAGGGAACGAGTTTAATGACTGCAGGGGAGGGCCTGATACACTTGCTGCGTCTCGGCCGTGCATCTGTAGCCCACTTCCTTCGTCCCTCCCGTGCCCCATCTGAAGACCCAGCGCAGTCCGGCCAGACTGGAGCTTTCCGGAGCTGGGACCACTTTGGACGATTGTCGATCCCCGTATTCTTGGTACAATGTACTATGCAATACGGGACTCAATCAAGATGGCCAAATTCCCGGTCACCGCAGATGAGGAGGACTGCCTCGGTGTAATGTGGGGACGGGTTTCGAGAAGATGAATGACAACACGCGACCTGCATGTAAGTGGTCCCTATAAAATGCGCTAGGCAATGATAACATGAATAAGGACGAGCGAGGCCTGCGTCCACGAGCGAAGTACCTGCCGTCGGGCTGCCAAGACTCCCACGAGACAAAAGGCAGATGTCGGTGCTGAAGAAGCTCGTGAGAGCATGGAAAAAGCAACTCACTCACACATGCTGGAGATCCCGAGCTGTTGATTGTATGTATGTGTTGCCAGCCACGGGGCAGATAGATTCCCTGTGAGGAACCTGCCTGTGTCCCCAAGCCTCCAGTCTTCTATGGTGCGTTTGAGATTGGAGGGATGGTTTATTTCGAGAGAGATCATTGACATGGGTATGTCCTTGCAAGGCGTACGGGGTGCCCCGGACGAAGCCAGGGTCCTGGGTGGAACAGACCGGCGGGCGGAGGATGCGACCCATGCTCTAAGCTATCAGACTAAGGTGGTAACGAGGTCTTGTGCAGGACAGCATGGCGAGGGTCGCACCGCTGGCTGCTTTGTTGAAAGATTACTGTTTCGGAACTTCGAGTCAAGACGATGGCTGCTACTCCGCGTTGACGGCCCGCCGAGCGAGCCTCAGCCTGACTGCGACCGAGTGCGTTCAAGTGTGTTTAATGAGGTGCTGGGATGTGCTGCCGGCCTCTCCTGCGATGACGTCCACACATTGCCACAACTAATCAAAGTCGGGGTGCATAATGGCCCAGTCATTCGCCGTGCGCCATCGGCATCTCGATGAAGGTGCGAGGCATCAGCTTCGGCCATCATCTTGCTCAGCTCGTCGCAAAGCCAAGCTGAGCTTGAGTTCTTGAGGGTGCCGCCCGGCTGGGGCCGTCGAGACGACGTGAGTGGATGTGACTTCAATGAGGCTTCAGGGTTGCAATAATGAGCTGGTATTGCCGGCCAACCAATTGGTCGCGAGAATTCGTGCCAGCAAATTGGATGCCACTTGTACCAGGACTAGTCTGCGAAATTGCTATAATAAACCTGAACTGTGAAATGAGTAAACACCTCGATGCTGATGAAGATGGAGTGCAGCCGACGTCCAACGCTGCTGCAAGGCTAGCAGCGTTGCATTCGGCTACCGACTGCAGAGGCAGCTGCAAGTAGCGTTGTCGCCTCGACTTATAAGGAAGACTTGTATAGTGGCCGCTGCAAGTGTCGTCGGTCGTGGAGCAGGTCGCCGGCGCTCAGACGTGCCCACGCTTAGGCGATTATTCGCCCGTGACAGCCAGATCATCGTCTCAGAATTCTTCCGGGGATGCTCTGTGGCCCATGCTGTGTGATAGATCACAGGTGATGGCCCTCAAGGTCAAAATCACCAGGTAAAGCCTGAAGACTATCCTCCGCCAAGAGCGCCGTTTCACCCTACCGGAAATAGCATAGCTTATAATGTCTCATCAATGCAAATCGTGCGAGGCAGTGGCTGAAACTTCTGACTTGGACAGGAGCCCCCATCCCTGAAGAGGTGACTTCGAGAACACCAATGGAAGAATTGAAGTCGGGATGAAAGGTTTGTGACAAACGTTGGAAACCTTCTCGGAGGAGCCGCGCTGCTGGGCTGGCAGGGCACCGACGCGAATTTCGTTAAACCAAGAACAATCAACAACAAATCGTATAAGCCAAGAGAATGAGATAACGGCTGCCCGCTCGTCAAAGCTTTGAAGCAACGCCGCATCAACAGCAAGTTTGCAGTGGGCTGACGGGCTATTTGGTTGGCGCGCGGGCGTGAACTCTTATCCAGACGCTCCCCCTGCCCCGCGCGCGCAACAACTCATGGAATTGAACAGCATCGTCCCAAAAGGTCGTCGAGATATCGTCAAGATGTCGGGACACGCCGTTAATAAAGCTCGGACCGATGATCTCGTGCATCTTCCAAAGTCGAGACCATTCCTCCAGGTGATCTACCACACCATCGGATCGCTGGTCTAGGCAAATGTGCGGAATTCGAAGCAAGGAGTTTCCCTCTGGCAGATCCCTCTAGGCGGCGTGATCTGCAGCCGACATGAGATGCCAGCAGCGTTTCAAGGCTCGTGGATCTGTCCCAGAGGAGATCGGCTAGGACAACGTTCGGGCTGCCTGCCCGACTTGTGCATTTGGGTTTTGAGTTTTGAGCATGCCCAATCCCAGAGGTCCAGATCCTGACGAGCAGTTCGTCCAGATGCCCGTATCACAAAAATGGGGCTCTCCCCAAGATCTGAGGGCGCCCATTCCGGGTATCGTTCCGTTTTCACGAGCTTGTCTGCCTCCTTTCCGGGAGAGGGCCACCTCCGGAAGTGGTTTCTGCAATTGTTAAAGTGTCGAGCATAACCTTGGTTCGCAATGTTTCGATTCCTTGTCTACCGATGAAACTGAGTCGAGCCTCCTGAGCGCATAGGGGCACAATGCAAGATGAGCTGCTCAGGAGAGACTGAGGGCTGGCATAGCACATGATTCAAAGGGGTATATGTGCGAGTTGAACAAATGGGGAGATTCGTAAACAGACGTCGACGAATATCCGGTATTTAAAATGAGTCGCGCCGCCAGATCGCAACAACCCGAAGTGGCCCGAAGCGTGTTGATTTCCACTGCCAAGTCGCTGGGACCAGGCGTTGGAATTTCGGGTTTGATGATTGAAGAAGCCAGTGCACGGTCGGAGATGACGTGACGGTAGCACTGTGGCCCCGTTGTCTTTACCGCTTCGACTGGTTGATCCACGGCCGTCTATGAGGAGACCCATCGAGAGCGGTCTGACGATATCGGTGCCGGTGACTTGCGGTCGAGGCTGCCCTCATCCGCGAGGGCGTCATTCTGCACACTGCACAGCAGCCACAAAAGGGCGCGGCGGGTCTGACGGCGCACCCAGCAAATGGGAGCCGCACCCAGGAGGCATGGTCCATCTCGCTGTCCTCGGCGGCATCAGTTCGACCAGGTGGCAGTAGTCTAGCATGTTCGAGAGCTGTCACGGATCGGACCTCCCAACAGAGGCATGTAGTGTAAGTAGGTAACAGATAGCAGCGCTGGCAGGCAGGCCGCCAGGTGTAGATGTTGATCACCCAGCACGGTTACTCACCAGAGATTGGAAGTGGATTGGTGAGACCCGCTTACTTAAGGTGGCATGGGTGCCAAAAAACCAAGCAATCGGGCAGCGGGACACTTTGGAACTCCAAAACAACCACATCATACCCAGACGACAGCTTCCGCCACCAACCTTTGAAACCGTGTTCCCTTCCTTTGCACAGAATCTGTTTTAATTCTTCGTACCTGGTATCACACAACCCAAAACTCCAACAAGATGTCGTGGCAAGGTATGGTAACAGCGAGACCTCCTCACCTCGGCCCCCTTTTGAACCCCCACCTTGGTGCCGCGGTGGTGAAGCTAACTCTGTCACAGCTTATGTCGACTCCAGGTAACGACAGCACCTCACCACAAGCATGCAGAAAGCCGTGGACAGCTCCGTGTACTGATCTTCATTGCAGCCTCGTCGGCTCTGGTCATGTGGACAAGGGCGCTATCATCAGCGCTGCCGGCGACAGTGCCTGGGCTACCACTTCCGGCTTCACGGTACGGAATTACCCCGCCATTTCTGGAATGAGGCCATGTTATGCCCACCACCCAAGCTCGAGTCCCCCTCACAACCGGTCCCGGCAGATCACATGTAGGACGGTGCAGCTAGCTGACATGGCGTGGCCAACGTACAGATCAGCGCCGAGGAGATGAAGAACCTCTCCGACATCACCAAGGGCGAGTCGGCCGCTGTTGACAAGGCACACGCCGAGGGCATCCACGTTGCCGGCGAGCGATTTGTCGTCACCCGCATTGACGACGGCAACATCTACGCCCGCCAGGTAAGAAGTTCCTCCCTCTTTTAAATTCCGGATGCGGGAACAAAGGGAACAATGCCCTGACCGAGCAACAACGTCCAGGGACGAACCGGCATCGCCGTCTCCACGTCGAAGCAGGCCATCCTGGTCGCACACCACGGCGAGACTCACCAGGCAGGAAACACCACACAGACCGTTGAGGCGCTGAAGGACTACCTCGTTGGCCAGGGCTACTAAGGGTTGCAACACGGGGGGGATAGGGATGCCATGGAGAGAATCGAAGTGGATATTGAAGAAGGGGGAGCCACCCACCTAGACACGTGGCAGTGCGTTCAGTCTATAGAACAGCGCGGACCATGTGGGAACGCCGAATTTTGAGCAGCGAAAACTCGTCGTTGATTTTCTGCATATCCGAGGCAAGGTCGTACATATCGCCTTTTGACAGCCAGCAATAATTGTGATGCCGTGATCGTGTTCTCTGCACGCAGTAGCGTGCGGAGACGGTCCCAGATGCAAGACGGGTATTTCTCCATTTTGAACGCCAAACTATGTCTATGAGACAGTACTTTAAAACTTGCTTCTGCCATTATCCCAAACAGCCTGGCCAGGCCTTGGTCTTGCCCAGGTCCCATATTACACAAAGTCATAAAGCATGCCGCCGAGTTAAGGTTCAGACCGGCAGCTCCGCATTTCTCCTGCCACCCATCCCGAGCCGGTCTATCACGAGCCCGATATACGGCCCGACGACCGGCGCACTCCTCGCAAAGGCGGCAATGGTGCCGAAGAAGTCGCCAAAGAGCACCATGATGCCGTACAGCTCGACGCAGAAGCCGATCAGCGGCCACCGGAGCAGGATGAGGAGCAGGCCGGCGAAGAAGGCCGCCGTGCCCTTTGCCTTTTGCTTCCTCGCGAAGAACAGCAGCGTCTTCTGCGGCCCGATTATTATGGTGAGTCCGATCAGGAAGAGGATCTGTCGTTCGAGAGGTGGGTGAGGTTAGGCACAGGTTCTCGCAAGCAACGGTTTCACCGCAAGATCGATGGGGTGTTCAGGGGGGGTTCGCATACATTTCCCATCGCAAGCCTGGCCAGATCCAAAGGTCAGCCCAACAATCGTCTCGCCAATGGGGGCAAGTAGGTTTGCGACAACTCACATGGCCCGGTCAAAGAAGAGGAACACTCCTCCTATCAGGAAGAAGCCACCTATCCTGCCAGTCAGTCACCGCGACAGAACCACGACCCATCCGTCGTCGCTGGGGAAAGTAGAGCCGTACCGCCGGAGCAAAAGGCCACTCCGATTTCTGCCGCAGAGTAAACACCGCCAGGTCAGCCTTTCATAGTCCTTTTCCTTGTCCCCCCCGGCCGAGTCGCGTGCGTGCGTGCATGCGACGCGTCGAGGGGCAGCAGCAGCTGTTGGGGAAATCGCATGGGTAGCATACTCTGGGCATCCGACAGCCACATTGAGGGCATCTTGACGACGTTTCACTGTAGATTCGAGGGGATGCGGGTGGTTGATTTCCAGAGGAGGTCGGCAAAGGGGTTGGGTTGGCCCAATTCGACGAGCACATGCGCAGGCTGTCGCAAAAACGGTCTGGGATTGTTGAAAAGTGTCTCGTTGCGACTGAAACAGGGGTGCCTGCACTTGCCGGTCAGATCTCAGAAAGCTACCCACCCTGCCTACCTAAGGTAAGCCAAGGCAGGGTAAGCTTCTCCTGTGCTTCCCCAAGGGCCCTGTGGCACAGCGGACGATCCCTATGTCGGTCTGCCGGGTGCGGAAGCTAAACAGGAAACGGCCATAGGGATTCCTAACAGCATTTGGAACTACCCCTGCGCAGTAGCCAGAAGCAGACAGGTAGACAGAGCACTGGTTACGAGATAAGATACAGACAGACTCTAGGCAGCACTGCATTCTTCATACAACCACGATCACACTCCGCCTGTGCGGATTGGGACATCGTTCATAGCTCCCGGGTCTGGCTTTCCACTTATTAACCATGTCCCTTACTCAGCACTAACATATCCTAAAGTCCTGCCTCCGCAATAGTATCGTCTTTGGTTGGATGGGTATCGTGATGCTGCGGATCCCGCAAGATGCTAGGTTTATAGTGCCTCTTGGATCTTACTGCAATGACTAGTCGCCGGCACCATCTGCAGTCCTGCGGACAGAGAGCCCTGGTTTGGACAAGCCCCAGCTTGACAGCTGGCAAGCGCCAGCGAGGTATAGTATAATACGGACGATGTATCAACATATGCTCTCTGCGCGTGGCCCTTGGCTTTCATCTTTCTAAATTCCCTACGCGAAGAATCTCACGGGCTTGTATTCAAAATGGCTCCAGGCAAAGTCCTCCTCACCGGCGCCACCGGCTTCCTCGGCTCCGCCATCCTCATCGACATCCTCAAGGCCGGCTACACGGTCAACATAGCCGTCCGCAGCGAGGCCAAGGCCAAGTTCATCCGAGAAGCTCCTGCCATCGCCTCGCTCGGCAAGGACTCGGTATGCAAGTACTTCATCGTGCCCGACCTCACAGCAGAGGGATGCCTGGACGAAGCCACGGCCGGCACGGACCTGGTCATCCACTGCGCCACTCCCATGCCGTTCACGGACGGAGACATGGAGCAGGACGTCATCATCCCGGCAGTCAAGTGCACCCTGCGGGCTCTGGAGAGCGCCCAGAAGGCCGGCACGGTGAAGAGAGTGGTGGTGTCGTCGTCACTCGGCGCTTTCGCCGGGCCCGAAATAGTCGGGGGCACGTATGTCCCGCCCGAGGAGATATTCCTGGGCGAGAAGGTCAACGACGACTTCGGGCCGCCATTCTACAGCCCCTTGGTCGGGTACTGTGCGGCCAAGACCGCCGCCCTGAAACAGTCCCTCAAGTGGATGGACAAGGCCGTCGCGGAGGGCAGCATCAGCTTCGACCTGATCAACCTCGCGCCGTGCTACATCTTCGGGAAGGTGCCGCTGGCGACCAGCCTCAAGGACGTCTACTCGACCAGCAACAAGGTGCTCCTGGCCCTGGTGACGGGCGCGGGCCGGTCGCCGGACGGGAAACCCGGCCCTGCGACGCTGTGCGGAGGGTTGACCGTTGACGACTTTGTCGAGACCGTGCACAGGAGCCTGGACCTGGATGGTGTCAAGACGCCGAGTTCAGGGCACGTCACGTACGTCTATTCGCACAAGTTTGAATGGAATAATATCTTCCCCCTTATTGCGAGAAAGTGGCCAGAGGAGGTGAAGAAGGGAATTCTGGCAGGGGAAGGTGACTACCCCACAAAGCCGAACATCAACTTCGCCATGGAGGAGTTCACAAAGACATACGGCGGTTTCAGGCTCAAGGGCGTTGAGGCTATTCTTGATGCGCTGGTCCCCCAGTACCTGGAGCTGCTAGAGAAGGAGAAGTCTGAGTCGGCGTCCGCTTGAGTGGTTGATCAGAGCAATCTATCCCGAAGCCCAAACTCGTTACTGTACGGTCCTGTACCTTGAGCATGACGTAAGCACGCACGGGCCATCATAGAGCTATCATACAAAATTTCTGGTTCGAGAGTGCAGCTCTTCTCTGCATGATGCTTCTTTCACTGTCAACGAGCCACAGCTGTGTGACTTGCAGCAGACCGATGCTGGTGGTGCAATTGTTCGAGTTGTAAGATGCTCATCCTCCCAAAATGATTATGCTTTCCAACCACACAGGTAAAGGGCTGTGTCGCATTGTTCGAACACTCCCAAAATCTCTTCAATGTCTCTTCACTCTAATCCCGTACACCCAAAATGCCCCGACGGCCAAGCTCCTTCGCTTGGTAACTGAGTCCTGTCTCTCCCCACGAGTTCTCGGTGATCTGTCGGCTTTTCTCTTTTGAAAAAGGCAAATAGCAATTGATCGCGATTAAGCCGGAGCGTCAGCTGTCATCCCGTCGTCGAGAGACTTCGGGTGCGTAGTTGGGGTTTGACTTTGACGATCGTACATATCCCTCTCCTTTTTACCCTCTTGTAGATGCTGTCATGCGTGCTTGCATTCCGATCGAACCCTGCACCAGTGCCGCTGTTTCTCGGGTCTTCCGAAAACGCCTGCTTCCCATGTCTGGCACCAAGCGTGCCGTGGCCTGTCTGCTCCTCGAACGCCGTCGCCGCCATCCCGTATTTGTAGCCATAAAGTAACAACCTGAATCCATCCTGCCCCGTACTCATGCAACGTAGTCGCCCATGCCCACGAGGCAAGGCACCTCAACAGCACCCCTCACTTCAGGACCGTGTGCGCACCCCGCGCCTCTAGGTACTGCTCGGCGTACCCCTGCGGCAGCCCCCGTATCATGGCGAAGACCTCCTTGTCGTGGTACCGCAGCCGCGTCTTGGGGTCCTGGTACGGCGCCGGCAGCCCCGTGACGTCGCAGTACCGCTTCTGCGGCGCCAGGCTCGGCGCGCTCTCGATGTTGGTGTACGTCGCGCTCGGCGCCCCGGCCCCGCCGCCCGCCAGCCCGCCGGACGTCATGCCCGCGCCCGCTGGCCGCAGGCTTTTCTCCAGAACGAGCTTGGACAGGCTGCGCGACGCCTGCGCGAGGTTGGGCTGCGACGAGGCGGCGCCGCCGGGCGTCGAGGACGCGTCGTTGGCTGGCGTCGAGGTCCCGCTCGTCGAGAGGCCGTCGTCCTTGTCGTCGTCGCGCGCGGCGTCGTTGGGCGTTGCGGCGCCTGAGCCGTTGTCCATCGGCGTGACGGCCAGGGAGGCTTCCCTTCTGGAGGCGTCGCCCAGGATGGTCTTGATGTTCTTGTTGCGCCTCTGGTTCGGCCGCCACGAGGGGTTCCGGAAGGATTTGTGGATGGAGTGGATGTCGAGCTGTTCGATCAGGGCGTAGTGAGCCGCCTGCTCGGCCTCTTTGGCCTCTTTTGCTTCGGCGCTGTTCATTTTGTATATGGGCGGCTGCTGTCTTCTCAAATGCGAATGCAGTACAGGTAACTGTAAGGCCGTCTACTGAGTGATTTGGTCGGTGATTCGTGTTCGGGAGAGTTGGGTTGTACTGGTTGAAGATGTTGCCGTTGGTGAGTAGAAGCTCCCAAAGCTGAGTGCAGCCGCGGCCAATGAGCCTTGCAGGGATGACCTTCCCAAGCACACAGTACCTACATTTGGACCTGCTCCTCATTGACACGGTCTTTCAAATGGACCCCAACTTCTCAGCGCGGTTACAGACGCGCCCAACCCTGAACAACCCTCATCGAAAGTCAATATTGACCGCATCTACACCTTCGCCCCCGGACTGCCAACATGGTATGTCTACAATTATGAAGAATCTAGAGCATAGTCACTGATGTAATATTAGGAGAGCCCTCATGAGCACCAGCAGAACCTCCTGCTGTCGCGAGTCATCACGAATGTGGTAGGTTCCCCCAATACTCACTGCATACGCTCCCTGAGGATGAAGCATGCAGCAGCTGACCACTCCTGATAGGAGAAACTGAACGAAGCAGTGATGGTCATGAACAAGACCCTCCAAGTAAGGTTCCGTCTTCAAATTCGGTATCTCAACCTTGCTAATGCGTCAACAGGAGATCAACATCCAGAACATGAACATCGAGCTTGTTGCACAGATGTTCAAGAACTACCAGTCCAACGTTCTCTTCCATCTCGAAGGTCCGTGACGATCAAGCAATGAACAGAAAGAAAAGGCCAAGCAACTAACAAGCTTCTAGCCACCGACAGTCTGAAGGACCCATCTTGAAGGAACCCGGCGTGAGAAACCGGCACGGAAAGGGATGGGGGAACGGACGGTGATGAACAGAGACATCTCTTTTGGAAGCCATCACACATTCACACGAGCGTTCATGGCATACCATTGCTTCCTGAAGGCAGTCGTACGTGGCAATAGGCCGTCAAGCAAGGCGAATGAACATGAGGCTATGACGATTATGACACAGATGTCGGCCCTTCGAGACGAACCTAGATGAGCTTTATCAGGCACAACAAATGCTAACCCATGGGTCCAAGAAATCACTGTAGAATTTGAGATGCGTGGACTTTTGACAGGAGCCTCTGCATGGAAGCCCCGCGTGTTCTGACAATCTGTCCCACTTGTGTGTCTTGGGGCCACATTCTGTACAGCACAGAGTGCTTGAATAACGAGTTGCATAACCCGCCATATGGGAAGTGGATGACCAATAGGGGGTAACGTCCTGTGGGATGATATGTTTTGAGACACCTGCATAGACTCTTCTGGGATAACCTCCTGTGATATAGCCCGTTATAGGACATCAGGACAACCTCCTATGGGATAACCTCCTATGGGACAACCTCCTATGGGACAACCTCCTATGGGATAGTCTCCTGTGGGATAGTCTCCTGTGGGATAACCTCCTGTGGGTTGACTCCCTCTGGGATAACCTGTCACGAGATAACCGACTAAGTTGTGTAATAAGCTCATGTGGTATAACCTTCTACCTGTAACTCCTGCAGGGTAACCTACCCCTTGCAAGCGACTGTCTAGGCGAACTGAGCCTCCTTAAGAAACTTGTTCCTCCACACCTCGTAAGCCTCCAACATCTCCGGCGTAATCATACGGGGCCTCGTCCTGATCTGCTCCCGGAAGTCCTCCATCGTGACGCCCGGCCGCTCGTCCCTCTCAGAGTCCCTCCAGTATGCCGCCATCCCCGCCCCGTCGCAGATGGCCACCGTCTCGGCGCCCGAGCAGCCCTCGCTCTCCCTCGCCAGCTCCCCGACGTCGATCTCCTCGGCGCACCGCCTGTCCGCCAGCCACTTGCGGAAGATGGACGCCCTGGCCGCCTCGTCCGGCGGGCCCACGAAGATGAGCCTGTCGAACCGCCCCGGCCGCAGCAGCGCCGGGTCCATGGCCTGCGGCCGGTTGGTGGCCGCGAGCACGAGGACGTCCTGGAGGAGCTCGAACCCTTGCATCTCGTTCAGCAGCGTCGAGAGCACGTTGAGACCGCTGCTTCCGCCGCCACCGCTCCCGCCGCCCGACTTGGTCGACCCGAAGCCGGACCTCTGTCCGCCGATCGAGTCCATCTCGTCCAGGAATATGATGCTCGGCGCGGCCTCGCGCGCGCGCTGGAACAGCTGCCGCACGTGGCGCTCTGATTCGCCGACGTACATGTTAAGCAGCTCGGCACCCTTGACGGCGAAGAAGTTGAGGTCGCTCTCGGTCGCGAGTGCCTGTGCCGCCATGGTCTTGGAACAGCCAGGTGGGCCGTACAAGAGGAAACCCTTGGGCGGAGTGGCCATGTAGGCGAGGAGCTCCTGCTTGGATGCCTTGGATAGGGCCAAGGCGCGTTGTAGCGTCTGCTTGACCTCCTCCTGGCCGCCAATGTCGTCCCAGTGTACCGGTGGAGGTTTGAGGTCGATGTCGTGCATTGTAGATGGACGAACATTTTTCATTGCCCGTTCAGCAGTTGTTTCCGAGACAAAGTAGTCGTCCGGGGAATGGTCCAACCCGTCGTCCTGGAAATCGTCTACTCTATCCTCATGTAATTCAAGAACCTCTTGATATAGAGCCATCAAATCGTTTCCGTTGTAGGCGTGCGTCTTCTCACTCATGCTATCCAGAACACTATCCCCGTTATTAGGAGACAGAGGCAGGTTGAAAGACGACAGGATTGCTCGCCTCCTGGCCTCGTCTGGGAGGGGGAGGTTGATGTGCCTGTGGAAGCGTCCAATGGCCATGAGTTCCTGTGGCATTTGGGCTGAGTAGTCTAAGCATGTAGCGAGAATGAGAACTTTGGGACGCTCGTTTTTCGCTTCTGTTTCCGAGGCCAGCTTGTCAAGGAACTCTGCCAGCGTTTGGATGACAGCGTTCCTGTTGCTGCGATCCTTGTTGATGAGCTGTTCGAAGCCGTCCATCACGATAATGCTAGGCTGGTTCTCTCTCGCTGTCTCGAATATCTTGGTGATGGAGGCGAGCTTCTCGCTCGCCTGGATGCGGTGGACTGTTCCCCAGCCCGTTTCGCAGATCTTGTTGACGAGCATCGTCTTGCCGGTTCCATGGCCGCCATCAAAAACCAAGCCGCACGACATTTGGTATGCGGGAGATCGGAATGGCTGACACCACCGGCGGAGCTTCCTGTTGAGGTCTTGGATCTGGTGCTCGAGGCCTGGTATCGTGTCCAGCTTGAGAATTGCTGGTCTTGCAGCCGGTGCTGCGATCTGTGGGTCCTGTCCGGTGCTGATACGGACCTTGGTCGAAGCGGGAACGAAACGGGCATTGCCGCTGGTCGAACCATTGACGCTCGTGATCTTGAAATTCCTGAAAATGCCCTCCCCAGCTAAGCGCTTGACCACCAATCCGGGAAACACGTCATCCAGGCCCGTCATGTTCCCCTTGAGTGTCCACTCCCAGAACACCACGGCGTCTTTCTCGATGGCGGGCTGCGCGGTAGTGAAATCTTCCAGGACAACCTCTTCAGCCTCAGGTACTGCCTGGCCGTCAGTGTAGATGACCTTGACCTGGTCGCCGAGCTTGAAATCGCAGGCGTCTTGAAACGGCTTGCTCATCTGGACGACGCCGCGGCTCACTTTCGGGTCTGCTGCTGCCCATAGTGAAGCCTCTCGAGTAGTCGCCTTCCCATCGTCCAGGGTTTTCTCGATGTAGCATCGCTTCCCGTTCTCTAGGGCCGTTCCTGTGAGCTCGAGGAGAACCTCCTTGTTGACGTAGATGCGTGATGCGCCTTTGAGTGTCTGGCCACTCTTATCCGAGGGTGACGGCACCGGTCTTATTCTGACCTCGACGAACTTCATGGCAGCTGTGAGTCGCTCTCATGCTCTCAAAAGTGACGAGGGTCGACAGGCCCTGGGTTGAAGGGCTGCACAACGGGTGTAAAAAAAGTTTCGTCCTGATTAGGAAATTTTGGCTTGGCGCTAAGTACCTGGATACGCGTATCTCGTACCGGCTATGTCTGTCTCTCTTCCTAACCACCTGCCTACCTCGAAATGACTCACAATGGGATAACCTGCAGCGGGAGCTCTTCCAGTAGGACAGCCTCTAGTGGGACAACCTGCCATGGGATAACCTACATAGGTACTTGTGGGATGCCTTCCAGTGGGATGCCTTCCAGTGGGATGCCTTCCAGTGGGATGCCTTCCTGTGGGATAACCACCTGTGGGATAACCTACCTGTGGGATACCCTCCCGAGGTCCAGTGGGATACCCTCCAGTGGGATACCTTCCAGTGGGATACCTTCCAGTGGGATACCTTCCAGTAGGATAACTTGCCTAGGTATATGGGATGCCATACTGTAGGATAGCCTCTAGTGGTGCAATCTCTACTGGGATGAGTTTTCTAGGTAACCTGCTGCAGGATAGTCTCTAGTGGGATAATTTGCTACGCGATGAATACTAATATGATAATTTGTTTGCTACGGGACAGCCCCCAGTATAATTCCCAAGTCAAGGACGACCTGAGACGGTGTCGATTCAGCAGCTGTGGATCTTCCCCAGTTAGGTCTATGTACCCATGTATCTACGTACCCAAGTACCCCAAGTACCTGCCGTGCGCCGACAAGCTCGGAAACTTTTCGCGGCTCGAACTCTGATAGCTTTCTTTTTCCTACCTCCGGCGCACACCTGCAAAGCTCCATCCAGGCCTAAACCCGACCGACACGAGGGCCCAAATGTCAGCGACTTCGCTCCCCACGACACGAATGAGTCGGATATAGCAGCTCGTTGCATTGATGCTGCGTGGGAGGCGACTGCCATTGCCGCAGTCTCCGTTGTCACGATGGAGGACCACAGCGCCTGCACCTCGACTGCGCCGCGCGCCATCGACAGCTTCCTTCTTCACCGCGACCGCCATACGACGCAGCGACAATGTACATGACGAGCGGCCCACGGCGGAGTCGAATACAGAGAATAGTGAAGCCATGCAAGGCGCGGAATCACGACTCCGTATACACAAGATCGGGGTACACGGTGATGATTGGGCGTTTTTCCAAGACAGACGGAGCGCCCAGCCCACGACGGAGCACGTTCGATTGAGTCTGGAGGGGAAGAGCCCTTTCGGCGATCGCAGTTATAAGTACGAGCGACACGTTGCCAAGATGAGCGCCAGGCGGCGAAGCCTCAATGCCCCGAAACAACATGATCAACCCCACGAGGCCAAGCAGGCAGATGATTACCACTTTCGAAAAGTTTCGCCCCGCCCCCGTGAGTCCAAGGTGGTCGAGCGACACATGGCTGGAATTAATGCCAGGCATCTTCGCCAACAGGCTCCAAAGCCCCGTGATGCACCTCAAGAGGCCAACGGGGCGGAAGATTGGTACTTCCGCAGGCTTCGGCCTGATGACGATAATAGGGTGATCCAGCGGGGCAAAAACATTTACATGCGAAGGCTTTGGGGCCATGATGATGCGCCCAGCGAGATGGCCAGGGAGCACCATCAACTTCCGCTGCGTCGGGCTCTGCAACTTGAAGACAGCTCCCAAAGGAACCGCCAAGAAACAGTTCGGACGCCAGCCAGTGTAGCCAAAGACAGGTTGCGTGATGAGCAGCTGTCACACGAGACGCCGGCATCCACAGAGGGAGGGGCAGATGTCGCAACTGGCGTGGTCCAAGGTTCTACAGCTGCTGAAGTAGGGTGGCAGGCTTCAGATGGGCATCGTCCCGGGGCTGATCAACCCCAGGGAGCAAGAGATCCTGGAGTAGAACTCGACGTGCGGACCGAGATGTCGCCCAAGATAAAAAAAGCCATCACTCGCCAGCACGAATTGGTGTCTTTCGAAAGGAAACCTCTATTCAGCTCCAGGCTGTCCGTTGCTCCGGAGGCTCTGTCGCTCGAAGCACCACATCAGGCGAAGCCGGTCGATGCAGCACACTACTCCGGTGAACTTCCTGTGGCTGCCGCAGACATAGGCCCGGCTGAATCCCTCCAAAGATCGTTCACTGAGGACCCTGTTCTGATGAAAGCTAATTCGCTAGCGGGCATGCTCCCGTTCTCTATGCAATCATCCTCACCGAGATTTCGTCTTGTGCCTATCTGGAGATCGACTCCTGGGAAGATGCCAAAGAGCCCACAGCCTTCCGAAATCGAATCAAAATCACTGGAAAGCCATATGAGCGAGTTGCAGATCAAAGACGAGACCGTGTTGCAGCCAGAGCAGCTCCAGGAGGGACCAGTCGAAGTCTCCGGCTCAATTTCGATCAAGCCTGATGCCACAGATCCAGAGGAAGGCAAAGCGACGAATGATATGGAGCTTAAGGCACCGCAAGATTCACTCCAGGTTGATATGCAGGATGCATCGGCCTCTGAAGGTGACGGTAGCGGGCTTGTTGAACCGACCCAGCCTCCGCCTCCAGACGGTCGCTCCATCTTTGAAAAGCTTTTCGAGGAGCATGAGCGAAGGAAGGGTACTGACTTTGGGCAGCAATACTCCAAACTGAAAATTGCCGAGAAGGCAGCGAAAAGAGGAGAGCCAAGCGCGGTAAATCAACATGAGCCGGAGATGGCCCCTCAAGATGCTCTGAACCCCAGACATGGGCTATCAATCTTCCGCCAGCTTTTCCCAGAACAGGCGGAATCAGAGACAGCAGAAAGTGAACAAGAATTGCCTCGCGCCACGCATGAGTTCCTACACCCGCCTGAGGATTCTGTCATGGTCTCCTTGCGGAACGAGGTCCGCAACTGGATGTCGGAAGAAGGGCAGGACCAATCAAGCGGGCCCAAACCTGGAGAACACGGATCCCACTCGACCGTGGTGGTGATTTCCGGGACGAGCCCGTCGCTCATGGACACAGACTTCTACCGCATCGCACCCGAGGGCCAACACGTGGAAGGCTGGGCCGGCGGTCTGGTCAAGGTCATCCAGGCCCACGACTCCATCAGCTACGAGCCCTTGGGCCAGTACTACCTCATGTTCCACACCCGACCGTCCGCACTAGCCTACGTAAACGAGGTATGGCGTCTCCACGAGTTGAGCCGCAAGATGCTCCACGCCCCGGCCGACTCGGGCCGGGAGGTCGCCAAGGGCTCCCTGGACCAGGCGCCCGCGTCGCCCCAGCCCTTCCTGACCGACGAGGAGAGGGCGGCCGTCCGGTCCTTCACGCTGTGCTCACCACACATCACGCCGTCCATCAGCGTGCGCATGTGGAACACGAACCTGGTCCGCGAGCTCGCGGCCAAGTCCAACATCGCGGACGTCCTCCCGACGCTGCGGCCCGAGGGGAGCACGCCGGCGCGGGTGCTGCTGAAGCTGACGTCGCCGGACGGGCAGCACGGCGAGGGCCAGGGCGGCCTGACGGCGGACGAGCTGTGGCTGACGCTCCGGGACGACGGGCGCGAGCGCAGCGCCCCCTGGATGCTGGCCAACCTGTCCGAGGGCATCATGCCCGTGAAGCCCAGGTTCATCTCGGAGCACTACAAGATCACCGTCAAGGCGGAGCCCGTGCCCGTGCCCCTGGAGTTGGACGACGCCGACGCCGACGGCCTGCACGAGGAGCACGCCGAGGGCCCTGTCGCCGGGCCGCCGCCGTCCCGCAAGGACGGCAGTGGTGCTGCGAGCGTGGACCGGAACGAGCGCTTCAGGCGGTTCGTCCTGACCTTCACGCAGCCTGCCATCGCGAGGCGGTTCGTCAGGTGCTGGCACAAGCGGGTTGTGTACGACGCGTTGCTGGATAGGAGTGTCGTGGTTGATGCCGTGGCGATCATGTAAGGATTTTCGGGCCGATTTGTATATGTTGTATACCATACGTGCATGAAGAGGGACGAGATACCCCAAATATATAGACGAAGAGACAAGAAGCGATCCTTATTGACCCTTCTTCCCCAAACCCTGCGAACCATTTAGATGAGGCGCGTCACAGAAAACCATGGTGACACCAACGATGCCCCCGTGAACTGAAGGTTGTTTTGATTTTAAGCCTGCCCTTTCGACCTTGGTCAACTTCCTGTATACACGTTGGATGATCTTCTAAGCCTATCCCGTATGAATATCAAGGTCTCAACTCCACAGTTACTTTTTCAATCTCAGGTGGGACAGAAGCCTGGGAATAAGCACGTCCTCGCCCCTGAGGCCAGGAAATGACGACAGCCGTCGTCCAACACACACTCCTCTCCCTCATGGATTGCCTCGCAAGGCTCCAGATTGCCTCGCAAGGCTCCAGCTGTGCCTAGCTCGGCCCATGAGTCCAAGCACCTGCAGGCCACGCCTGGTCTCACATGCTCCTAGGTTGCGTTTAGCCCAAGTTGCTCCCAACACCATCACCGTTACCACCTTACGCGTGTAAGGGAGCATTACCAAGCATCACAAAATGTACAATCGATCACTTCAAACACCGAGCACAACCTCTCCGAATACCTGATCCAGAGCGACGACAAGAAGAAGTTCGTCCGCCTTTTCGTTTCGTCTCTTTTTTGGAACAAAATGTATTTGCAACCCAGATATAGCCACTAACTCCGTTTGCTTCCAAGTATTGACACTTGCCATTTGCCTCCGCGGGAAAATAAAATAAAAAAGAAAGAAAGGGGGGTGAAAGTGACTCTTCTTTCTTTGCTCGCTTCGCGTTCTTTTCCCTTTCTCTCTCTCTTTCTCTAAAGGAAGCATCGAGTTCCGCCGCTCTGACCTGGGCCCCCTATTCCGGCCCCCACACCAGCCCCTGGCCATCACTGACTGCTCCGTGAAGAGTGGCGCCTTTGTAGCGCTCGCGGGAGCGCCCTCTGTCCGTTTGTCCGTCTCCTGACCCCGTCCCAAGGGTCCGTGATTGATCTGTGCTGTTCTTCATGTGCACCCGCTCCGTTCCTTAGTGCGTAGTTGCATCGAATAACGCGGGCAGGCCATCGACAGTCCCTCGCATCTTTCAACATCGCGTTTCTAAAGGCAGTCCTGTTGTTAAGCTGCTCGCCTCCACACGCTGGCCAGCAAATAGGCGTGCTCCCCAGTAACATGCCGAGCCCCCTCGAGCCCACACCGCCCCCGAGCATCCCAAACCGCCGTGCCGCGTTGCTCTAGCAGCACTTGCTCCCGGAGTTCTCGGAGCTGCCAGCGACGTTGACGCCGGCGCCGCCCGTCGCGACGTCGTTCTTGGACGTGTCGATGATGCGCTTCTTGATGTCGGAGGCGAGGCTGTAGAAGGCCTTGTCGATGTTGATGTTGCTCTTGGCCGAGACCTCGAGGAAGGGGATGCCGAGCTCGTCGGCAAGGGCCTGGCCCTGCTCGGTGGACACGGCGCGCTTCTCCTCCCAGTCGCACTTGTTGCCGATCAGGATCTTGTTGACGCCCTCGGTGGCGTGCTGCTCCACGTTTGCGAACCAGGTCCGGATGTCTGTATGAATTCCCAAGGTTAGCAGTCGTCCCGTCTCGCGTGTGCAGTTGCGTGCCAGACGCCCCACGGTGCACCGTGATCCAACCCCCCCTGCTCAGCTGCACGTACTGTTGAAGGATCTCTCGTCGGTGACATCGTAGACCAGCAGGATGCCCATGGCGCCGCGGTAGTAGGCGGTGGTGATGGTGCGGAAGCGCTCCTGGCCGGCCGTGTCCCAGATCTGCAACTTGACACGCTTGCCATCGAGCTCGATCGTCCGGATCTTGAAGTCGATGCCGATGGTGGTAATGAAGGACGGCGTGAACGAGTCCTCACTGAAACGCAGCAGGCAGCAGGACTTGCCCACGCCGGAGTCGCCGATGAGCAGCAGCTTGATCTGTCAGGGGTAGCAGAAGGTCAGTCGGGGTTGGTGCTGGAGCGAGGGCTGTTTTTTGAGGCATGGATTTGGTGGTTGTTGACTGGAAGACCGAGCTGCCTCGCTGAAAGAGCCTAAGTGTCTGACTGTCTGTCTGCTGGTGTGCTCGTGGCCGAAGGGAGGGAAAGGTGTCGGATTGTCACCGTTGCGCTTATCGCATTCGGTGACATGTGGGTGGGACAGAACGTGGACGTGGCTCTTTCTGGACTGCGGTGGACCAAGACCCAGGGTCACATACCAAAAAGTCATAATTCCTGTTGCTTGCCATGGTGGAGGACGTCAGGGCACCGCTTGGGATGCTGTGTTTCTAGGGAGTGTCGGTCGAGTGTTGAAGGAGGAAGTGAGCGACGGACGGAGAGGAGGGCAGGCAGTTGGCAGTTGGCGGTTGTGCAAGGAGGGATGATGATGGATCCAGGATAGGATAGTCTAGCAGTAGCAGGCAGGCCAGGTGGGATGGGTGGCCCTGGTCTGGCTTGGCGTCCCTTTTGCCTTGTCGGGTTCGCTACCAGCCGAAACAGCGTCAGCAAGAGAGAGACTGATGAGAGGCGGTAGAAGGGAGCAGGTACTGTGTGGGACAAGGTTCGGGGCTCGCAGATGTTGTGCAGGAGAGAAGGTTGGAAGGAAGCTTCAGGGCGGACGAAGATGGCGGTCGATGAGAGATGCCAGGTTCCAAGTGTTCGGTGGATGTTGCAGTGGAGGAAGCGCCTGTCGCTTCGGAGTACACGAAGATGGGTGGATGCGTTGGGTTGCGGTTGAGCCGTGTCACTTGGAGTTACGTGTTAGCCTTTGGGAGGGATGAGTCTCCAGAATCTCCATTTCTCCATTCTCCATCTGGCTTATGGCCACAGGGGTACCCGTACATAGCCAACTACTGGCCACCACCCACTGCAACAAAATCGACACAACTCCTGCTACTACTTACTGTACACCCGATTCTGAGGTCTGGTCCAGATCGACTTGTGCCCAGGACTTCCCCAGGACAACATAGGTACCGATCCAATCCCCCGGGCCAACTGTCAAGGCCAAGGCAGCCGCGGTCACCCTTCCAGGGCCCCGTGATGTCAGGACGGCCACTGAAGGCGTACCCCTCTACCGAGGCGCGACCATCCAAGCCACTGACGCCACGCGTTCGACTCTCTGAGCGGCGAGTCCTTGCGAGCTTGGTTCCCATGACGAGACATGCTCTGATCGTCAAAACTTTGAAATAACCGTTATCGCTAGCTCATAGTCTACGGTTGCTATACCTGTGAGGACAGAGGGCGAACAAACATCACATGCCAGCACGTTGGGTGGCAAGCAGATCCCAGCATCCAGTGGTCAATTTCGCAAACACATCACCATGGGAACGAATGGTCCTGTCTAAATCAGGTAATTTTTGTTGCAAGTAAATATTTGGCTGCTGACATACTTCGATATGAACATGCGAGATCGCGTAAGTTCTGGGACAATCAAGACAACTTTCCTTTGGACAAGTGACGGCTGAGGTCATGATACCTGACAGCAGAGCCGTATTCTTCAGAAACTTGGAAGCAGATAGCTGATCCTTGTGTAATTTTTGTCATGCTTGTGTATTGTGTCATGCATCCTCTACGTATTTGCTTTGAATCTCCCCTGTGTGCATCCACACCTCAACCCACGCCCCGTAACAACCGCAGCTCGCCCTTGGTAGTCTGTCTAGTTGGCACGTAACCACCTGGCATAAGCCCACCGGATCCTATCCAGCGCCCTAACCTGGATCTGGATCCCCTTGCCGTTCGCCACGTCCTCGAGGTCCTCAAGGAACTCGCTCTCAACCTCACGGGGCATGAACCTCCCGACCCGCACCAGGTTCCGCAGAATGTGAACCTCCGTGACCAGCAAGCCGTGGTCCTTGTACCCCAGGATGCCGTTGACGGGTGTCGCCTCGGTGAAGATGCGGTCGATGTTGCGCAGCGTCCTCACGCACCGGCCAACGCGCTCGCCCTGCTGCCGGATGCCCCTGCGATTGCTCAGGAACACGCCGCGCAGGTACGAGAGCACCGTGATGGAGACGAGGATGCCGGGCGTCAGACCCACAAATCCGAAGACAAGCTCCTGCGATTTGAGCAGGGCGTCGATCCCGCTGATGGCCACCTCGAGGTCCACCTTGGTCTTCTGCACCTGGATCAGGAGGCTCCTGACCAGGTCGCCCTTAACGGCCCCAACAAAGGGTTTCCGAAGGTCTCTCTCGTACGCTTTGAGGACGGGAGTAACATCGCCCTCCTTGACCTTGTCGCGGATCTCGGCAATCTGTGTCTCGGTGAGGGGGGAAGAGGATTCCGCAAGGCTGGGCTTGTCGACCGCGAAGTCCACCACCATCCGCTCCAAGCTCTCGCGGTCAGCCTTCAAGCTGTCGCGGCTCATGATGGCGATCTCGGACTGGGAATCGTGTCGAATCGTGCCAACTACCTTGCGCACCGGCTCGACCACCCAGTTGAACCAGAAGTCTCGTGTTGTCACGCCGAAGTCTCGGATCCAGTCGATGATGTCGGCTTTGCGGTTGGCCAGAATGCGGAGGAGCGTGGAGGATGATACCAAGAGCAGGCCCATGGGGAGCCAGTATCTGACGAGTCGTGACGGGCGGCCGTTGGCGGCCACGATCTTGTTCGTCTCTACAACGTGTCCCGGAATGCGCTCCTCCAAGATAGAGAGCAGCCTCCTTGCCACGATTGCTGGCTTGTTGACCATCTCATCGGCATGAATCGACAAATCGGGGTCCTCCTCGATTCCGGCGAAAACCTTGTCCTCAAACTCCGACACGCGATGTTCCAGATTCGATGCATCTCGGAGTACCAGGTCCATCAGGGCGACGCTTCGCTCCACGACACCTCGTAACTCGGCGCTGTGCTCGCGGATGTCGCTCTTTTCGTCGTCTATTTCAAAATTGAGACCTTCGTCCACCAAGACACCCAATCCGGTCGCCGTCATCTCGCGCAGCCTCTTGAGATGTATCTGCTTCTGCTTGGCTTCGGATCGGCACAGGGATACCGTAGAGAACATTTTGCGTTGCACGTCTTTCAGAGACCGCTCCATCACGGTCTCTCGCACGATGGAATAGAACCGGGCCCATCGCTGGGCCAGACCGTCGTTGTCCGACTGTGGCGACCTGCTGAACAAGCTGGCACGCCGCGAAAAGGTTGAACGTATTCTGCTTTCCTGATAGATGTCCTTGCCCCATGTCCACCAGCGCATGGGCGACGTCTGAGCAGCGTAGAGACTGCTGTAAGTATAGGACCCTAGAACCTGGTCCCAGTACCAGATGTCATGACTGAGAGGGATGATCTGGTCCAGGAAGGTGTTTAGAATCAATCCATAGGTCTGTGTGGTGGCCTTGCTGACGAGTAGCCACTCAACTTCGTACTCGTACTGGCTCTTGGCCTCGAGAACGTCTGGGCGCTCATCGGCAGTAGCGAGGCCGGACTGGTGAAGAAGCCCGGTGATGCTTGCAGCAGGCAGTATAATAGTAGATGTTGTTGAGAGTCGCTTCACGATGCGCAGTAGATCGTTCACCCTCGGGGATGAGAGGTCGGCTGCGGCTGTGCTGCGGGCGCCGATCTCGGTGCTACCGTCATCCTGCTCCTCAACAGCATCTTCTGAATCAACCAGGGGATTCAGAAGGATACGGTCTATCTGGGCGTCGACGCGCCGAACTTGGCTGTGGAAATGTCAGAGACGCGTTCTACTGAATGAGATATGCAAGACACATGCAGCTTGGAAGCTGCTAGCTAGGCTGGAGTGAGGGACGTCTCCATATGGCGAGGTGGCTCGGGATATGTGATGAGTCTTGGCTGGGTTGGGCACAGCTTGGACTTACTCGGTCACAATCGACATCTTGACCTCAACGGTACCCGTAAGTCATCACCGGAATGTGCTCCGTGCTCCTGCTCCTGCTCCGTGCTTTCGTAGGGGTGTGAGGCTGACGGCAGATGGATGGGCGGGCTTGGGTCCGGTAACGCGCGGAAGGTGGCGATAGGTCCGATCAGGCCACGCAAGATTAGCCCTCGGAAGACAGCACAACCGAGGAAGTCAAAGAAGATCAATGGAAGGAAAAAGTGGGTTGCTGCAGAGGCACGCTCATCCGGTGGAATGGGAGCTCAGCTTGGAGCGGGTCTCTTGTGACCTCAACCAGACGTGAATGCTCCTCCAGTTGGAGCTTTGACGCGGTCAACAAACAGCAGGAACAACCGGATGTTGGCTTAGAAAGAAACCACACAGTCTGATAGGAACATTAATAAGAAAGACAACAGGATCTCCATAGATCCATAGTATGAGGAGATTGTTGGGCTTTTCTGTGTGTCTGGGTTGTGTAATGTGGGCCAGAGAGCGACGTGGTCTGGTCTGGCGCTGGCAAACAGCTGGCAAACTTTCAAGGGGACGAGAGACGGACGTCAGACGTCATCAACCTCCAGCAACGCCGCAGAGCCTCACTGCACACCTTCTCTGACGAAGGTGGCCACGGGCGGGTTCTGGTTGGCTGGAGAACCTGGGACAAGCCACCACTTCTCAGAAATAGGACAAAGGGTCTGTGTCTTTGCCTTGGTCTTTCTACAGGGCAGTTCACAGACCAGGAGAGTCTTGGTGTCTCGATCTGGCCTAGACGGAGATGGAGACGAATGCAAACTTGTCAAATCCAATCTGGCGGGTCGGACTGGTTCACTGGATGAGGAGGACCACAAACATTCGATCAGGCGAGCCGGAACCCTCACCGCCCGGCAGCTGCAGCTACGGTTAGCAGCGCACCGAGAAGATTTCGAGCCGGCGCGAACCCAATTGAGCGGCTCATCGAAAGGTGGTGGCATGAAGCAGCCCTTTTGGGTGAGCGAGACAGCATTTGCCGCTGCCAATCATGGGCCCAAGATTGCTCTCGATCTGCAGGTGCCAGGCTGTGCTGGGGGCAAGAAGGACGCCAGAAGCAGCACCAGGATGGATGTTCCTGGGGCTAGTGCTGGCCGGAAGACGGAATCGCACTCTGGGCCATCTGCTCATTCTGAGATTGAGTGGGTCACTCATTGGCTGACCCCCCCTCCACCCCGGCCAGCTCAAGCTCCGTCGCCAGCTAGCAGGGGTCCCTCGGGCCCCAAATAATAAAACGCCCCTGGCAGAACCTGTAGGTTATCTTTCTCCGTACGGCTCGCCTCTACAACTTCAGGATTGTTGAGGACACACACAACACCAACTTGCACCTCGAACACGACAGTGTCCCTTCTTGACCTGACCTGGCCCAAACCATATTTTGCCCTCTTTCAGGCCGCTCTCTCTAGCTGAAGAGCTCACCTTCACCATGGCCACCGTCGTGTAAGTACAGCAGACTGGCGCACACCGTCCCTTCGTTTCGAAACTCCGAAAGCGCGCACGGGACTAACACTCAATGCCTTCACAGGAGCACGACGCTCTCTGCCATCAACTCCACTGTCGCCAGTGGGTTGAACTCGACAACACCAGCCGACTACTTTTCCGTCTTCGAGGAGGTTTCCAAGATCCATGTGCAGCTTAGCGTGGCAGAGCGCCTCTGGGCCTCGTGGTATCTGTACATGCAGAATGACACTCTCGCCACCGGCATCATGTCCTTCATGATGCACGAGATCGTCTACTTTGGCCGCTGTCTGCCCTGGGTCATCGTCGACGCCATACCCGCATTCAACAAATACAAGATCCAGAACGTGAGTGTGCTCCGGGCAGTTTGTGGTCGAGAGAGAAATGGCCCGACATGACTGACCCGCGCCCATAGCAAAAACTGCCGACATGGAAGGAGCAGTTCGACTGCGCCGCCCTCGTCTTCCTGTCCCACGTCACCGTCGAGCTCCCCCAGATCTGGCTCTTCCACCCAATTGCTACCTTCTTCGGCATGGACTACGGCGTGCCCTTCCCCAGCGTCTTCAAGATGGCCTACCAGATCGCCATCTTCTTCATCATGGAGGACGCATGGCACTACTGGTTCCACCGTGCCCTGCACTACGGCCCGCTATACAAGAACATCCACAAGCTGCACCACACCTACTCCGCGCCCTTCGGCCTCGCCGCCGAGTACGCCTCCCCGATCGAGGTCATGCTCCTCGCCATCGGCACGGTCGGTTCCCCCATCCTGTGGGTCTCGCTCACCGGTGACCTCCACCTCTTCACCATGTACATGTGGATCGTCCTGCGTCTGTTCCAGGCCATCGACGCGCACTCGGGCTACGACTTCCCCTGGAGCCTGCGACACTTCCTGCCCGTCTGGGCCGGCGCCGACCACCACGACATGCACCACGAGAAGTTCATTGGCAACTACGCCTCCAGCTTCCGCTGGTGGGACTACTTCCTGGACACCGAGGCTGGCGAGGTTGCGAGCAAGGCCCGCAGGGAGAAGAAGCTGGCTGCCATCCGTGCCAGGAAGACGCAATAAGTGCCTCACCAGGTTGGAGTCTTCATCCCGCAACGTGCGGACCACATTGTCGACTTCACAGGGCGGGGACTTGGCATTTCCTCCACCGGAAAGCCACGCAGATGGACGTGTTGAGCACGTCACACGACGTACTGGAAATGAAGATCTAGAACATCGCACGACTCAGCCAAATGACTGCCTCATTTTCAAGGCAAGATATATGACCGCGAGCGTGATAGAGAGGGTGGCGTCCTCAGGAGCTTAGTTTCCGCCTGTACATAGCAGTTTGCCCGCCGCCTCTCGCTCGGCACCGCTTAGAATAATACTAGTAATACAATGACCGAAAAATACACAAACGCAATCCATCAGGCAGTCTGTGATATCCTGTCAAGTTCGAGGCTGTGCCGGCCTGGTTCTCACTCAGCTCGACTTCTTCGGCACGCAGCAGTCCCCGGACGTAGATGCGACATGGTCCGCCAGTCCCTTCAGTTGACAGCTCTGACCGTCAGACGACGACGATGGGGCCGTCGCAGGTGCGGCCTCCTCCTTGACCTCCCCGAAGCTCTGGGCGTACCCGTCGCAGATGGCAGCCAGCTCCGTGTCCTTGGCCGACAGGCCCGGCGGGCTGTGCGTCGTCCAGCGGATGAACGTGGTGTTGTAGACCTATTGCTCCCCGTCAGCTCATGATGCGTCTGGGTGTATTCCCTACCTGTCCTCGGGAACAAGGGCCTGGGATGTGAATGCCCGACGCACATTTGACCACTCCGGGTGGTGGTTCTTGATCTTGCACTGCAGTGACACGGCAGTCATGAAGTCCTGGACTCATAACGTTAGTTCTCTGCAGGTCGAGAAAGCTCATGCTGCTGGTCCGGTCCGCCGTACCCATGTCTTGGCGAACGTCTTGAACTTGAAGGACCGCTCGATGCCCTGCCCATCTGCTGTGAGGGCCCACTTATTGCTCAGGAGCCCGTCGAGCTCTTTCGTCAGGCGCGGCTCGTCCGATCCCTCGGAGAACTTTGGCGATGCTGCCATGGCGGCTGTCCTGCAGAATGACCGGGTGGGGATGGTGGGCTTCAGGTAAAGCGATGTTCGGAATGCTGGCCTCAGTATTCTGATTCCTCTCATTGTGATTTGAAACACAAGGTCTATGATAACCTTTTGGCTCCCTTGGGGTCCTCTTGGAGGAAAGAGAGTCGGAGCAGGTGAGGTTGATGATGGATGTTCTAGGTGTGCATGCAGTATTACGTAAGGATCTGGACAACTCCATTGATTCTGAAATACTGGTTCAAGAAAGTGAGAGAAGGACAATCAATAACGATTTGTCAATAGGTATGAATAACAGTGTGATACCCATGGACCCTTCCCAAGCCCATCATAATTACTGTCAGTACACACCGTCCCAACTTCAACCCGAGTCTTGCATGTCCTGGGCCAAACCATCCTTTTGGGAACATGTTTCTGTACAAAGCTGAGCCATGCGCCTGTCCTTTTTCGTGCCACCATGGATCCCGCCACATGTTTACTTGCTTGTTCCCCGAAGTTCCCACGAGCTCGTGTCCTACTTGGAGCCTTGAACTCGATCACGTCGTCGAACGAAGTCGCAAATGGCGAGGCCAGCCGTGAACGCGAACAGGGCCCACACAAGGCCATGGTCGGCCTCGCACCGCTTGCAGGTGCTCTCCACGGAATCGGCGAAAGAGTAATTTGAATACCACTCTTTGAGCTCGCTGCAGGAAGTGTTGAGTCTGCTCAGATCGACTACCCAAGCGATCCCTCCAGCTAAGTAAAAGATGGCTCCGATGCTGTCTCCGACGAGGGGGACGACCGTGGGGATGCTGTCCACGAACAGAGAGGCTGTGCCGACAGCAGCGGTCAGGATGCCATATATTCCCAGGAAAGTGCAGTAGCGTGTCGTTCTATATCCACGTTCGTGACTCCAAAGGAAAGTCAGGGCGAGCCAGCAAGAATCTTTTTCTTCTGAATCACAGAATCTCTCATTGACAAGGCTGGCAGAGAGGCCGACGACGGCAATGGCTAGGATCATCTGGAAGTGTCAAAATCTTTTCCCAGTGGATGGAAGTTGAGCTGATGTACCTGAAGGCCACGCAGACCCAGAGTGATGTTTGATAGCATCTTGCTGGCTGAAGACAGTTCAGGTGCTCTTGGGTTCGAAGCCGAGTGGAGGTCTGAGGAATCAAAACGAATGGAGACTTGGAGGAATCGAGTTGGATGGGCTTTGGGATTTTTGCTGGCCAAGTGGAAGCGATTCTGGATTCGACAGGGCTGAGGAGATCAAACAAGGCTCAGTACTCGTTGACAGGCCAAACGCACAACCGGTGACTCAAACACAGTTTAGATAGGTGTTGTGCCCATTAAGATGCGGAAACTCTGGGGGAAATGAAGAGGAATGAGGATAAAGGGCAAGGGAAGGACAGAAGCCTTAAAAGCAAACTCAGGAAGGACAGTCCGGGGTGGATGTTTCCTTCTGGCATGTTCAACCTGCCGCCTGGACGGCTCCTTCCATTGATCGAGGCAACACACATCCTTTCGAGGAAGGAGTTTGCCAGCGCTCGTAGGGGACGATCCTATGAAATTCGATGGTCTGAGCGTCTGGATTGCTTGGTTACAGCCGAAGGTCCTGAGGTGGCTGGCCTGCACACACACCGACGGTCCCAATCCGTCTGGTCTCGTCTACCTACGGGCCTGAGTGGTGCACAGGACGGGAAGAGACAAACACAACTGAGGTGTCACCCGATCTGAGCCCACAAGACATACAGAATGGACCGGCCTGACCTTGGTACTTGCAATACGGGTGTTCTATGTACAGATTGGTGGCAATGGGTACCACTGTCCAGCTGGAGTTGAACTTGGGTTCTGTCAGAAGCCCCTCAGAATGACCGTATGGTTTGCAAAGTCATTCTAATAGTTTTCAAGCGACCTCATCCGTAAGATGAAGAGCCGATTTAGTGGGCCAGGATACTTCTCGGAGCCAATTTGAACGTTTTACCAGCTGGTTCCCATGTGGTGACCAGTCCCATCGTTCGGAGTGAAACTGGCTCAGCCAGAGCAAATATCTTTGCGAGAAGGATTTGCATCTCGATTCGAATTTGGTGTGAATAACTGGGATAGCATGGTCATATTTTGCTGCACTTCTTGTCTGCCCAATCATTAGGAAGGACATATGCATACTTATCACTGTGTGTAGGTGGCTGTCACATTCTAGGAGGCTTGGATCTTGCTGTTAACTGCCGCCGAACAGACGAATTATGAACCCTTCATGGAGCAGACTCAGAGAGTATATTCTCCTTGTTCACAATTGAATCTGAATCACGATTCTTGGAAAGTTCGCGCACTGTAGTAAATGGACAGGTTTCTACTTCTTTCAATGAAGGTTGGGAATGAAGGTTGGGTGAATTCTGCTTGCTACTATACATGAAGCAGTACCGGATATCTGTAGGGATTTGTTGGCAGACCCTTTGGCAAATAAATAAGACGACTTTTTGACAGACAAGGCTTGAAAATGCTTTGAATTTCTCATTTGTCTGACTGTGAAGCTGGAAAGAGTCTGGTTCGAAGCCGTGTTGATGTTGGCAGGGTTAGGCTTGGACTGTCTAGGGATTTACACAGCGGGTGTTGTCCCCACACTGGAGCTGCAGCTTGTCACCCCCACAATGAGCCTCACAGTGAAGACCAAACCACCGACCCTTGGCCGCCGCGAGGACGCGCCCCAGCCTTACCGCGAGTAGCGGCAGGCAGGGGACGCAAGCTTCCAGCTCGCGCTCACCACCGACACATGCTCGCGCACCTTCCCTCCAAGCTTCAACAGGTCCCAATTCTGCCATTTATCTCTCCAAATATGTCCCAATTCCTTTCCTCATTTCTGTCGTGATACCCTGTGAACTCTGCTGTGCACCACAACCGTTCGCAACCCGTCGATATCGCAATGGCGCCCTCAGCGATCTACGAACCGCTCCCTGCGACGAAAGGGCCGAGGGATGACCTCCCACCACCGACGACGTACCCTGTCAAGGACCTCAAGTTCGAGAAAATCTTACCGCCACAGCCAGATGGCCGCGAGAAGGCGTTACAACAGCCAGAAGGCAGCGCTGCAATTGTAATAGATAATGGTACACCACCTCGTGCCTCTCCTCCGTTTGCGCGACCTGCGCCGGGGCTACACTGGCACTGACACTCATGATTGGGAACAGGGTCCTCCTCAGTCCGCGCAGGATGGAACTTCGAAGACACACCCCGGTTTTCCATACCGCCCATCATGGCCAAATACCGCGACCGGAAGCTGGGAAAGACATTCTCTTTCGCCGGGATGGACTGCTATTCTGACACCACCGCAAGAGGTCACATACGGAATGCGTTTGAGCAGGGCACGGGGGTGGTCAGCAATTGGGATGTCATGGAGCATGTGCTCGACTACTTGTTCCTCAAGCTGGGAATGAATGGTGTCGACGGCAACATCGACATGCCCATCGTCATGACCGAGGCGGTTGCGAATCTGCCATATTCGCGGAAGTGTGAGTATCTGGAGCCGAGACATGCCCTTCGGGAGGCACCTCACTGACGAATCGATAGCTATGACCGAGATCATCTTCGAATGCTACGGCGCCCCCAGCTTGACCTACGGAATCGACTCCTTGTTTTCGTACCGACACAATGGGGGCAAAACCGGCCTTGTCGTGTCTTCCTCTTACAGTTCCACACACTTGATACCAGTCTACAGCCAAAAGCCGATGCTTGCTCAAGCTATCCGCTTGAACTGGGGTGGTTACCACGCTGCCGACTACCTGATGAAGCTGTTACGCCTCAAGTACGACCACTTTCCCGGGAAGATGAACCTATCCCAGGCCGAGTTCATGGTGCGGGATCACTGCTACCTCTCAAAGGACTACGACAACGAGTTGGCGACGTACCTTGACTGGACTGGCCTCGAAGGCCGAGAACGAATTATACAATACCCATACACGGAGGAAGTGATCGTTCAAAAATCGGAAGAGGAGCTGGCAAAGATCGCAGAGCGCAAGAAGGAGAGTGGTCGTCGACTGCAAGCGCAAGCCGCTAAGATGCGGCTTGAGCGGTTGATGAAGAAAGAGCAGGATCTGGAGTACTACAAGGATGTCCAACGCCGACTTGTCGACCAGAACAAGAAAGAGACAAAGCGTATCCTGGACGACGCCGAAGTGAAAGACGAGAACCAGCTTGCGAAGATAGTCAAGGAGCTCGAAGGATCTATCAAACGAGCCCGGCAAAAGGATCTCGGCGGCGAAGTCGAAGAAGAGCAAGTCGAAGAACCTTCGTACCACCTGCTCGACGTTCCCGATGATCAACTTGACGATCAAGGACTCAAAGAAAAGCGCCACCAGCGGCTTCTCAAATCGAACCACGAGGCAAGGGCGCGGGCCAAGGCAGAAAAGGAGGCCGAAAAGGCTCGTGTTGCGGAGGTGGCTCGCCTGGACGAGGACAAACGCACAAATGATTTGGAAGCTTGGTTGGATGAGCGACGACAAGCGCGCCTCGAGACGCTGGGGAAGATTAAGGACCGTGACCGGCTCAAGCAGGACCTAGGCAACCGCAAGTCTCTCGCTAGCCAGATGCGCATGAAGACGCTGGCCAACCTCGCCTCGGATAACCCGGCCGCCGCCACAGGCCGCAAACGCCGACGAGGCGGGGACGACGACGACTTCGGCGCGGACGATGCGGACTGGGGTGTCTACCGCAACGTCGCAGTTGGCGCCAACAAGGGCGACAGCGACGACGAGGATGAGGAGGAGAACCTCGACGTCACCATCAAGACCCTCGAAGAGGACCTCCTCAAGTACGACCCGAACTTCACCTACGAGCACACCCTCGAGGCGCAGAACAACTGGACGAAGTCCATGCTCCACGCGTGGCGCTACGGGCCGCGGCCGGACGAGGGGACCCAGGCGGAGCGGAACCAGCTGCACCTGAACGTGGAGCGCATCCGCGTGCCGGAGGTGGTCTTCCAGCCGGGGGCCATCGCGGGTGTCGACCAGGCCGGCATCGTCGAGATCGCGGGGGACATCCTGACGCAGCGGCTGACGGCCATGCCCGGCATCGACAGGAACGACTTCCTCAAGGACATCTTCCTCACGGGCGGCGCGACGCTCTTCGAGAACTTTGACGAGAGGCTGAGGGGCGGCCTGCAGGCGCTGCTGCCGGCCGAGTCGGCCATACGGGTGAGGAGGGCTAAGGATGCCGTGCTCGACGCGTGGAAGGGCGCGGCGGGCTGGGCCGGCAGCGACGAGTGGAAGAGGGCGAGGGTCACGAGGGAGGAGTACCTCGAGAAGGGGTCGGAGTGGTTCAAGGTAAGCAAAAAAGATTGATTCCTCACGACTTATCGTACGTGGTGTCAAATGGCGGTGTGGCTTACATTTCGCCTCTACAGGATCATGACCTCGGTAATGCATTCTCTTAGACCATGCGCGTGACGCTCGGTGGCGAGAAAGCCTGGGGAGACGTCGGGAGACAACAGTGCTTTAAGAATTTGCTGATAGCTTAGGGGAGGGGGGTTGAATGACGAAGAGATGCAGGCTCACTGGGATAGAAAATGCTAGACAATAGGGCTGTGGCCTGATTATTGTCAGGTTCGTGTGTTGGTCAAGGGGGCAAGTAAAAGGAATAGGAAAAGCGGCGCATAGAAATTAATGGAGAAAGAGAAGACGAACATTGGAAGTCCTACTGCGGTCGACACTGTATGGCCGTCTCCTGAAGGCTTCCTGCTTCTGGCAGTCTCCTCGACCATGGTCTCTTGGTGCCTTCTCATGACCCATGGCCGCCGCCTCGTATTTTCATTGCCATCCCGGCCCCCCGTCTGGTATTTCACCTTCCTCCTCCTTGCGGCAACGGTTCCTCGCTGTCGCCATACACAAGGCCAGCACAAGCCCCCAACCGCGAGAACGTTAATCTAACCGGCGAGGGCGAATTCTCTTGGTCGCAAATATGACCCGGACGCCTGTGCATTCGTATGGTCCCGGTATTGAGACCCCGACGGGCAAGCATGCCTGTCTGCCTCCCATTTCGAACCCGGGGAGTTCAGCGGGACAGCAACTCTTCCCGTTTTCGGGATGTCCCCCCTGGATCGCTTTCTGACCTCGCCAATCTTTCTGCATGCCACGTGCAGTCAGAATGTGTCATCAGAGTCGTGAACAACAGGGGGAGTTCATTGCTCATTCTGACTGTTCTGTGTGTGTGTGGTGTGATATCACACGAGTGGCTCGTTGGAGGGCAAACGTGACGGTGAAGAAGAGGATGCGGCGCCCCCCCCCCCCGCCCGGGGCGTGATCTCTCCCCGTGCCAGCATTTGGCGTTGCGGATTTTCTTTTTTGTTCCCGGGACAGCTTCGTTCTTGAGTCTGAGGGGCGGACACGTCGCTCATCACCAAGCCCGTGGAGACAACGCTTTCTGGTGGTTGATGGCATGGTTAAGCAGCCACCTTGGTGAAGATATGTCGCTCCTGTCCGCCAATGGCTAGCACCTATAGATGCCAAAATTGCAACGCCCCAGCCCTTGGGATGACCCATGTCCATCTGTAGTCGGAGCACATTTTCCCAACATGATTGCGAGTGCCGTAGGGGCACACGAGATAGGTATACTTAACAAATACAATTTCTGCTATGCTACCAGCAGACTGAAGCCAGAACCCTCACTCGCTCTCAAGCTGTTATCAATGAATAAGAGAGCTGCGTCTTCTTCCGTAAACCGTGCTTTGTCCCGTTCAAAAAGTCAAGAAGTTTGTCGATACCCTTCTTACCTCACATCTGAACACCGTAAACACCACAAGCCCTTAAAAAGAAAAAGAACGGGCATGCTTCTAAGACCATGTTGGTAACCCTCGTCCCCCACCCCTTAGTGAGATAGTCTCATGGCGCAAAGGGCAGGTAGAGACCGTCGACTCTTGCCTGCCCGTTGGCCCGGTGATAACCTCCACGCAACTCCGGATCAATAATGTAGCCGCCGGCGGGAAGCATGCCCTACATGTTAGCCGCCGGGACTGCTTCCGCTTGCTGTAGTTGTCTCGATATTTCCTCGGCTGTGCGTGCGTCCTCCGCAGCCTGCGACTCGGCCGCTGTTGGCTCGGTCTTATAAGATGCCGCCTCGGACCGGCTCAGGCTCTGGACTGCTTGCGCAACCGCGTCTAGTGTCGATGCTCCGGTAGCGGTCCCGGTGTTGGGCGTAGGATCAGTCATGGGGGCATCCTCTTGGGCAGGAAGAGGTGCTGGTTGTTCAGGAAGGCCATGACTTGGGGGCACAGAGAGATTGACGTTCGGGGGCGGCTGAGGAGGTTCGACTTGAGCATCCAAGAGTCGAGACTGCAGGTGAACAATGTACTCTCTCAGCGCATAGTTCTCCGATTCAATGTTTTTGTAATGTTGTTCCAGTTCAGTATAGTCGCGAACCTGTTGCTCCAGCTTCTTGATATAACCTTCCTTGCGTTGACGGAATGCTCGCTATGAAAACCGGGTTAGCAAATCCAAGTCCACGTGCCTAGTACGAATGCACACATATATTGACGTAGCATCGGCGGCACAACCCTCGCGTATCTGCTCGCTGGCGTATGGAGCAGTGTGAGCCTTACCTGGGCAGCCCTATTTTGGGCAGCGCGCTTTGATTGCGACAGCTCCCGCTTGGCCTTCCGTCCGTCCGCGTTTGGGTCTTCGGCATCAAGTGAAGCAGACGAGTTTGGCGGCATGGGAACCGCGCTGGGATGCTCGGGGGGAGGTTGAGCACCGCTTGGCATCATGTTTGCCGTGGGGACGTAGCCAGGACTCCTTAGTGTCGGGTGGATGGACAATTCAGGGTCAAGTACCGGAGCAGCTGTGGTCGGGGTTGTCGCGTCGCTGAAACCATGCGACAACGGCTGAGTAACCGACGAGACCGGCGCCGGCTGGGGCCGTGGAACCAGCTTTGGATGTGAATTGGCGGCAGCGACCGATGACCTTGCGGCGTTACCGTTGCTGTTCGAAGGCGACGATCCGCCTGGCTGTCCTCGTGTCTCTGCTATTACATCTGTGTCAGCGCCATGGCAGCAGCGTCTTATGGGGCAATTGTCTATATGAAGAGAGCGGGCTGCTTAGTCCAGCGTCTCCCGTGCTCATAGTGACTCAGTCTAGTCATCCTGAGCAGTGACTGCTAGAATCTGTTGGTGCGGAGCGCACGAGGCAGTGAGAGCAGGAGGCGTCTTAGAAGGACTGCGCATTGATCAGATGCTCCAGGGGGGGGGTGCGAGGTTCGTCAAGCACAATACGGGGTCGGTTATTACCGTTTCAGGAAAACGGTCGGACGCTTGTCGCCTGGCCTAACCGCAAAGAAGCGCAGCACACAAGGGACTGAAGGGGCATTCGGAAGCAGCTGAGGTAATATGGGAGAGGGGGGGATTTTGAGGTGGTGATGAGGTAAGCCGGGATGGTGTTGACGGAGACGGGGCTCGTTTTGGCGAGTACATTCAACAGGCAAGGCGAGAGGGAGAGATGAGGCTGACTCTGATGCAAGCTGGGGAGTAGCAATGAAAGATCGGCTCGGATCTGATCTGCAGTAGAGCCCGGTCCAGATATAATGTCGGGACGACAACTGGGGCAGTATGGTGAAGGAAGGGCTGTGATTACTTATTGTCGGTTTTGGCGGAGAAGGAAGACGCGGTGGGATAGTACCGTCAAGGTACCCTGACGATTCGTCGCGTAGGAACGGTGGAAGGGTGGATGACAATTATGTAAGAAGTGCTGGTTGGATAGGTATAAGTGGACTGAGCCCTCTTGAGTCGCTCGGACGCGATCTGCTCACACAGCAATCTTGATCTCTCTGTTCCTCTCTCGAGCAGCGAGTGAGTGGGAGAGTGACTGCAACAGCAGTAGCAGCAGCAGCAGCAGCAGCATGTCCAGGGCCCACTTGACACCATGAACGTGAGGGCCAGAGAATGGCATGACCTGGGCCGACCCCAGCTGGCGGAGCTGAGGAAACCGAGCAAGTGCCAGTGGAGTGCGAGGTAGGTCGGGTTGCTCGGTGGTGGGTGCACTGGGCTAGGCCAGGGAGCAAATAGGCATTGGGTCCCCGTCTCGAGGCAGGCAACAACTTAGACCGCAGAGAGTAGGCTGCACAGGACGAAACGGGACAGTGCCGAAAAGGAACGGGTGAGATTGAGGAGGTGAGGAGGCGGATACATGAATACATGAAGGGTACTCACCAGGTTTGTTGTTGGCAGCCTGCATCTTGCAGCGCTGGACTTGCTGCCAAAGTCGAGATGCGGTCTTGTGCTTCGCTCAGCTGGCAGGCTCACTCTGACTCAGCAGCAGCAGCAAGCAGACAGACAAAACCGGGGCCAGGATCGGGTCCAAGGGCTCAGGACTCAAGACTAGGACCAGGATCAGGACCAGGACGGAACTGACAAGTGCCCTGAGAAGTCAAATAAATACTGTAGACAACCTGTCGGCGACAATACCGACTGGGGCAGCTTGGGCCAGGGAGTCCGAGAGGGTGCGAGCACCGTGATGACTAAATGAAATGAGAGTGGCCGAGAAAGGCGTTGTTGTCTGGGGGGAGGGATGATGGTATTGCCGATAAGGCCGGAGATTGGGCCCTAGTGAACGGCGACTGATTGAGGTGATCGATGCACAAGATGGGTCTGCTTTCTCGCCTGGTTGCTGCGAGTTGATTTCGAAGAGCTGACAGTGCTGGCAGTAGCAGTGGCAGTAGCAGTTGGCAGTCGTTGTGGTGGTGACTGGCGACTGGCTCAATGGTCACTGGGGCCGCTTCATGTACGACCAAGAATTGACGCGTGGTCTCCCTCGCTCGCTCGAGACGGGCGCGTGGCGCAAGACAGACTGATGATTCAAGCAGGTGTTAGCCAGTGCTAGCCAGTGCCACGCTGCAGTGCGCTCTGGGTGCCTGCACTTGGAGCGCAGCGTGTCGGAGGGCGACGACGGCTGGGATTGGGTGACTGGTGATGATGACTGATGACTGATTGACAGCCGCAGGCCACTGGGCAACTCACCTCCGAAGGACGACAGCTGGATGTCACTTTGGCACGGCACCCGGAGTCTTGACACTTTGACTGGATGTGCCAGTCCTTGCAAGGCTGCTAAGTCAGCGGAAGGGTCGGGAGTGGTGTTTATGTAAGATGGATTTCTGGTGGGAAGAGGGGGGGAGCGCAAAATGGAGTTTTTAAACGACGGCTACAGATGCCAAGGTGGCTTGGGGCCTGGAAGGTGGGGAAAGTCGATTACGTAATTGACACCCGTTTGTTCGTTTGTTCGGCAGCGCCATTCCCCTTCCGTCTCCGTCTCGGTCTTACTCTCTCAGTTTCCCTTCAGTCGCAATCCTCCCTTTCCTGCCTCAGCTTTCAGCCTTCAGCCTTCCATCCGTAGCCGCCTGGTTCTTCCCTCTGACTGGGCGTTCAAGGCAGCGAGGTGTCTGAATAGGCAGGTGACTCCAAGTCTGCTTAGCAACTTACTGCAAGGCCAGACCACGGTGGGCTTAACTTCAAATGTAGGCACTGATTGATCGATCACCTCCTGCAACTGACGGCATCCCGGTCACCGTCGAGATCCTCGGCCGTAGAGTAGCGTAGCTACCGTCTACTGTGCCCCCTACCCACCTTTGATGTTTGTCAGCAAACACATTGACGCGGCGGGGCGGGGTGGCGGCTGCTGGGGTCGTACAAAACCCGATCATACTTTCCTCTGGTGACTAGCAGATAGTTTGCCGTGCTTGTGGTCGCTGTAAAATTCCCCGACTAGGTAGATACATGACTAGACACCGTCTACAATATTGCCCTCGTTTTGCTGCCTTTAGTAATCACTGCCAGCCTCTTCACTCAGGCGACCATGAAGATGGTAATCAGCCACCTTACGCCCTCCAATCCTCTTTGCCTGGTCTTTGCGCGATGCTGTCTGAAGGCGCCTGCTCGTAGCCGACGAGGAGGCTAGTGTGATACCGTACACGACACCCGAATCCTTTGGAGATCCGCCCTAGTCTCCTTGTCGGGTGTCACAATCCTCCGAAGCACCCGGACTTGGCTTGCCTCCCGTATGCAGCTGCTGCCGTCGTACCGTAAATCCCTCGGTTTGGCCCCTCCCCCCCCTTTCGCCCCGAGAAGTGTGCAAATACTGCTAGTATCAATGCAGAAGGCGAATCAGCTGGGCCAGTCCACCGTCGAAAACTGTCAGAAAACGGAAAATGCTGGCAGCAGGGGCTGCACACCACCATGCAATGAGCCCTATCTCCGACGGGCCAGCCACGCGATGTCGGTTCTGGACTTCTCTTTGTGGCCGCGCCGGCCACACAAAGTGGCTGGCTGTTTCAAGATGACAAATTTCTCAGCAATTCTCAAATGGGATCATGGAAATTCCCATTCGACCCGGACCGATTTGTGCCAATTCAGTGCCACGCCTGGCCGTTCTCGTTACCTCCGAGCTTTCTTACTGATGTGCCTCCTTGGCTGGCCAACAAACCTTTGATCCTCAAGCCTGTCGCACACCAGCCGCTGCTGGCAAACACCTTCCTGCTTTATTTGTCTGCGTACTAATGCGGCCTTGCCTGATTATCATAGGGAGCCTGCGTTGTAGTCACTCCCACGTCTCAAGATCACCGTCTTGACAGTTGTCAGTGCGCAGGGGCGTCGATGCTCGATGAGGAGCTGACCATCTTCCAATAACATGGATTCGGGGCACTTGGCTTGGCTGTGTGATTGCTTTGCAGTTGATATATAGGAACAACGCTCCCGTTTTCCGCAAGTGGAAATAATCAGCACAGGTGCTGACGCCCACCTTCTCAGGTGACAGACCAAGCCATTCAGGATCTACGATCCATAGCAACCACGTACCATTGCTAACCTATGCGATTAATGTGCATCCGCTCCCTGTCCCAATTCCCGATCCATGCTTGAGGCCTGCATATATAAGGTCCTTGCAGATAATCCAACATTGCACTGCGAGGATGAGAAACGAGGCAAGGACAGAAGCCCTTGGCTAATGAGCACACGATAGTCAATAAACCAAAAGAATCCGGGCAAGATCTCTGACCAGTTTGTTCATCCTGAAGGGGAAAAGAAAATTATATAAATATCATTCCGTCGGTTATTCTACTCCTGCGCAAGGCCAAGGCGATCGCACGTTCGGGATTTGGCTGCCCCCAGGTGCCTCGGCAAGAGGACGTATTGAGCAGCCTCGCTCGTATCTGCTTACGCTTCCCTTCAACCACCGGTGATTGATCCATATAATTGAAATCTGACTGCATGTTGGCCTACCACTGCGGAGAAGAAGCTTCCCGGCACACTGACCGGAGTTGGGCCACGCTTGATGAGGTTGGTGTACTTGTCCCGCACTTCACCGTGCTCACTTCGCCTCGGCGATCCGAAAAAGCTATGAAATAGAAACAGTCATGGGGTTCTTGATCGGCTTGGATTGCATCACAGAAAAGAGAGGAGGACCACTGTGGGTCGATCATGGCAGAAGTTACGCGTTTGTCAGACGGCGAAAACCTATGCCACGTTGGCTTCCGCTCACGAGAAATTCCTATCCTACAGTTTTAATGATCCATGTCAGTTGGAAATTTGTCAGGGAATGAATTCTTCCATGTTATTGTTCTTATTGATCAGGTCAATTTTGTGCGGCGTATGTAGACCCAACCCAGACACGTGCATCACTGCCTAAATGATTCCACAAAAAACACATGTTCCGGCCACATCAATAACCGCCCCTCGTATTCTACAAGCCCCATGGGATTGTTCTCATGGCCATGCTTAATCACCCTCAAGGAGTGATGACGAAGAGCAGCGCCGAGAAACTCCGGAGGTGAGATTTTCGATTTGGGGATAGCGCTCAGCGCCACATGGCCGTGGGCCCAGAAGTCTCGTGCATAAGTCCCTCTCCAATTCGTTTACAGGTACTGTTTTATTGGCCTGGGATTTGGGCCTACATGGATACGTTTTGGGAAGTCAAATTGCTGACATGCTGCTACTTGTACTTCAATGAAAGTCCACCGCAGCGGTTGATGTGGCGGCCATGGGTTGATCATCATCATATAAGTCATCCACATGGCCTGGCAGGAAATATTAGCCATCCGGCCATTCCGGCAAAAAAATCTAGGATTCAATTCAACTTCGTGTTCACCGTGTGATCATTAGTGCGTCGTTTAGGCAGAGATCTCAGCACAGTCAGGGGAGGTGTGAACACGAAGAGCACATGGACTTGAATTTCGAATTGATGGAATCTACTGAGCCCATTCTCAAGAATCCTTCTCCTAAATCTACACTGAAAGATAGTAGAGTCGAATGACTTCCAAACAGACTTGGGTTCACAACCATCCAGTAATGAAGAAGGACTCAGATGAATCTCAAGCCAAGCGGCTACCGAGAACTTATATCACCAAAGGTCGGACCGAAAAGTGCGCAGTTTCGGTCCGAGTTTTCTAAGGGCAAAAGAATCAGTCAAAGGACTCCGGTAATTGGATACGTATGCTTCACAAATGCCATGTCCTTCAGAATTTGACCGATGACTGTGACATGTATGTTACTACTAACGAGCTCTTTTTGCTTCAGAAGGTTGAAGGCATTTACATGTGCAGACTTTCCCATATTAGAATTCAGTATTGAGCTTGAAATTGGGCTGCAGTCACGTATCTAAATGCACAGCACTGCTGGTCTCGCGCGGCTGTTTTGGTCACACAACCCCCCACGTACTAATCACAGAGCATTTGCAAGCTGACGTCGCCATTATTCGTTCCATTCAGAGGCCATAACATTGATTCTCACTATCTGATGAAGTCCCGCAAAGGTTTGCAGAAAGGATGTGCTCGTCGTGAGTAGGCCTGGTTACGGAACACCTCGCTAAGACATTCAAAGTCCCAAGTGCCCACGCATTCAGCCAGCATACACATCTTTACAAGTCAGGAAACATCTGCATTCAATTTAGCGCCATGAGATATTGATGTGTTGGTTGTACACATCTTCCGTCCCAGCTGGCGTCGCATTTGGCGCCCCTTTCCTCAAATAGGACTCTGCCTCCTTCAACAACCGATCTGGGCCAACCACATCTTCCGGATTGTCCTGGGTCACTGCTTCAGAGAGCCTGAAGAGGTTTCTCGCATGCTCCATAGGCATTCTTTCCTTGTGGAAGCGCGTAACTTCCATGGAGTCCCGCAGGTGTTTGCTGTGGCACTGTTAGCGAGGCGCTATCTCACAGGGTAGGGAGTCACTCACACTGCAGCCTCAGTCTTGCCCTGCTCGAGACAGGCGACTCCTATATGGTACATACATCCTCCGTTGAATGGATGTAGGCGGGTGTGGTCGCCCTGCAACCAGATGTTCTGTGCCTCTATGAAGCGCGCCTCTGCAGATTCCAAATGACCTTCACGCTGGTCAATCTTCGCCAACACCACTGACGCACTTGTACAGAAGTCAGCATGAGTCCAGAATTGCGACCAAGGTATGAATCTTACTATGCCAATCCGCCCCAATTCAGAGGCTTGCTCTTTTTGAACTCCGCTATGGCGTATTCTATCTTCTGCCGGGCGTCTGCGAGCCGGTTGAGGTAGTAGAGACACCGTGCAATGTTGGCCGTGGTGACAAGCTCATCGTGTGGTACCCTGCCTTGCTGCAACATTGATTCGCTCCAGGTAGCAGACGACTTCTTCAGCCATGTAAGCGCACTTTGGTGATCATTACAGGTGTTATAGGCCACCCCGAGATTGTTCTGGAAGCCGCCAATCATAGCAAGCTTCAGTGGTCTTTCGCTCTGGCGCAGCTCAAGACCCTCATGATTCAATGACACCGCCTTCGGTGCGGCACCAATGGTTTCATGCAACTGAGCCAGGTGCGATAATGTGGAGGCCTTGATGTCTATAGCTGCGCTTGGATCTTCAAGCGTCCTCACGGCAATCAGGTTGACCCGGCACATCCCCTCAAGCTCTTCTAGGAGATTCACCTCGAATAAATACCTATGTTACGTCAGGTTCTCTGTCCATTTTGTAGTGGAAGCCATGCAGACGCTCACCGTTGGCATTGTACAAGCAGATCGCAAAATTCCCAAGTAGCCTTGAAAGATGATGCCGCCGAGTGACACTCATGAAAACAGGCTTTCAAGAAGATGACATGTTGGAGTAAAGCATTGCATTGCGTCCACTGATCGTACAGTTGGGTTTTCTCGTCGTGCTGTCTAGGAAAGCAGTGGTACACGAGAGTGACAGTGTCATCAAAGCTGCTCTGTAGCTCCTTGGCATCGAGGAAATAGCGGAATTGGGTTTGGACCATTCTATGGATGGAGAAGACTCGTGTATCACGATTTCGCTTGATCAGTGAGACTACGAGAAGGCTTTCAACCGTCTCAGAAAAGCTAGGCGTATCTATGTTAGCGATAAAATGCTCTGGACGGTGAGGTTGGCATCGGTGAGACTGACCTGAATTTGCTGTGACAAAACTTGAGACGGCCGGGCAGGAGTTCTTCATCTATCTCAAAAAGGTCCTCCGGAATGCTGTCAGGCATGAGAAAGGCAAAAGCACCGAGCAGTATCTGGCTCTCCCTCTCCATTGTCTTGAAAGAGAATTCCCAGAGTTTCTGCAACTCATTGGTATGGGCACCTCGTGGATCCCTTAGATAGATGCTGGTGAATTCCGTGATCGACCAGGATCGTCGCTGGATGAGTCCTGCCATATGTGTAATGCTCAGTGCGTGCCCGCTCAACCGCTTCGAGAGTTCAAGAGCTGAGACACCCTCGGTATCTATATCCTTCCCAATTTCCTTCTTTAGAAGGAAAAACAGAAAGTCAGAGCCTGTCTTGTAATCCCACGTGTCTATTTCTATGCTTTCCGTAGCATAATCAAATGCCAGTGTTGTAGATCGCGTGGTCAAGATAGCATGGCCGTGACTTGAGGCTGGCCAGAAGGGCTGCAAAACATTGGCTGATGACACGTTGTCATAGACAACCAGCCAGACAGAATCTGAAGATGTTGATATCAGATTAAGTTTCTATAGTTGTCTCCCAAAGCAGTCAGGGACATACTGGTAGACTGAAACCACTCATGGACGAGCTCAAGGTTCTCGTCATGGTTCTGCGGATGTGCATTAGGCAATTTGAGCTTCATGGCAATGTTTGTAAAACTCTGTCGCAGAGAGGCTGAGTTTTCGCCATTTGCCCAGAATATAGCATTATACTGCTGCTTCTGAACTTTCAAGTCAATGTATGACATAGCGATAGAGCTCTTCCCGACACCTGCCAGCCCGCACAACACAATGGCTTTGAAAGATGCTCTGGCTTGATGGTGACCAAGAGCGAGATCGAGTTTCTCGAACACATCAGCACGATCAAAGAATCGTCCCAGCAAAGGCCGCGTTGGGGGCAGTAACAAGTAAGGCTTGGCCTGTGATGATGTTTGATAAGGTTCAGATGAAGATTTGTCTTGGAATACCGTTGGAACACCGTATTGAGTTGACTTCTCTACTCGAGTAAGTATTTCATTGAGTTCTCTGTTCATGCCCAAGAAATGCTTTTCCAACGCAGTCAAAGGGTCTTCACGGCCGGTATTACCACCTGCTGGTAGAGACATACATGATTAGTTCTCAACCTACTAGGCCAATATGCCTCCACCCAAATGTACGTACCTGAGAGTTCATCACGTATGCATTTGATTGCATTGATGAAGAATTCGAGGATTTGAACTTGCATTTCGAAGCATGATTCTTTCATCTGTCCAGTCATGGTATTCATGGCGGCATAGCAGTTGTTGAAGGAACCAGCCTTGTATCCAATGGACTTGAGGACGCGTTTGATGATTAGAATTGTCTTTGGGCTCTCGCAAGAGACCTATGGACATAAATGGTTCAACATGGTGACTTTCAAATCAAATCAAAATTACAAATATCAGGAAAGAGAAGGAGAAGGGAGATAGTGAAGAGGAGAAAGGGAATGCCAAGTACAGGATAATCACGGACCTGCACAAGGATACCAAGGACCCCCCAAAAGAAAGCTGAATCTAGTGTGGGACCCAACTTTGATTCAAACAGAGCCATGAACGTGTTGTAATGGTTCAGTGCTGGTTTGATAGCAGCAAGTCCATCGCTCACAGGGTCTTGGAGCAGTGCCTGCAAAGCCTCCCAAGAGTGCAAGGTGTTCATCTCTTGGAAGTCGCTGGGCTCCAGCGCCCTGGAGCGTTTAGATTCTTCAATGGTGTCTTGCCAGTGTTTGGCAAAGAACTGTCCGCTGTACATGGGTATCCATTCGGGCTTGAATTAGCACTAACACCAAAACAAAAGAGGAAAATGGCCACTCACAGGGGCTCCGGGTCCATCTTAAGTCTTGATTATGGACAAACTTAAGTGTGCAAGATCATGTGGCAAAAAGGCCGGAGGTCAAGTTTGTGTAGCAGGCCAACGTAAGAAAGCAGAAAAGCAAAGTCACCTAGGTTTCAAGGTAGAGGGGATGGAAAGGGGCTTGTAATCTGGAGACGGGGGCAGTAATTCTGTGTGACAGGACACCGGGAATGTTTGCAGTGCCGTTTGTTCTTCCTTTGAAATATCTAGACCGAGGCCTGTCCTTTTTGGTATACACTTCGGGTGGTCAGGTGGCACTCACCCCATGGTGTGACTAAATACGCCTTTTGCATGAGCCCAGAAATATACCGCTCACCGATCGGATGTTGTGTAACCAAGTGTACCTAGGTAGGTCTGCAAGGTCCACAAGGTCCGCGGGCATCCGTTATCCTAGTTGAGCACATTCCACAATGCATACCTGGAATTTAGGTAGAGCGGTACATCAAGTTACAGCAGATAATCCAGGAGGAAGTACAAGTACTCTCCTGAGGTCTGTATCACTGACACACAGTCTTGGAAAACATCATAAGAAGAGGGAGAGACAAGTTTCAGCTTCACCGGTTTTCTGACCCTCCATGTCTTTCACAAGCCTGATTTGCGGCACGGAGACACAGCCTCCTGACCGGTGAGGGTACTTACTCAGATACCGAAAGTACCAACAGGACATCGTACCAGTGACTTTGACTGCACAAGTGGAAGCCACCTCCCTTAATGGGAAGACCAACAGAATTGGCAGCCCAGGGCGGCCGTTGTTCCATTCCTGGGCAAAGATCAGTTTATGGGCCTGATACCAGCCCTCTCCTGCATTATTCTTGTGGATTTCGGGTTGTTGGCCACAAGCACCTCTTCCGCCACCTTGAGCAAGAGAAGGGTCAGCATGCCGAACGAATGCGCCCCTATCCATCAGCTGGCTGTCCGAGAGGTCTTTGAGCGCCTGACAGATCGGCAGAAGCTCTATGCTCACCATCTAGCCCAAGCTGCTTGGTATGGCTCCAGGATTATCATGCGTCAAGTCTCGCCGGAGTCAAACGTCATTTTCGATCTTATCATTGAGCTTTACCGGTCATGCTCTGGCCAATGGGATACCTTTGTGGACCAGGGATGTGTGTCAGAGGAGGAGCTCTCGGCCTTTCTTGACTATGCTGCCCTTTTTCTGAGCAATTTGGGAAATTATTTTGTAAGCAAAAGTTTATGACATCTGTAAAATCAAAAACGTGGTGCTATTATTGACACAATGGAGGCGGATGGTGGTAACAAAATCCTCCCTAGACTCTCTGCAGAAACACTGTCTAGGCTGGTGAAGTCCCAACCGAAAGCTGCAGCCATACTCGATGCGCTCGCTGGATCCATAACATCGACATCACCCTCCAGTTTTGGGTTTCCCAGCAAGACTGCCCAAGCCAACTACTACCCGGGAAGCACGCCAGTGACTCGACGTGAGGTCACCTTGGTCTCTCAGATTTTGGAAGCGCACAACATCGAGCTGGAGAATACTCGGGTACAGAAAACAATAGAAGGGGGAAGATGCATATTACACGTCTTGCAAGCGTCCACCATCGTGGGGGTCATCCACAAGTGGGAAAATGTGGACAGGTGTGGCACAAAAATCCTGGTCAAAGGTGGTGACCATGCCGAAGAGTTGTCAGAGATTTGCGCCTCACTTCTCAAAGCAAAAGAGTACTCCGAGAATAACACACAGGCCAAGACAATTGACAAATATGTGGATAGCTTCAGGTCTGGTAGTCTTTTGGCATACCGAGACTCTCAGAAACTCTGGGTCACGGATAAGTCGCCAGCTGTCGAGACGTTCATCGGGTTTGTGGAGCCCTACAGAGACCCTTACGGCGTCCGAGGCGAGTGGCAGGGCATTGTCTGCATATCAGACCCAATCGAGAGCTTACAACTGAAGCAATTGGTGGAAAAGTCAGACACCATTATACGCCATTTGCCTTGGGCTGTCCCCGGGTCGAACGGTGGCAAAGGACCGTTTGAGAAGGATCTCTTCCGTCCACCAGATTTCGCAAGCGTTCATGGTGAGTAAACAAAATCCTCTGTCAACTGAGCCACGAGTTCTTGACAGTCCTCCTCAGCTCTTGCCTCGTGCTCAAGCATCGTTTGGAACGGCATCAACCTCCCCAACTATAATGATATCAGAGAGACATGTGGAAGCAAAAATGTAGTCATCGCCAATCGCATGACTGCTGAGATCGATGCAGCCGAGTTCTGCCATTATGTGCCAGCATCGGAGAAGACCCGCTTCAGGGAGTGCCTCTACAGTATCAAGACTATCACGACAGCACTACACGAGCTGTTCGGCCACGGGACAGGCAAGCTGTTGAGCGAGACAAGCCCGGGCGAATACAATTTCAACTGGGAAAAGCCTCCGGTCAGTCCTCTCACTGGCGACGTGATTAAGACATGGTATCTCCCTGGCCAAACCTGGACTAGTGTTTTCGGAGAAATTGCGGGCTCTGTCGAAGAATGCCGAGCTGAGGTGCTGTCACTGTATCTCATGGACAGCAAGGAACTCTTGTCTGTATTTGGGCACGATAGCACAACACCAATTACAGCTGAAGAACGTTCGTATATCTCTGGTCTCAGAATTGAGAGCACCGCACAGTGCTGACAATACAGTCCATTACTACACCTACTTGCATCTTGGTGTCCAGGGGCTACAAGCTCTTGGGTTCTACAACGCCGAAGAAGAGACTTGGGGAGAACCTCATAGACAGGTAAATTCAATACCTTTCTGTCTATCATGCTACGGAATCTTCCTAACCACCTTGCAACAGGCTCAATTTTCTATTCTCAAGCATGTCCTTGCTGACGGTGGCGGGGTGCTGAGCATCGATCATAACAAAGACGAATCACATCTTACAGTGGCCGTCGACCAGGAAAAGTTGTTCTCCCACGGAAAGCCGTGTCTAGGTCGTCTTCTGTGTCGGCTCCATGTGTGGCGTTGCACAGCTGATTTCCAGCCTTGTGCTGAGCTCTACAAAACCCTGTCTTCTGTTTCAGGTGACTGTGAAGAATGGAGAAAGATCGTGGTTTCGCACCCGGAGCCGAGGTGGAAATTTGTGCAGGCTAATACCTTCTTGAAGAATGGTGGAGTGTCACTGAAGGTTTATGCGGAGAGTAATGAGGGGATCATACAGTCATGGGCGGAACGAGCGGTCTGAGTGTCACCACCGCAATGGTCATTATCCGGTTTGTCACTTGGTCCAGTCATCGAGGTGCTAGAAAGGCGGCAACCAATATTTGGAGGTGGCAGAACAATAAATTCCAACCCAGGCTTTGATTTCTAATACTAGGAGAACCTTCAAAATCCGGTACTACGTGTTGAAATAAAGAACATTTGAACCCTGAGAGTCGACAGCAACCCACACCTAACACGCCTTGGCACGTCGAAAACAAAACCTCAACCCCGCGACATGGCAGCAAAGTATAACTGGGCCACTCCAACCAAAAGTTGAAATACGCTGAAAACGATTGAAATACCACCGACCCATACCACTGCCCAAAAAGTGTACCATTGGATTGGATTTCTGCGATCACGCCAAAGGTCTTTTACTCTGCTGGGTTGCTGCCTCAGATTGTAGCGCTGGAGAATGAGCAGTCTGTAACCGAAAGATGGAAAGTCCTCGCGGGCAGAGTATGTGTCCGACTCCTGCAGAGTACCATCCGCGGTGAGTGTCGAGTGCGGGAAAACGTTCCTGGGCAGCGTGGAGCGCAGAGATGACAACGACGTGCCACTGAGTGTTTTCAGGAGCGGGTCCAGTTTCCCTCGAGATCTTAATTTCTCCAGTTGGTGACTCACCAATCTTCGTGACCGACGAGACTGCGCGAACAGTAGTCGATAAGAGAGAAGAATCTCACGATGCGCGGAGTGGGGGTCAATCTGGCTGTCTGAGTCATCCAGATGGTGCTCAACCGGGAAGAACTCCTGCAAGACCCTGTGATAGCTTAGTGATTGATCGATCCTTCATTCAAACAAGATCACTTGGACCGCTTACTTCGTGAACACTGGGGCACCTTCTGTGCTCATGACACTGGCAAGACAAAATGATGGCAGTCGAAAAAGTGACAGCGTCCTAGTCTGGCGGTTAAAGCGAAGATGGCTTGTGATCGTGTCTACCCAATCCAGCTCAACATGCCCGATATTCTTGAGGGAGAAGTAATTGATGCTGGACTCATAAATGATGTCAGAAGGGTGAGGCAGTTGTGTCGAGGCGTTTGGCGGAACGAAGGAGCTCGGTCGTTGACGCTCGTTGAGCCCCTGTCTGAAAATGGGAAGAATGTTCAAAACAGGCCTCCTCAGAGAACGTACTGACAAGCTCTGGCCGGAGCTTTCTGCCCACGGTCTTGGCCGCGTTGGCGAGTCTCTGAGCAGACATGGCCTAACAGCCATAGACGTCCAGCAAAGAACAGCGAATATTGCTCTATGGACGTCTTCCACCTCGGATGCTTCCAGGTGGCTGCCTGTAAGCTGGCCTTGGTTGATCAATATGCGATATACGTCCTCAATACTAGCGCTGTCGTCTCGGTCACGGAAAGCAGTGACTACGCGCAACCACCATTCCCAAACAAGATTCGGGTCATCAGGGACAGGATGGTCCAGGATTTTCCATATGACGTCGTACTTTTGATCAATCAGAACCGAAAATTGTTCCTCGAGATATTCAAGGAACACCTCGACCCCTGGCCATGCTTTGCCATAATTGCTTGGCAACCCAAAGAGAAGGCTGATGGCGTCCCGATGATATGCAGCAACCCGCTCGTCTCCCAGTGAAGACGGTGCAGAAGCCTCCGCGGGTTGCGTTTGGTCCTGCAACTCGATCACATCCTCCTGTTCTACATTAATGCCAATTTTTGCGAGAATTATGCCAGAAATAGAGTGCAGTCAAAGAGCCTATTCTTACATATCGATTGCTGTTTCGAGGTGAAGGCCGCAACATCAACCTGCTGATAAATGCGATTCTACACCGAGCATTGTCGCCTTGAACGGTTTGCGGCTGAGCTTCCATGTCTTCGTGCGAATCCTCCATCTTGGTCTGACACAATACTGATGCTGGCAGTGATCTTGGACCAGGCTGTGCACAAAACACACGCGTGTTTCAGGACTGGACTGGTCATGTACAGGCTGGATATAAGTCGCTCCAGTCATGAAAGTGCTGGAGCATTACTTCCCGCACAATGTATGTGAAGAAAGAGAATTGCAATCACCTTGATCTTCAGTCACGTAAGCGAGCTTTACTCATCCTTTTCGCCTCAGCCTGACAGTACCAAATACCTGGCCAAGGTTGACGCAGCAGGCTGCGTGACACTATCGGGTGGTTTCCTGCAGGCTGAGATACCGAGCGCAAACCACAGATACGATCTTCGCATCTTTGGTTGCACATATTCCACAAATGGAAAGGGAACACAGGTTCTGGAGGTGGTGTGGAAGGGTGAGCTAATGAGCTGCAGAAATGGAACTGTCTTGTGCGGCTATGTTTCATGCAGGCCGCGGAATGCCCAAGGAGGATTAGATATTCCACATACGAAGTGTCATTCAGGCCTCTTAAAGAGCTCCATTTCTGACGCTGGCAGGGGACTTTGGTAGTGACACCACAGAGATTACAAAGTAAAAAATATTACGTACATGTATATGTGTCGGAGACACGCTCACGGTGTACTTCTAAATGTAGGTAAGTACTTGTTATGTTTTGCCGCCTGTGTATCGCGGAAACCCAAGCTTGCCTGAAGATTGGCCGGTACACATAAAAATTAGGAATACAATGATAATGAAACTCGGCACATGCGAAGCTTTAGTAATACCCAGAAATTACTCCTTAGATGTCAACTTTACTATGCACATGAGTCACCATGAACATCGAGCTGCACCAGAACCCAACCAGAAAGGAGCTGTGCATTTTCTGATTATTAGATTGTGCTAAATTTCAGAGGGTCAATCGGCTGCCAACTTACTCATTCGACTAACGGCCTGTCTTCGCCTTACTGAAATCAACGTCATGCCGTGGGTAAAGAGCTACTGTCCCATGCTGGGTGGATGGAGCGCCTGGGGCAGGAGTGGTGCCGTCTGCGCCGTTGAGAACCATGCCACGGCCGTCAATGCTCTCTTGTGAATTGAGCAACGAGTACCACTTTTTCCATGGCTGCTCGAGTTTGGCTTGATCAGCTTCGAAAGGCATGGTGTCTGACGAAAGTCTTGTTTGATTTTTGAATATGATGACAACACGTCTCCCGATAGAGAAGCTAGACTGCTGGATAATGAAGAAGAATGGCTCAGAGATACGGAAATGGCAAACGAGAACCATTTCCAGTTCATATCACCATTTCTCCTCTTCAACCTTTTGTACTCACTCCACTTTGCCCCACAGCCCCCGTCCGCTTCTTTGGCAACATATTCCTCGGCAAATAGATCAGACCTCATCGTCCGTGGTTTTTGTATCATTTGCGGATCGATCAGGCTGCCACGATGCTGGCTCATTCACCGTGATATGCAGCTCTAGTCACCGTCCAACGTTGTGTGCATCTGCGGCACAATTATATCGAGCTTGAAAGGATTGCATTTCATCACATGCAAAGCGATAACGATAGAGCATCATTGATTGGATTAATCCACATGAGTATTGATCCAGAGTACAGCTGGGGAATCACGACATATATTGGCCGGATCGAAAACAGACCACATTCCTGTCTTTTACACCGGTGAGGCTCTGCTTTGTTTTTCATGCGCTATATGTATTCTCGTCGATCGCGCTAAGAATCTTCCAGATGTAACTGCATGAGCTACGTGAGGGGAGCTGAAGGGACTCTATGGTTGCACTCGATGAGCTCTTCTTTGCAGGCCTCGTTTGGAGTATTTCATTTTCCAGCCCGGGTAGCACAACATTTCAAATTAACAGTCGGTCAAGACTTGCTACCATCAAATCAAAATGCGTTCGACTCATACCCCTCCAGTGGGGGGCAGATCATTTCATTACAGCCACGGTGCGGGTAGCTGGTAGCTGTGCAACAGAAGAATATCAGAAAGCAAAGACAATCCAATTTTGCCACCTACTGACTTCCGCTTGGATTGACTGTGCAATACATGAGCTCATTCATTCATTTCTACGTTGCTTTCTTCAAGATCCTACCAAAACCTCGCAATGGTGCTTGACACCAGTGTTGCCTATCTGGCAAGAGATACTATCTTTAATACCGTGAAAGCATTCGATACGGACTTCCCAGTGGCACATATACCAGGAGCACAGAGAACAAATCTGCGCGTTGACATGAAGAATGTCCAGGTCCGTGAGATCACAGACTCAACTCAATGGGATCTAGACATTCATGGATTTTGTGTGATTCAAGCGAAAACCCATCTTGACCCTCAGGCCGTGTGGACGCAAAAAAGGCAGATGCAAACGGAATATTGGAATCAGATTGAGCGTATTCTTGAGAAGACGTTCCCTCAGTACTCCCGGATTGAATCCTACGACTTGACTGTGAGATTATTCTCCAAGGTTTCGTGGGATTTGGGCACTCATTATTTCGTATCACATTCAGCTCCGGAGCAGAGACGTCGACTTCCCTAAAAACACACGTGTCTACGTGGACAGCCACGAGCAGCCTGCAACCATGCCTCATGCTGATGTCTCCCGTGACGGAGCAGTGACTGAACTCAGGCATGTTTTTCCAGGTCAAGAGATCTATTGGCGTGATAAGGATTACGATATTATCAAGTGAGTTATGCCCATTGTTTATATTTTCCAAGTTAGGTTTGCTAAAATAATTTTTGACTTTTTGAAGTGTATGGCGGCTTTTAGAGGCACCAAATGACGATTGGCCGCTGGCAATCTGTGACTGGACTACCGTTGATCAGGAAAACGACATCCTACTCTGCGATAGAATCAGACGGGACAGAGTGGATGAGACTTCACTATTGCATCACAACGCGAACCACAAGTGGTATTGCATCAAAGATCAGACACTGGAAGATCTATTGGTCTTTCGGAACACAGACTCGCTCGGACATCGTGCACGTAAGTTCAATCTCTGCCCTCTCGATTTCGGCGCCGAGCCTAATACGACTAGGCGGGTTCCACTGTGCTGTCTTTAATCCAAAGGCATCAGGGCCTCCCCGGCAAAGTGTTGAAGTGAGGCTGGTGGCTTTCAGAGATCTGAAGTAGTGTATTAGCGCCTAAAACATTGAATTCCTGTAAGATATGGGAGCATATGCTGCCTTTTTACATGCATCTAAATAATTACCACGTGTTTATCAACGTCATTATACATATACAGAATTAATTTCTCTCAATTTGTGTCCACAGAGCCAGATTTAAGTACATTCTTCTTCTAGCTTTACTTTTCAGAAGTGCCGTTCAACAGACTGCCGCTGCCTTATACCTGTCAACTTGATGGAAAATGGAGCTGGTGGCCCAGTGTACGGAGGTCTCGGTTGACTAACAACCCGCTGTACCCAGACCGACCTCATGGAAAACGAGAATCTAAAGATGCACACAGACCATTCGCAATCTCTACCGGAAGCGCAATAGACGGGGTTCTGTCAGATGGTCATATCTTTCGTCCCTCTCAGTAGCCAAACGTCCGGATCATGGCCCAATATTGTATCTTTTCACTCGCTGACCGTCGCAAGGGGCTGTTCCCGAGGGCTCGGACCAACACGCGTGAGGTAGCAGTTCAAAGGTATCCTCGCCCACAGCGCGTAGCTCCTTTGTCTTTCGATCCATCTATGGCTGTCTTCAGCAAGCCGCAGGTCGAAGTTGTAAATGAGGCGCGCGAGGATTATTCGCATCTCAACGTAGGCCAAGCTGAGTGGTTACGTTTTCGTTAGTGGCCGCATCATTCACGAGAATAAGGCAGGACGAAGGGACTACGAGGGTCAAATACGTACTTGCGTCCGATGCAATTTCTTGGGCCAACACTGAAGGTGCCTTGTGTCAGTACCTTACCGAGGAATTGTATGGGCGATCGCAGCGGAACGTCACCACTTACCTAAAGGCCTGCAGGGCTTCCAGTTTATTTCCTGGTATATCCTCCAGGAACCTTTCTGGCTTGAATGCCCACGGATCGTCCCAGTTCTCCGCGCTGTGGTTCATTGACCAGTGTTGGCACTCGACCATTGTCTTCCAAATCGTTAGCAGGTGCTAGATCATTATGGTAATGCAGTATAAAGAGGAAAGGCCAAGACTCCTGCTTACACCCTCAGGGACCCAATGATCTGTGATCATATCACCACCTGGTGGCACCACCCGCACCAGACTGGACGTCACCGGCGGATACAGCCTCAGTGCCTCGTTGAGAACTCCGAGCATATACGGCAGTTTGTTGACGGAGCTTGCCGTGATCTCGCTGTCACTCGCAAATGCCGACCGGACCTCATGCTTCAGCTTCCCCATCTTGTCTGGGTTTGTAAGCAGCAGGTAGGTGCAACCCGAGAGCAGCGTCGCTGTAGTCTCGCTACCAGCAAGCACGAGGATCTCAGCGTTGGCCGAGAGCTGCTCAAAAGACATTTTCTGGTACACAAACGGAGCAGGCGTCAGCGGGTTCTCTTTTACTCAGTCCGCACAGTGACAGCCGAGCAACGGAGATACTTACCCATTCGGCTTGTTTCTTAACGATCCCCTCAAACAGGTCATTCCTCTCCTGGGTTAGGTTAAGCCTCGAGACAACCATCGCGTGCGTGTACTTGTGGAGCTGTTTTATGCTCTTGCTCCCAACAAAGCGGAAGAACAGCTGGACGAAAGCATTCCACCCCACATATATCATGCCCGACATGGTGGCGCCGTACTTGATGCTCGCCAGCATGGAGTGGACCCAGGGGTTGTACCGGAACTGGTCGAGGCAGCCGAACGAGAGACCAAAGACCAGATCACCGACGACGTCAAAGGTCGTCCAGTTGTACCAGGCCTCAATGTTCAGCGGCTTCCCCTCCTTGCAGCGGTCCTTCAGCCCGCTCATCAGCTTGTCGACGTACTTCATGATCAGCGGCTCCTGCGACCGGATGGAGGCGTCGCTGAAGCCGTGGCTCAGTGCCCTCCTCAGGCGCTGGTGCTCCTCCTTGTCCGAGTTGACGATCGTGCTGGGGAGGGCATCGATCGGGGACGAGGTGACGCGCGACTTGGACATCTCCAGCCGGTGGTTGCCATCCTTCTCGCCCCCGGTGCGGTGGCCGTAGATGTCCTTCCACGCCCTAGGGTCGGTGAAGGAGAGGTGGCTCGGCCCGATGCGCACCACGGGCCCGTACTTCTCGTGCTGCCGGTGCGTGTAGAACGCCTGCACCCCGAGGGACTGCCGGACAGCCCACGGCCACGGCGTTGCTCGGGACAGCAGAGGCCCCGGGATGGCGCGCAGCGGGTGGAAGAAGAGGTTGTAGATAATGAGGCCCAGTTGATGGGTCAGGATCTGCATGTGCTTTGGTCAGCTTGATCACACAGAATCCTTGTCTACCAACGGGAAGCTTGGAAGTGCAGAGGGTGGTCAGATCTCACCGCGCCAAGGATAACGACAACAGCTGCCCCTGGACCGACGTGGGCCCCTGCATCTACGATACTGTTTAGGATAGCCATACTGTTGTCTGTGTCCTCTCTGGATCGGTTTGAGGATGATATCCAGGACACTGATCATGAACTTGGAGGTAAAGCGGGTGGCAGGGAACGGGTTCAAGAGCATGTCCGACGACGACCAGTGTCAAGGATCTTGTGCGGGGCATCTTGTCGAGAAAGCCAACACACTGCAGAATGAAACGCTGCGTCAAAGATCGGCCGCAGCGGAAACGTGCCTCCCGAAAACATAATTTTACCCCTTCTCTAATCTTAACAGCCTGCCGCATATAAAGTCAAACCTGTTATTGTTACTATTGGGCGAATACAAAGCGGTATGAGTATATAAAGTCCTTATTCATTATCATTCTTTTTTTCTTGAGGGCTGGGGATCAGGGGCCAGGAAAGGAGAGCAAAAGCACACTATATACGCTTCCACACTGAAGCTTGGGCGAGGTTGCATTTCAATGCAGACAGCCCCCATGCTGTCATCAATTGGTCCAGACCAGATGCAGGGTCACGCACCGTACCGCCGTTACGCGCAAGTAGCTGAAAGGGCAAGCGGCCGTTGGGCTGCTACTGTCAGCTCTAGCATGGCAGGACAGTTGCCTCACTTGACTGCGCCCGCCTATCTTCGGTAGCCTCTATCTTAGAAAAGCTCCCCAGATTGTTCCTCACGACTTCGTATGAACACTCCGAAAGCACAAGCGAGTTCAACTGCAGCCCTTGGCATGGTGATGTGGAGGATGTCATTCAGCCACCCGGCTCCTCGCTGTTGTGCGACTATTGCTGGGCGCTCTCGCCGTTGAATTTCTGCATATGCAATCATGGATCCCTTGTCAATCATCAGCCTCACAGGCAACATTGCCCAGTTTATCTCCATGGGCTACGGGATAGTATCGACATCCCGGGAGATATACCACTCGGGAACTGGTACAAGCGAGAAGATGCAAACTTATACGCTACTGGTGGAAGACATGAGGCGGTCGATAAAGACCATATCCAGGCACCCCGTGCTGGCGGAGCCGCCGAGTGAGGATACCCAGATCCTGCACGCGATGGTCGACGAGTGCGACAGGCTGGCCGCGAAGCTCCTGGCGGAGCTCGACACGCTGCGGACGAGCCGCAAGGGGGGCGTCTCCCGGCACATCGAGGCCTTGCGGGTGTCCGGGACGATGTGGTGGAAGAAGAAGGACATTGACGATGTCTTATCGAGGCTCACCATGATGGAGGCGCGCCTGAGGGCCTGGTGGGACTTTGCTTTGCCGCTGTGAGGCCCTTATTCTGTGTGGCCTGATATCTGAGTATGCCTCTCACTGACCAGATTGCAGGCCGAAAGAGGAAGACCTCTCAAGTCAGCAACAAGAAATCAGAGCTGGGTTGTCGATAGACCAAATCGTCGAGAGGCGGTGTGGGAATGATGTAGCGAGGGAAGCAGTCAGACGTCCGTCCTTGATTCAGTCGGACCTCAACCAGCTTAGGGACACGGCAGAGAAGCTCAACACGCTTGAGCGTCTGCTCGATGTGGAACGCAAAGTACAGAGATCCCAAAGCGCCTTGAGGCAGGATGAAAGGCTGGTAGAACCACAGGCTCTCGACGCAGAGGCTCATAAGAAGGTCATGGAGGAGGCGGCGGCAAACCTGGAAGCCTATGCCAGCCAGGCAGAAGGCGTGAGGAGGCAGCATCGTGTCCTGAAGACACTAGTATTCCAAAGCCTCTGGGCGCGACACGAAAGAATCGAGGACGCATACGTGGAAACTCTCCAGTGGGTTTGGGACAGCCCGATTACGAAGTTTAGCAACTGGCTTGAGAAGGGCGAGGGTGTCTATTGGATCGAGGGCCTGGTGAGAACAAGTGCCATGATTCCCGTCCGCGCTCTTTACCGGTGCCGCTAACTCAGAAGTCCACACGCAGGCCGGGAGTGGCAAGTCGACCATGATGAAGTACATATCATCACACCCATCAACAACCACCTACCTGAGGAGGTGAGCCAGTGCCATGAAGTTCAGGATGGGCTGGGACCCCAGGGATGAGCCCGAGCTGCTCGTCGCGAGCCACTACTTCTGGTACGCCGGGACCGAGATGCAGAAGTCCCACAGGGGGCTCCTGCAGACGCTCCTCTTCCACGTCCTGCGGACGTCCCTCAAGGTGCAGGGCGCCATCTGCCCGGACCGCCTGTCCAGCCAGCCCTGGAGCCTGCGGGAGCTCAAGGACACCATCCGCGAGCTCAAGAGGGCGGACCTGCGCTGCTGCGTGTGCTTCTTCATCGACGGGCTGGACGAGTACCTGGGCGACGAGGAGGAGATTATCGAGGTGGTCAAGGACCTCGCCGCCTGCCCCTGGATCAAGGTGTGCGCGTCAAGCCACCCGTGGCCGGCCTTCTTTGCCGAGTGGAACTCGAGCCCGCTCACGTTCAAGATGCAGGAGTACACGAGGAGGGACATGACCAGGTTCGTGCACGGGTCGTTCACGTCCAACAAGGGCTTCAGGAAGGCGCTCGACAGGGACCAGCGCTGCAGGAGGCTGGTCCGCGCCATCGTCGAGCGGGCCGAGGGCGTCTGGCTGTGGGTGTACCTGGTCGTCCGCGACCTGCTGAGGGACATGCGGGACAACGAGCCGTTCGAACACCTGCAGAGGCGCCTCGACAGCTACCCCCGGGAGCTCGGGGAGTACTTCCGCAAGATCTTCGACCGCTTCGACCCGCTGCACGCCGTGTCCTCGGCGAAGCTCATGCTCGCGGCGACGAGCGCCCTCAGCCCCATGTCGGTGATGGCCCTGGTTGCGCTCGAGGAGGACGAGGCCTTCGCCCTCAGGGAGGAGGTGCGGTTCCTGGACAGCTTCCAGCTGCAGGACCTGTACCTCGCGTGGCAGCCGCGGCTCCAGAACCGGTTCCGCGACCTGATGAAGCTGACGCGCGGCCGGCCCCGGCTGCACGAGTACCAGGTGGACTTCCTCCACCGCACGGTGCGGGACTACCTCCTGCACGAGCACAGGGCCGAGCTGCGCGCCAAGGCCGCGGCCGGGTTCGACGAGAGGCTCTTCCTCTGCCGCGTGAAGCTGCTGGAGCTCAAGACGTCCGGGGTGAACCTGCGCCTGGGCCGGCCGGCGCAGGACGTCAAGGAGCTGCTCCTCTACGCCGTCAATATGGAGCACGACGCGGCCATGCCGGCAGACGCCGCGAGGATGGCTGGCGCCACTGCCGTCGTCGAGGCGCTGACGACGTTGTGGGTCCGGTTCAAGCCCATACTTGAGAAGCAGCACGCCTATGACAGCGGGAGCGAGGCAATTAAGAGTAAGATGTGGTGGGATCCTGTCAAGAACATGCGGACGTACCATGACGACAACAACAACGAGTATGCCGAGTTGAGCACAGCAGAGCCCGACGAAGACGCCGCAGAGAAGGAAGAGGACCTCCTCGACAGCTACATGAAGACGAGCAGCTGGAGGAGCAGCGTCCTCAGCAGGGGTTGCAACTGGCCCGAAATCCCCTACGTCGCCGCCGCCGCCGGCATCACGGACTACACGCTGAGCCAGGCGGACGCCATACAGAACAAGAACCAAGTGGTGTCCGACCTGCTCCTGTGCGCCCTCGAGACGGCAGGGTTCGGCGTGGAGCAGAAGCCGGCGACGTCGCCCGCCTTCTTCCGCAACGGAAGGCTCATCGCGGGCCTGCTGGCGCGCGGCGCCGACCCGAACCACACGGCCAACTCCCGCGCGGCGCCCCCCTGGGTGCTCATGGGGCAGGTGTCGGCGCAGTGGGGCACCTACGGCCGGGCGTGGAGGGACGCCGCCCTCGAGCTGATCAAGGATATGCTGCGCTCGGGTGCTGACATTGGCAGTTGGCCTCCTCCCCGGGTATATTCAGACCCGATTCCTCCTCGGCGCACGCTCATCGAGTTTGTGCGGCATGATCTTGGAGAGGGCGGGACGGCGGACGAGCTGGAGGTCATTATCGCGGAGTCGGCTCAACAAGGGGGACGTCACCGGCCGACTGGGCCGATGGGGTGGGGGCTGAAGTCGTGGATGGGTTCTATCTTTGGAATGTCCAAGGCATAGGACGGTTGCAACCGGACCCGTAGCGCAAGGGAATGCAAGTAAATTAAGTAAATGGACTCGGAGTTCTCCAGCTTATCAGGAGAGAAGCAATAGGGGGAGAGTGGGCCTAGAGGCCGAGCCCTTAGTAAATATCTATAATAACTAAGTTACTTAACAATTCCATGGTAAGTAGCTCAGTGGAGTTGGTTAACAATCTGATGAGAGCTCCAGCGTGGTGTTGAAGCTTGGCTGGTGAACGGCGCGAGGAGATGACTTGAGCATATCGGTCACAGGTATAGAACCACACATTTGTAATTTGCCATCCCGCACATAATCATTGACACAAGCCACCCAGTCTCGCGACGTCGCGGACTCTTTCTGTATCTCCATAGTTACACATATATCTACCATTGAGCAAGAAGTGAAGAACCTTTGGTATGACCTGGCGCATCCACGTCGCTGCTCTAGCACCCTCTCTTTTGCTGACGAATAATCTCCCCAAAACCAAGAACATGCCAAAAGCAGAGAGCATCGACAGCAGTGAGCGTTGCATGTGCTTTACGCTCATTGGCAAACATAGTGGGCCTTGAGAAATGTCGCGACCTATCAGCCCCTTGAATTGAATTATAAAGCTGAACACACTTGACCCCTGGCCTGTTCAGGTCCGTCAAGACCCCCGCTTTAGCTTCAACCATATCAATATTCTAGGTGGAAGAAAACTAGACGAATCGAAGAGGTCAAATCGAGTGTGACCATTAAGGCCGATGAAACACGCTGCCCAAATCTCCATAGAGAAATTGGCTTTACAATGTGTATAGGGATTCACTAAATTCTTAGGAGCCTAGCGCAAGCTAATCTCAAGTACAACATAAAATCAAAGCATAGTTCGTTAATGAGGTTTATGAGCTAGTGAATCTGTGAACACCACCCAAAGCAATGATGCCTGTTATGAGAACATGCAACCCCGCTTCACAGATCAAACAATCTCAAACTGCTTAAATTCACCATCCCCTGCATTTATAGCTTGTGGCCACAGAAGAGCAATCCCAACCCTAGTGAACTTTGTCAAGGTCTCATCAACTGGGGAAAGAAGCAATGCCCAGTAAGCTTCGAAGCCCCGTGCGGCTTTGAAAATATCGAGACACTCGTCCTATTTGAATTAGTCACGACGTTCAGAGATACACGAAAAGTAGGTACCTTGAACTCACCGTGTCTCTGTGCTCAAGACCGGACCAGGAATCTTCACTAACAGCATGTCCAACACTTTCTCCCTCGCTACCGGTCGCCCGGTTGTAAGAGTCGGGATGACTTAGGTGCCATGTTAGCCAAAACCAAATGACCAAGCTCAAAGACCCAAAGAAAAAAGGGGGTGCCATTGAATACCATAGGTCATCGACCGATCTGCGTGCGCAAGCCAGAATGAAGTAGAAACACGCTGAATGGCACATCCCGCGATCGAAGAACGCTAGCCCAAGAACTTGACGCGTCTTGTTTGGATCGAAGATGGGAAATATGGACAAACTGTTTTGCCTATGGTCATCCCACAATATGGGAAGCTCAAGGCTCCAAAACCATGTCCAATTGTGTGCTCCGTCTGTTCTTGCGCGGTAATGTTCTACACAACATTTCTGCAACGGCAGTGGTGCCATTGTTGCTCTCATTAGTACCCCCGAAGCACTTACAGACCCGGACTTGGCGAGCTGCACTGATTGTGCATCCCCATTCACTGTAGCTTCATGGAGGTCCTCAAATTGTCGCCAGGACTTCTTTCCCCCGGTTGCTGCCCAGGACCACGACGGCAGACCAGGAAAGTCTTCATTTCCCGTTTCCATCTGTCTCCACAGAAGCTGCTCCACAAGTTGATCTTCCCAGACGCCGAATTCAGAGACGAAAGAATCACTCCTCGACTCTCCGATCTCGGCCACAATCCCGAGGAGAGCAGTGATGCGATCAGATGGATATGTCAAAAGCTTCCCAGAGTACTCATCCAAACAATCTAGCCACGAGTTGGTTTCGTGCAGTGTTAAGTTGTCCTCGTTTCCGCGCTCGGTTAGACTGCATGCATCATGGCACTTCCAGCGAAGGCCTTCTGAAGTGAAGAAGATTTTCCTTCGGCCAAGGTATAATTCCTGGAATGCCCAGCCTCGTTCTCTTAGAGGCCCTTTTAAGAATATTGAAGGTTGGATTGATGTTGCAATGTTGTAGCTGCCCTGAACAGATCCCTTCCGCGTAGAATAGGGAACGCTGAACGTAACTGAATCTGGACGTATAGCTTTGGAAAGTTGCTGGGTAGAGTTTTCAGAGTCCACAGCTGCAATAACGAGGGTTGCTCGCCGATAGACCAATGACATCTTCTTTGCCTCATTAAGCCAGTCCTGCTGATTATCTTGGATAATACACAAAGAGTCAATCCATAGATACTTGATGCCAAGGCTTTTTGTAAGCGTAACGACATCGCGGAACAGTGGTGGTAGGCTGTCCAAAGGAATCGAGACAAGTTGGTCTGCGTAATTCTTGTGTGTAGTCCTCAATGGGCGCTTTTCTTCAGAGCCCCAACAATGACTCAGAGCAATGTATCTGCCACTCAAGCCATCATTCTCGACAAGTTTGACGGAGACATCACAACTATCGCCCTCGATGGATAGAACTCGAGACGGTAGATCGAATTCTCCCGCTGGATCACGAAGCCTGCATGTTTCATGTTGATCAAGACAATTGTGTAATAGCTTCCGTACCAGTTCAGCCGTTTCTTCCGTACTACCGCGAAGTATTGGGGGCCAGCTGACGAAATCCATAGAGGCAGGTGTTTCTATCATGATCACCAAAAGTGAGATACTATCCACGCTAGCAAATACAATGCTGGTAGCATACCTTTGTCTGCCCATACCGCAAACATTGCGTCCGCGGGAGGGTGATTATCCAGAATGCTGTGTATTTTCTTGCTGCAATCAAGATGAATGGATGAGATGCGGTTCTCATCACCACTCAGGAAGCTACGCTCTACCAGCAGTTTGATGACACATCCGTTCCCTGTGTCTGGGTGGTCGAAATCTGGTCCATGGGCACGTTGCAGGCAGTTGCAGATTATTTGACATAATTTGCAGTGCTGAGCTGACTTCTTGATACTTCTGAGCTCGTCCAGGCTGCACATCCTTCTGCTGAAGTTGGGCCTTTGACCATCATCACCATCCTCACTGGTGGAAACGGGGAGTCGAAGGAAAGTGTGACAGGCACAGGGAATCTCCATGGTGCGACCAGCCTAGGCACTGCGAAATATCAAGACCAGCTATAGCAACACATGGGTGGATGTCGCTAGCAATCAAGGTGCAGACAGCTCGTCAGGAGGCGCAAGTTGATCATGGAGATTTGGGATGAGCTGACGCAGAAATTGAGGGGCAGAAAGGGAGGGGCGGAACGAAATAGATGTACTTCAGCAAGTCGTACAAGATCCAGAAACTAGCACTCATTGGGAAGTGCAATTTAAGACACTTGCAGGTGTTCTCAGCTGACCCGGCAAGATGTCCGTGTCGCAGCCGTTGGGAAGCACGTTGTTGATGGTGATGCCCTCTAACGCCAACATCGGGGCCATCACGCAGGCCCACTGCACCGCCGCCGCCTTCGCCGCGCTTCATTCAGGGAGGTTGATTATCCCGTAGATTTCCGGCACCCTGCCGGTCGTGATGATCCTGCCACCCTTTGCCCGAGCAGGATTGTGCCGCATGCAATGCCCAGCCAGCCCCGAGCCTTGATTGACACCCTTGACATCAATATCAGTGCACCTGAGGTCTGGCTCAGGCGGCACGTCCTCAGTCGAGGCCCCCTTACGGCCAAGGTCATATCGGCTGTTGCTGTTGACGACGCCTGTATTGGTGAGGAGACATCTAGGCGGTTTGATTTCGCCCATGTGGTCTTGAAGAGGTTGGCCTGGGACTTGTGAGAGGAGATATCGCAGTCTCTACCAAACCAGCCCAAGTGGCCTCGCCCGCCCGCCCGCGGTATTTGTGAGTGGTCAGCCCGGCGAGAATACCAAGAAGACGTCCTGCTGATTCAACAAGAGGACATGCATTACCTTCTAATAGTCGCGATGATGCCTAAAGACTTTACTAGTCATGGGCCCTGATGTAAGATGGGAGTTGAGTAAGCATGTTGGTGAGAGATATAACGGGGTACTAAGTAGTACAGGACCAAGAACTGTGAGCAAGTAATAGGTGCATTTTCCGATAGTTAAGCCTCTAAAGATAAATGCACCCGGAACTGACCGCACTAACGGGCCCATGTATATGAGAGTTGAGCCCGTGTGCATTGAAATACTGCATTCCTGCAATCATAGTAATAGACTACGTGATAGCTTTTTGCGTGCGAATCAATCGGGGCGACTGTCGCGTCCATCCTTCTCTTTAGTTATCGTGCAGCCCACACCCGGGGTCCGACTATGGGCTCTGGCTCGCCATGTTCCATCGCAAATTCGCGCTGCTCTGCCTTCGTAGCGAGGTTGCGATAGGTTTCGCCGAGTGCAGAGTTCATCTTGATGTGGTACATCATCCCGCGGAATATGAATGTATACCAATCCGCACGTACTGCTCGCTTCTTTGGTTTGCTTGCCCCCCTATTCTCTGGTGGAGAAGCATCGTTACCACCGCCGTTACCACCACCACTGTTATCGCCCTCCACAGAGGCACCAAAATTTGTCATCCCGTGCTCACCACCCGCAGGGCATGTGATATCCCAGTCCTTAGTACTTCTCAGTAATATACCGCAAGGGTCACGGTTATTGCCTGTGTAGACGCCAGAAACAGGTGGGTTTAGCTTCTCCATATAGTCGTTGTCGGGAGTGGTTGCGAGAACAGAAACAGGTTGGAGGAGCAGGAGCAGTAATGGAATAAGTGCGAGGAGCTGCATTTTGAGTCACGGCTTGACAGCAAGTGACTGTCAAGCTTAGTAGCGAGTAGGCTGCAATGGTGTGGTGAGTAGTGTGGGGACGATGAAGCACGCTTGGACACTAAGGAACCTGACATGGGCCGAGACCGACGGATACGTAGACCCATTGACTTTCTCTGGAGAGAAGATGGGTACACTTGTAGATGATATGACACGCTGCGCTTTCTACCGCTTTCCGCGCAGAAGTGCCGCCTATCACGATAGCGGTGCGGCGTCGACTGTGTTTCCCACCATTGTCGAGTGGACAGACGCTCGCTGGCAATTGCATCACACTACCTATTGGAAAGGTCCACATGACAAGCCCCTGAAATGAAATCCGTTTGAACCCAATTAGCCTTGTGCGGACGGAGCCATGTTACATTGTGCCGGCCGGGGCTCCATTACTTTGCTCATGGGAAACAAATACAGCTAAACGTCATCGTTCAGTCCGTCGTTCACTGTGGGGATCGCCTTGCCCGGCTCCCTCTTGTTACTGCTACGGTAGACTTGCAATGAAGAGGCTGACCAAAGTCCTAGGATAAATACAATATACTAGAATTACTGTAATAAACTGTATTGCAGTATGTATCTGACCAACTACAAAAAAGCTCTGTTACATCCAATCTGGGCCACAAACACTCACCAAGCCGGGAATGGCATCTGCATGATCTCATAGCCCATTCGCAGTCAAGTAGCCAAAGATGACATGGAAGCCGGCAGACGCGTTGTAGTGCAGCGTGAGCGCGTGGCCAGTATTAGGCTGAAGGTAAGAGGACGGATTGACCGCGCCCGGGAAGAGTACCTGGATGAGCTCTGGGCTCCCGATGCCATTGCAGTCGCCGCCGCAGGTAGGGAAGTCGTACTCGCCGGTGATGAACTATTTACGAGGGGCAGTTTGTCAGTGCTTTTGCTGGGAAACCATGACCACCACAAACAATCATCAACACCATGAACCACCGACAAAAACTCCCAAAGTTTGAGTATGGGGAAAGGGGGCGAGAGAGAAGTCACCAATCATACATACCTGAAGTGGCCCCTTAAAGTCCGTAGCAGGCCCAAAAACAACGCTCTCAGAAGCATACGTCCCCACCGCCTCGGGCTGCTTGACCTCGTCCGCATAATCCAGCATCTCAGGCGCGAATGCGCCCGCCCTCAAGTACAACTTTTGCATATTCTCGGGCCCGGTAGACAAGAGGTAGCCCGAAGGATAGTGCGAGAACCTCTCGGGTGCGCTCTCGGCCGCGAAGCCGTGGTCAAAGAAGGACACGTTGACGAGGCCCAGGTGGGAGTTGAGGTAGTACCCGGTCAGCACGGAGCCGTCGGAGAGGCCGCCGTGGCGGGCGAGGAGGCCGCTGGTTATGTAGGAGCCTACCGAGTGGCCTATGTGGATGATCTTGGACGGCGGGTCCGCCGCGGCGAAACTGTCGGCGGTGGTGTTGTTGGTGGCGACGATGGTGGATGAGCTGAGTAGCTGGCCGCTGCGCGCCAGCTGGGTCAGCCCGGCGAGGATCTCAACGTCTGTCGGGATCTGCACGATGTCGTAGGCGTCTTCTGGGATATCGGACTGGCCTGTTCCTAGGCGGTCGTAAGTTAGGAGGGAATAGCCTTGGGTGATTGCAGCGTCGAGGTAAGAGTTCTCTTGTGGGTTGACGTCAACGTCCCAGTACCTTTTTGAACGAAAGCACATGAAAGAGTTAGAAAGTTGAGGTCTTCTGGAAGGGAACATCACTGTCTCTCTCCTTTTCTGTCCCTGTGGGATTCATTCCCCAAGTTCACGGATAGACTTACCTCTTGTCCCACCCCAGACCCTGCGTCGCTATCTGCAGGAAACCCGCCTTGGGCTCTCCCTCCGCTGAGGGCACACAGAGCTGCGCGCTGATGTTGAAGGTCTGGTCTACAGACACTGGCCCGGTGTTGCGGTCCAGGAAGCTGGGCGCAGACCACGCCGTGACGTTGAGCTCCCAGCCGATGGCGTCGATGCCACTGTCGACGCGCGGCATCTCGTAGTCTATTTTTACGCGGCATTAATAGCCAGAGGTGAGACACAAGAAAATGGTCATGACTGACGAGAGTTATTGGCGATGACCGGGACAGGCACCTGGAGCTGGACGCATTGCTTGGCAGCTGCGGACCCGGCAGATGTGACTGCTGCGGCTCGTGCTAGGGTCATGAGCTCTGCCACGGAGAGAATGATAGATGAATATTTCATGCTGGTCTTTGTTCGTTTGCCTTAGGAAAGTGTGTGATATAATGCCCCTCCTGATTTGGGTACTGCTTTGGAGTGTCTCGAGACCACGATGGCCGAGATGCAGAGCAGGACGGCGCTTTTATAATCTCACAAAGATCCATGCCATGACTCCATCGGCTGTGAATCGAGTTCAATAAAACCGTGATATCCAAAATTCTGGTCGTGGCTGTCAGGTGAGGCGTGTGGATGCGGATGAGCGGATAGGCGTATAAGCGTATAGGTTACGTCCCGCTGTCGGTAACCACTAGTAGCTATTGTCAGCAAAAAGACTTTACCACATCATCATCTATACGCGTAGGTTCGAGTGGCGCACTCGACACGCTGATGAGTTCAAACCACCAATCTCACTCTAGGGCCAACTGCCGGAACCGACTGAGCTTCTACAGACGCACGCCTTTGAGACCGAGCTATCACCTCTCGGTGTTTCTACTAGTGGCTTGAAGAATCCAAGCTCTTGTTGATAACGCAAACCTAATCTCGCCGAGGGCGGTCCTGTCCCAATTATCAAATTTTCAGGTCGTGGCACTTGACCGGCGCCAGCCGACACTACGCTGCCCTGCCCTGCCCTGCCCGACACAAGAGGGCCTCCGCTCGCTAACTCCCGCAAACTCCCTCCGGGCCTTATACAAGCCTCAAGCCTCTAGATAGGTATAATGATATTGCTTGCTCAGGTGAATTCTTCAAGCCCTATTTCTGAGCCGCTTCAGCGGCGCTCAGGAATTCCTGTTTGGTTTCGCTACGTACCGCGAGGCTTGCTAATTGCGTATCTCTCGGGACCTACGAGGCTGCTCGTGCGGCGCGGCTGACATAGCTAATCTTGAAAGTGGCACCGCGGATTGCGTTCACAGGTATTACAACGAGATAGCTTCAGGAAAGCCACTTCTCGAGCTGCGGCAGGGCACCTTGAGCCCCTGCTTCAAGGTCGTGCAAACTTCGGAGAGTCAAGTCGTGTATCAGTGGCAGGTGGATAAGGGAAGCACGGAGTCTTGCATCATCTAGTTGCAAGGCAGTTGCGGACGGTCTGACTGGTAGTACATAGGTAGATAGTCAGCACTATAAGAAACAGGCTCCTTGTGTGTATCGTTGAAAGTAGTAGGAACCTATGCTCTTATGCAGTACTTCCTACGAAGGGGACGTATTGCTGTGGGCAAGTAGTGTTGGAAGGTGGAAGAATGCCTTGAAAATATGCCTGGATATAGCCAAAGTAACAGGATGACGCCCCTAGTCCCATGACCGTGTGCTGCAGTCAATGAAATCATTCGGCGAGTTAGCTTGGGCTCTTGTTTGAGAAGGTGGCGGATGTGAGCAGGTGAAACTTACACCAACACCTTCTTGTAATAGTAGGGCTGACCCCGGAAACCGAGCAGACATCGTGCGCGCCCTGAGAATATCATAGGTTCATTAGCTACGTGCTAGATGGCGTGACGTTTTGGTCGAAACGTACGATATAAGGGGCGTTATTGGATCAATGGTGTTACTCGCGAACAAGATTGGGAAGGACGTAGGCTTGTCCGGTGACCCTACTGGACCTGAATATACGAAAACCTAGTTAGACTCCTGACTAACACTTGAAGAGAGAGATCGGGAGTTACTATATGAGCGCTGCTTACCTTGAAACATCATGCTATCAGGCAATTGCGGTCGGAACGAAGGACAAAGGACGCCCCCAATGAGGTTGGGGTAAATGTCGCCGAGGTACTTGCTGCGGGAAGCCGTGTACTCGGCAAAATCCTTGAACTCTTCGATTGTAGCAGCCTTGTTTCTCCGATATGAGTCGACGCATTGGATGGTGAGACGGGCGTCCGATTTGACCTCCAAAATATCGAACATTCCCACGAGAGCAGACACGTCTCCACCCTCGATCTGGCGGAGGATGTCGGCCATGACCGGGAAAGCCGCGGGCGGGTTGTAAACGCTGTTGATGAAAAGGGCCTTTAGGTCTGAATAGGTGACTAGCTCCGGTAGACCTTGATTCTGAACTCCGCTCAGGGGAACCGGATGGTTACGGAGCTGAAGGATGACGTCGTCCAGTCTGGCGGTGATGTTCCCGGGCGTAGGTCCCCAGAAGGAGCACGCCTCGGGGCCTGCAGAGTGGCAGAGGCTGGAAAACTTCTCCATGCCCTCGTCCATTTGATCAGAGGCGCCCCTGGGGTCGTTATCGTAATGTTGGTCAGCGTTGACGACACCGTCGAGTATCATTCTCCCAACGCGGTCAGGAAACATGGAAGCGAAAGTGGTGCCAACGACAGTGCCGTAACTGACACCGTAAGCCCATAGTTTCGCATCTGATGGTGACTGGCCGGTTGCCTCGGCCTGAGCCTCGACAAATGTGAGCAGATCGTGAGCGCTCGCCGGCGTGGTCACATAGTATGCATGAGGTGAATCACGCTCGACGGCATTGTTGCACCACTCTCCGTAGATAGACCCGGAATAGTACTGTTCCTGAAACGTTGTTGAGGAAACATTGGTAACTCTTGTGCTGTATAGTCGGTTGAAGGCCAATCTTGCTTCTGCGTTGCCTGAAAAACAGTCGAGCGTCAAACCGCTGTTGTTCACCCCACGAGGGTCAAAGGAGATGAAATTGTATTGCTCTCCGAAGATTGTCCCTGCCAGAGACCGGTAAGAGAGGAGAAGGTCGATGCCGGAGCCACCCGGACCACCTGCAAATGTTAATCCATTTATATCGAGTCAAGGTCCTCTTTTGTCAATGGATCTGATGGAGGTCTTACCGGGAATGACGACAATGCTTGGGGACTCGACGGTAGCATTCTTGCCTGCCAGCTTAATAAAGGCGATTGATGTTGTGCCAAGATTCCTGTTGGAATAATCCAAAGGAACCTCCAGCTTGGAGCATGCGAGACCATCGAAACATTGCGTCCACGTGAGATTAGCTGATGATTCAATCTGGATGGATAGTCAGAAAGCTTGAAACCTAGGAGCCTTGGAGGCTGTGGTTTGTTCAAGTCCAAAACTCACGGTGTCAAATCCATAGACCATCCCCGGCTCCTGGCACCGAACGGCTTTAAATCCCAACGTTACAAAAAGGATAGAAAAGCCCAGCGTATCCGCAAGCCATCCCATGGTGCTGTTTAATCGATCTCTCGACTAAATTTCCGGCTGTAAAAAGATGAGTTTTTCTAGATGAGCGTTGTCGGTCGTTCGCCCAGTTTCTTCATCACAGACGTTGTGGTGCTTCCGAAGCCCCTTTTGAAATAAATGGCGCAACACACCTTAACAGTCAATCAATACCTATCGATGCTTGTTCGAAATGACGTATTTCATGTCTAGGCCCCAGTCGAAGGATCAATGAACACATCCCTCGGGGATGCCAATACGAACTTGTTGCTTGGCGCTTACACTCTTGGAGCCGCGTTTAGAAAAGCATTCTAATTGATAACTATAGAGATGAGGGACACCCTATATAAAGAAAAATATTAATTAATAGGTCAATAGCTAAGGAGAAAATCTTCTAATTAATCTAGCATTTAAAAGTCTTGCTAAAGTTAGCTTTATTATATAATAATTAGTTAGTAGAAATACTTTTTCCAGGTCAGCCCGTTCATTATTCTGTGTATATCTCAAGATACGTCAAAAGAGCATATTTCCATACCTGTGGCAACGGGATGATAGATCCAATATTAAGCTCCCATCGTTTATCTATCTCGGCTGGTATATCATAGTTTAGTAGACTAGCAGCCATGGTTGTGATTCAAGCCCGGTTGTTCTACTGGGATGAGATGAGAATATGGAAAGTACGAAGCCCAAGAGAAGACAGTTTATTTTTTATTTAATTTCTAGCTAGCCTGAAGAACTTGGAGCATACTAAACAGAATCTTCAGTCTCAATTTCTAACAAAGGTAACCAGTACTACCTAGATACCCACCCCTTAACAAAGACAGTATTAATCCGCACACCAAGGAACATACTATTAGTTTGAAACATTGACATAGCAAGAGCCAGACCATGATGGCTTCGTAAATTGACTGTATAATAAGAAAAAAGACATCGATTGTGGGAATAGTGCATATGTACGTAGATAGATGCCTCAGGGGCAGTCACGTGATGCCTATTCAATAGCCCATAGGCAGACGCGAAGGCTGCAGCACCTGCTGCATTCCTCCCTTCTGCATACTCAATGCGAATCGATCAACCCCCAACGTCTCGCATGTGCTGCGAAGTTGTCCGACTCCTTTCTGTAAGAATAACTGCGCGACTCTCTACGTAGTCGCTTGAAGAGCCAACCGGCACAAGCACATTCAACAATCCGTCACAACCTTTTGTGACGACACAGCATTGATGGCTACCAATTTACTTGGTGCTACAGGGCGCCGCTACATGTTCAAAGAATTGATCCAAGAGAGGCCGCACCTTGGCCGAGTGTGGTTGGCAACGTCCGCCTATCCTTTCCAATTTTGCATCATGTGAGCATTGAGCTAATCATGGGGCCTTAGATGCGGGCATGACAAGTTCATCTTGAAAGATATTTCAAAAGAAATATACTCGAGCTTCAATGAGGACATACGACCCAGACTTCGCGAACATGAAAACCTACGCTTACCCTCAGATACCATCCCCGGCAAATGCATCTTTGTTTACAAATATCTCACGGACGACTTCCTGAGCCTGGTCAAGCAACAGATGCCGAGGGCGGATAGAAAGCAAGTTCTTAAGGCTTGCCTTCAAGGAATCGCGGAGTTGCATGAGCGAGATATTGTGCATCTAGGTAACATGAAGCATGATGTCTAAGCCCGCGATGCGTTAGTCATATCACTAATCATCCATTTTCAGACATCAAGCCTGACAATATCATGGTCAACATTCGGCCGAACTCTGTCATTGACCAAGTTCAGATCATTGACATCGAGAATGCCGCATACCTTCCTAAAGGCCGGTGCATTAAAGGGATGCTGCCCGGAAACGACAATTGGCGCAGCCCAGAGGGACATTTCAAGGGCGAAGTCAACAGACCCTCTGACATCTATTCATTTGGAGCCGTAGTAAGTGGATCGCGGGTGAATTGCGGCGAACGAACACCTCCCTAACAAGCTCAACACCACGTAGTGCATCTATGCTATGCTTGGCCGTGTCATCTTCGGGCCGGACGATGATTTCCGGAAACACGAGTCGCAAGGCGCCCTGCCTGCGCTCATCCGCCTGCAGCGTCAAGTCTCGTACTTTGGAGACAAGGATGGTCTAAACGGGCTCATGAAGCACGTCGGAGATGAGGAGATCAACTGCCAGATCTTGGGGATGCTTTGGGACGAGCGGACGGAGGAGCATATTCCATATAAACCATTCTCGACATGGCCGGACGTCGGAGATGTCTCTTTCGGAGACCTCGTCCAGCGCATGTTGAATCTGGACCCTGCGAAGCGGATTACGGCTCGTCAGGCATTAGGTCATCCTTGGTTCGCAGAATCTTGACCTATAGTCTTTCCCTTTTCCAGATTTCTATCTCTTCAATTTCCCCCGCTATTTTCCTGTTCCGCAATTTTCTTCCAATTTCCGTCTCTCCAGAAAAAGAAGAGCCTTATACCCTCGAGAGCAACGAATCACCTGGTCTCCATGTCTGCAAATGAAGTGTGGCAAATTCACAGGTGACTTTAATTCAAATATGCCTGCTTATTCTCTTGGAATAATACCTTGGGTCGTATTCTTGCACTGGAACTCAGTCCAACTCGAATTTACGGGTAAGTGGATGATGAAGTCCGTAGACACGATGATGCTGAATTTCATTTGTAATTCTATCGGTCCTAGTCTCCAGTTAGTGGTACAACATAATGTCAGGTGCTGAGGCCGATATCCCCCCACAGTGAGACAATTCTGCACCTGCTAGAGCGTGAGAGCATCTCTCCCGTAGATTTGCAGTCATTAGAAGACGTGAGTGAATTTTCAAGATTCATTCAGGTAAGCTTAGTTACATAACATGATCAGAATTGGGAAGAAACAGTATCTACGTAAGCTTCTGGAGGGTGTATTTTGCTCCAAACTAACTTTTGCCCACCTATGTAGACTTGAACAGCTTGCCCCCTTTCCACACATGAGTTACGTTGCTTGAATCCGTGAGCACTTCGACGTCGTCGAGGGGGTTCTTGGAAACCGCAATGAAATCAGCATCAAAGCCCTCCTTCAGCTGTCCCGCCTTGGGGCCCTGCCGGCCGAGGGTCTCGGGCGGCGTGGCAGTGGCAGCCTCGATGGCCTGCAGCGGCGTCATGCCAGCGACCTTCATCCAGTGCAGCTCCTTCGCGTTGCGGCCGTGGGCGAGGGGGCTCTGCCGGTCGCTGCTGTAGGTGTCCGTGCCGAGCGCGACGCGGACGCCCTCCGCGACGGCGAACTTGAAGCTGTCCCTGCTGAGCTGGGCTATCCGGTGGAGCTTCTTCAGGATCACCGGCGGGAGGTCCTCGGACCCCGCGGCGAGGCTCTCGACGATGTGGCGCGTGGGCACCAGGATGGCCCCCTTCTCCTTCATGAGGTCTGCCACCTCCTTGTCCAGGTACATTCCGTGCTCGATGCTCTTCACCCCGGCGTGCAGGGCGTTGATGATCCCGGGCTTCCCGATCGCGTGGGACGCCACCACCCTGCCGCTCCTCGCTGCCTCCTGCACGATCGCCTCGAGCTCCGCGGGTGAGAACTGCGTGTCCTCCGGCTGGTCGTTGATGCTCAGGACACCACCGCTGCTGCAGATTTTGATGACTTTTGCGCCGTTCCGAATAACTGACCTCGTCATCTTGATGCACTCATCCACGCCATCGCACAGGGCGATCCCGTTGCTGCCGTCGTTCTCGCCTCTGACCAACCCCAGGGGGCAGTCGTGTTGGTCACCATGGCCGCCAGTGATACTAAGTGCGCAGAGAGAAGAGTAGACGGTAGGTCCCACGATGGCACCTTTCTCGATAATAGGTTGGAGGTAGCCTGCCATACCGCCCAGCTCCCGAATAGATGTGAACCCAGCCATGAGAGTGGCCTGGAGGTCGTCGACAGTCACAGCACCAACTTGGAACTGAGTGCCGGGCATGAAGGGCTTGACTGAATCTTCTAATCCGCCCACGACGTTGGCTCCTCCGAAGTGCGTGTGGACATCCCACAGGCCAGGCATTATCGCGCCGGAGTGCTTCGTGAAGGATACCTGGCTGTACTTGGAGGGGAGATCGGCGTAGGGCCCGACCCAGACGATGATCCCTTCTGAGATTGAGACTACGATGCCGCCATTGGAAATGGGTTCGCCGCGCCCGGGGATCAGGACATCAGCACGAACGCCGAACAGGTCTTTTGAGTCAGGACCTCCGCCCATGGTGTTGTCGGCGTTGTCGATCGGTGTTCCTTGCCCAATAGGTCTGTGGGGTATTCTCATGTTGGGAGATGGTTCTATCGCACTCTGAAGGGCCGAAGTAGATAATGCAAGGAGAATGTGCGTAAGGCGGTAGGAGGAGGTACACAATATCTTTTATACATGCGTACGAGTGCGTATACAAGTGTGATCACTGCATCATTACGGGTAAACCTTCACTCCGCACACCGAATTGGCGTGTGTGATAGGCCTAGGCGCCACCATGTTGACCTTCCAAACGTGGGTAAGTTCTGATCCTCGCAGCCTCCCCCGGCAGACAGGCCGAGAACGGCACCGAGGGGTAGGGCCTCCGAAGATAGTCCCAGCTGTTGCACGTACTTGGCCTGTCTTTATTAAACCAATTTCCTCATGTATTTGCATGATTGATTCTGTGCTGTTCAATCATGAGAAATAATGTGAAGGAAAGGAAATTAATGCTTGCCGTTTCCGCTGTGTATCCCCCCACCTGTCAAGAGTGCTAGAGTCCGAGTCAATGCGTGCTTATCTCTCTAATGAAGCAGAGGCACTTTGCGTACGCTCGTACTCCTTCCTCTTTACCGCTTTGTCCAGGTATATCCCTTACTTGGGAGTGAACACAGGCTTCTGCAGCTCAATTTGAGCTATTCCCCATTGAACTGCATAATGCAGTAGTCAGCACTGCACAATATCCCTCGGTAAGCTTAGCTACATATGCAGGTAAACAGGCGGGGCCAACACATCACCTCCGCAACAAGAACTTCTCCAGCTGCATCGAAGGAACCGGAGCCAATGCAACAAACGGCTTTCATTTGCGGTCGCTCATTATGGAAGCCCTCGCAGCGATCGGACTAGCCAGCAATGTGGCACAATTCGTTGAATATGCAATTCAATTTACCAAACTTGCCCTCAAATTTGCTTCGAGCGATAGTGGGCCCATCAGCGAGCATGAAGGCATCATCGCCATCACAAACAGCATGGCCGAGGCAATGAAGGACATCAACCAGGACAGTACAGACGCAGCACTGAAGAGTCTTGCAAACCAATGCCTGACGGTCTCCGCCAATGTGCAGAACATAGTCAACGAGCTGTCGAAGAAACCTCAAGATAATTTCATCCGCAGCCTGCACAAGGCTGGGAGGACGCCATACAAGCAAAAGGAGATCCAGGAGCTAGCGGACCTGCTCTCAAAAATGCGTGCTCAAGTCTCTCACCACTTGTTAACGTCACTACGGTCAGTTCTTGCTTCATGGCGACGGATGGGTCGGAGCTGACCTTGGATTTGATAAATAGCGCGCAGCAGCTTTCAATTGGGAAGACAGTAAATACCTTGGTTCCATCAACCGAGGATTACCGCCAGCGTTTTACGAATTCCTTGGAGTTGTCTGTTAACGTTCTCAACGGCATTTGCCAGAAACTTGACAGCAGACAAAGAATGTCAGGCCCAGGTCACAAAGGCCAGTCAGATATCAACATTACTTTAGCCTCCTCAGGTCTAGGAGCCGCGGCCCGAGACCACATTACTCCGTACATTATGAATGTAGAGGAACTCATCAGTCAGAAACGACAGTCGATATTGCAGAGTCTCTACTACGAGCAGCTTAGGGAAAGAGAGTTCGCCGTCACGGATGCTCACACGAAAACTTTTCAATGGGTGTTTGGCGCCAACACAACCTTCAAATTCCGCGAGTGGCTCCGGGAACAGAATGGAGTCTACTGGGTCACTGGAAAGGCAGGATCGGGGAAGTCGACCTTGATGAAATTCATCATCGAGCAGTATGCTACGAGCACAGCTTTACGTGAGTGGGCAGGCAGCGATGATCTGATCGTCGCAAAGCACTTCTTCTGGAGCCCGGGAACGGCGATTCAGAAATCACAGGAGGGCTTGTTCCGGGCCCTACTATTTCAGATCCTCAGCCAACGCCCAGAAATAATCGACAAGGTCTGCGCGGAAAGACTCCACGCCCCTTATGCCGACAGCTTTGGACCTTGGAGTCGCCGTCAGCTTTTGCAGGCGCTGGAAAACGTTGGAGCGATAACGAACCCCAAATTCAAGGCCTGTCTTTTCATAGATGGCCTCGATGAGTACCAAGGAGATCACGCGGAACTTGTGCAAGTAATACAGGGAATCGCCAGCCACAACCATCTGAAGATCTGCGCCTCGAGCAGACCTTGGCTGGACTTCAAGCACGCGTTTGACAACTCCTCGTGGAAGTTGTACGTGCACGACCTGACACAACAGGATATGTACCAGTTTGTCAGAGATACCCTTTGCGAGGACTCCCGGTTCAAAAGGCTCCAGTCAAGCTACAGGTCCGCGGCCACGGAGCTGATTGTGGAGATCACGAAGAGAGCGCAGGGAGTTTTCCTCTGGACATTCCTTGTCGTTCAATCCCTGTTACGAGGGTTTCGCGACGAAGACAACATATCTGATCTCCACCGCCGTGTTCAAACTCTACCCACCGACCTATTGGAGTACTTTGACCGGATGCTGGCTTCCATCGAGGATGCGTACCGGAAGCGGGTCAGCCGGCTGTTACTGACCTTATCTCTGGCTCGCACCCCGTTCCCCATTATTACCTTCTTGTACCTTAATTTTGAGGATGAACCGATGGCAGAGGAGCCATTATCTTTTCTTCATGACTGGCCAGATGTGGACATAGACGAGGTCGAGATCCTGATGGCAAAGAAGAGACAACTGATCGCACAGTGCAAGGATTTGATTCACATATCTCCAGAGCCCGGCGCCCCGGTATTATTTGCAGAGAAGGTCGGGTTCCTCCACAGGACAGTGGTCGACTACATACAAACAGAGGAGACCACCCAACAACTAGTCAATCTTGCGGGTAACGACTTCGAGCCAAGAATGGTTCTACTCCGAGCAAATCTGGGCCAACTCAGGTCCTTGCTCCACCTCCACCGTCTGACATATATCCGTCCTCACCTCGAGCAGTGGATACTCGGCTGCCTATACTATGCCCACATGTCCGAAGTCACAACCGGCGAGGCCGTGGAAAAAGAACTCGACGAGCTCGACAGAATGATCGGGCAGCACTTCAGCAGGTGGAGCTTCTCACACGCAATGGACGTACTATTCCGGGACCCGGGCATTACGAAGTTCCTCGAACTGGCTTGCATGTGTGACCTGGCCCTGTACGTCAGGGAAAAGGTCCCGACCTGCACGCCGGCCAAGCTCGAAAGCCTCGCGCCGAGATGGCAGACCCCAACCAGGATCACGCAGTCTTCAGGCTTCGAGATCGAAACACTCGATGCCGGGGAGGAGAAGAGGCTCGTTCGTCTTTCGAGGAATCTTTCTTGTGCCACCGATCAGGGTAACCCCGTTCAGGAGCCTGGGGATAGCACATCCCCGATATCCCCCACCTCGGTTGCAAAGACCGTGTCGTTCAGTACAACTCAGAAGCCGCAGGTCACGGCTCCTCCGAAACGCATAGAGAAATTAATGAGGCGTGTCAAAAGGGTCTTCCGATGACATAATATCCCTTAGATTTGCTGGCATAAAAAAAACTCAAAACATATCATGGCTCCTCATCCCTTTGTGAATGGAGATTGCCCATCTCCCAAAACTTCGTACTCTGCCACCACTTCCGGAAAGATTTACCTTCGGCGGTCCACAATCCTGAGGAGTCATGCATTGTGGTTTTAATGATAGTGGGCGATGAGTTGAATTGAAAGGCCAGGTTGGACTGGCCGAAAAAGCTATCTATGTAAAACCTTGATTCTCAAGTAAGGTTTTGCGGTGGAGCCACATCCGCAGGAGGCCATATAGAGTGGCTTGGGAAAGAAAACACAGAAGATCTGCCCAAATATGGTCCATCTTGATCTAAAGAATGAGCAAGAAACTTGTACTCTTCAGAAATGGTACGGTACACTGATTCCGGTCGTTGTAGCACTTGCTTAAGCCTGGATCACAGTTTGTCAGCTGATGACGCATCCCGTTCCACAACAATCAAGAGACTTACAATGAGGCTGTAGTAGATGCTCTTGCAAACGGCACCGTTGCCGGCTGTGTACATGACATGCTTGTCATCTTTGAAAACATTGTAGTTGTGGTACTCATTGAAACCAGTTCTTTGCGCTATTGTCAGCTCTCGGCTCCCACAAATCCTGATCAAAACAGCTCAAGCTTAGAGATACTTACCCGACCTTAGCATAGTTGGCATATGACTGAGCGTTGGACGGGAGTGTGTAGTAGTACGTGGTGCCGCTAGTAAACGCACAGCCCTGGTTGCTCCGGCCCTCCCAGGTAAAAAGTCCTTTGGTGGACAGGAAGCACTGGTTGTTGGAGCTGGGCTGGAAGTTGCAGTTGCTGTCATCGGCGCAGTACTACTCGCATTTCAAGGTTAGCCTTTGCTCTCAAAACTTAAACCCTTCCAGCTCTAAAGGGTTTGTTGTAGCAAGCATGGGGAGGGGAAGGGACCCACGATCTCGATGGAATATGCCAACCCGTTGCCTTCACAGTTGACAAGGTGGATACCTTCAGTGGCACGTGTCGTCAACTTGGTGGGCTCGGTGGCATTGACAGGCGTGGGAACGGAGTCCGGGGCGGGAAGCTCATCCAGAGGGATAGCGCTGAGAGGGAAGTCCTCCGCGACGAAGGGGACCGCAGTCGCGGTTGCCGCGAGGAGCGAGGAGAGAACGGCGAATCGGTTGAAGATCATGTTGGGCAGCGATTGACTCTGTGGAGAGTGGGCAAGGGATATTTCAAAGAGTGATCGGGGCTGTGGATGTCTGTGATGATGTTGTTCTTCAGTCTGTCCAATGTGGGCTCCCACGTTCTTCTTATAGTTTTCTTGCGAGCCTGTTGACGGTCAATGCCTGAATGCATTTCTCCGTTTGTAGTGAGACTGTAGTATGTCACGGCAATCTCCGAAGTAGTGAGCTGAGGCTATTCACTTTCGAATCTGTTCTAACCCAGACTGAAATAGCCAAGTTTCCCTGAGAAATCATATTTCCTTTCTTGGATACTCGTTGGGCTGAAAACTGCATTGCACAGTGCAGTCATTGTCTTCAGTGTCGCTCAAGCCTGTTGTATTCCCGAGGGTGCCCACACCATGACATCTAGCGCTGAAGTAGTAAATCGGCGACGGTTTTTGAAAGTATCGTGAGATTATGCCAAGGCTCAGGCCCTTGGTGGTTGGTCTACAGTAGTGGTCACGACTGCTTCCTTCCTTCGCTACCTGAGTGCAGTGTGTGAGCAAGTGGTCTTCCGACTGGTATGTAAATTCTCATAAGCGGTGTAACATCCTGCAAGGCCTGAATAAGCTGTGGGAGAATTTATAGCCGAGAGGCTGCGTGAAGCACATGTGCTCGATTGGGGCTTCTGCTAATTCGGTCCTTTGGTACTATGTATTGATGTGAGTGGCTGGTTCTACGATCACGGTGGGAATAGTGCTTACATGCATTGCAACGCGATACTACAACATAGCTGTAGAATGTGACTGTAAGAGTAAGCAACCCGACTTATTCACATTCGGCTTTGCTGCAATTTGCCAAATGTAAAAAAGACCGCAAACTTGATATATCATCTAGTAGACATGACGGGCCCGGCAACCCTTACAATGAACGGGGCTACATGCTGGAACTAATAAAGCACTGCCTGGGCACATTCCCGGGAAGCTTGGATCTCTGGAAGCGAGACACGTCGAACAGGGTTGGATTCGGGCCCTGGAGAGCTGAATAGCTTCGTGAAACAATACTTCCTGTTCTGGCCAAGGATGCAGTAACTAGTTCGCTGCGGTGTATGCTCTGTCAGCGCTTAACGCCGTGGATTACATATGCAAGGCTTTCACGTAAGGTAATCAGACCCAGGGAAAAACAACAGTAACAAGTTGTAGCTGTGTTGCTCTTCAGGTAGAAGATGCTGCTGGGCGAAGTGAATAGAAAATGTGCGAGATAAAATCAATGGCGCCAAGTCACATCGCATCGCTAGCTTCCCAAACGGTACTGTGGCCCGCGCAACATACCCAATGCGACTACGGCACGAACCCATCAGAGTTATAATTCAGAATCTAGGTATTTTTTTGGCAGAGAAGTGGATTCAACCGCTCTCGCTCGGCTTGATCCTCAAGCTCCATTGTGCGGATGAGATATGCGCTGGCGGCGTTCTTGCAAAAAGAGAACGGGGATCAGGGGACCAGGGGTGTCCAGCAAATGGAGAAGCCGCTTGACGAACCCCTTAATATACTCACGGCAGCTACTGTACTAAGGTACAACTTCAATATCAGGAGGAGGTATAGCTCTCAGCTGCTGGTCATTGACGAATGGGCTATTTCAAGCAATCTGCAGTCCCTGCGAGGTACTCCTTAATTCTCCAAGACGAACCTTAGCACGTCCAGCTGTGCTATAGCGTGCACCCGGACCAGGCGACGTCGTACCAGATTTGAATACCCAGAAGTCACAGATCCCATTTTACTTTCCACATTCACGATGTCATGTTGTTTGCCTTCACAGAAGAACAACACCCTCGCTTTATTGCATGCCGATCTCTAGTGGAAAGTGCCGGTGCGCTGCAGTTACATGCATCTTCCCCGCTCCGTTGATTACATGGAGGCATGCCACGAGCAAGAGGTCACCACCAGAACTCTTCGCATCCGACTCGATGACCAACAAACAGTCTTCTGAGAAGTGCAGTCGCGATGAAACGAAAAATCCTTTTAGTCGCTTTAGCTGAGCTTCTAGCAAGTATCTCGGCCCAGAACGCAACAAGCATATCCTTAGACGGTCAGTAGCGCACCATGGGGATACAAACGGGAGTTATAGTTGTGCTCGGCTCTTCTCACGTTTCGTACAACCAAGCTTACATCCAATCCAGACCTCTGGGACCAATACGTCGGTCCGGTGAGCACTTCACCAGTCAACAGTACCATCGACCCGGTTCCCGTACCATCAGAATCGCTCACTCCGCCGCCGCCCCTGTACTATCCTCTACCTCCCTTTCCTGGTGGGGCCCAGGTTCCACTGCCGGTCCAAAATGAAAGCTGGAAGTTCCCCCAGGGCTTCTGGCGCGGCGTCTCAGGGTCTTCGTTCCAGATTGAGGGCGCCGTAAAGGCTGATGGACGAGGCCCGAGTATCTGGGATGTGCTCACCCGGGTACCGGGCTTTGTGCAGAACAACGAGACGGCTGACATAGCGAACAACAATTACTACCTGTACAAACAAGGCAAGGAGATGCGTCCTGTGTGCTGATATACATGAGCTAATGTCACCAGATATCGCACGTATCGCCGCACTTGGCATCAACACCTTTGCGTTCTCGATCTCCTGGTCGCGCATTTTCCCCTTTGGCTCGGGAGATGTCAACGAGGCAGGTCTTCAGCACTACGACGACGTAATTGACACATGCATCCAGTACGGGATCACCCCAGTCGTGACTCTCTATCATTGGGACCTCCCACTCAACCTTCAACTCACCTACGGCGGGTGGCTCAACGACCAGATCACGAACGACTTCAGCGAGTACGCCCGCGTGGCATTCACACGATGGTCCAGCAAGGTCCACTACTGGGTCACCATAAACGAGCCGGGCGTCTTCTGCAACAGGTACCCGCTGCCGGAGGGCTACTTCAACGACAGCGCGACCGCCGGCATCCCGCCCGCCCAGCAGTTCTACGCGTGCGCCCGGAACGCCCTGCTGGCCCACTCCTCGGCCTACCGCGTCGGCAAGGGCGTCAACTCCTCCCTCAGCATCTCGTTCAAGAACAACGGCGCGTACAAGATACCCGTGGACGACGCCGCGGACACGGCGGCGGCCGTCCAGAGGGCGTGGGACTTCAATGACGGCCTGTGGGCGACGCCGGTCTTCCTCACGGGCGACTTCCCGCAGAGCGTCAAGGAATACGTTTCGGGGTTCCTGCCGGATTTCACGGAGGAGCAGAGGGCCCAGATCAATGGGACCAGCGACATCTTCATGATCGACGCGTATGGTGGGGGAGGGTTCGTCACGGTCCCGGGGGACGGCGGGTTGCAGGCCTGCGTCGGCAACGCGTCGCACCCGGAATATCCTCGCTGCTATGCTGGCGCTTCGACTTACCCCGGGGCCGACTACTGGCCGACTGGTCCTGCTGTTGACCCTTGCGCCAGTTGGTTGACCTACAGTACGGATTGGGTCCCGACGATGTTGAAGACATATCAAGAGATGTTCAAACCAACTGTAAGTAAAGTTTGGCGCATGCCAACCAACAACCAGCGCGGGTGCATACTCATGGCTGACCAATATTTTCATTTAAAGGGCGGCATAGTCGTGTCGGAATTCGGGATGCCGGAACCCTACGAGAGCTTACGGACAGATCTTCAGTCTATCGTGATCGACCCTCTTCGCTCGAGATACTACAGAGAGTACTTGCAGTCGATTCTTATGGCTATGTCTGAGGGCGTTAATGTGGTGGGAACACTGGCTTGGAGTGTCTTTGATAATTTCGAATGGGATCACGGGTACTCTTGTCGCTTTGGTGTGCAGGTAAGTAATTAACGAGATTTATGTATCGTGCCAGAGTCGCTAACGTTGCGCAGTATGTCAATTACACGACACAGGAAAGGTACTTCAAAGCAAGTGCCTTTGAATATGTGAACATGTTCAAGCTCTATCAGGGATGATGAGGCTGGACGAGGATGGCTGTCATGTTGACTAATTAATTACTGTGCTCAAATGGTCACTCCAGGTAGCCGTTGCACGCGTCGCCAACTCACCCACTGCTCACAGATACTATGGTCTACATGTGAAGAGTGGGATGGACACATAATCAAGATCATCGACGCTCAACTGAACGATTCCTGAATCGTTGAATGTGAATCTGTGTCGAATCGAGTTGGTCTACGGAAAGACCGGCGAGCCCCGAAGAGGGCATTCTTAGTGCACAATATTTGATGCACATTTCAAGCCTCCGTGTTACCGTGAATCCCAAGTGACGTTTCAGGTGTATAGAAATAAAGGTTTTAATAAAGTGTAATTTTGGTGGGATCGCAACAAAGTCACTGGCCAACTACTGGTAGTAGCCAGGGACCCCGGGGCCCATTCTACCCATCCAACTTTCTTCACCACAATTGTATGGCTTATTCCCACACGGGAAGAGTATCTCCCACATTGGACCGAATAGCACTGTCATAGGAGCCCAGGAAAACCAAGACAACTTGACGAAGACGTCCCAAGAGTCTACATCCTTGTCCTCGAACCCCTCCTGGACCTCGGAAATGGCGCCTCGCTCAGTGAGGCAATATTCTGTTGCGTTCTTGGTAGACGGCACGTATTCGAGTGGGTCCACGCTGGCGACGTTCTCGATGTGGGTGAGGTTGGTGAACGCAGCCAGCGTGCAGTGCTCCACAGAAGTAGCTACAGAAGCTAGATACTGTAGATCAGCATCACTTCCGTTGCTTCTCAGAGGCCTTTTACGCTTACGAGAATACTCTATCATTACTTCTGACAAGAAATTGATGGACTCCGCGGTGCTTTTATTGTTCTGGGTGGATAAGAGGGTGGCGACATGCTCGGTGACGTTTGCTTTCGCCAAGCCCAAAAGCTCCTCTGTAATGATGGAATAGTAGGAGCTTTCATGGATTTGGAAGAAAGGCTCAAAAAGGCTGACGGCCCAGGATTCTAAAACACTGGTTGCGTTCATGCTGGACGGGTGTGTGGTGTCATGGAAGGAAAGTGGATGATGCTGGTTTTGATGGCTAGAAAAGAGGATGGTAACTTGGCCCTTGGAAGTAACGAAAGTAGGAGACTTCCGGATTGACGATGAGGATCAGACGAGTATGCATTTGAAAAGCAGGCAACCATGGCGTCATTGGCTGATGTGAGAGACTTGGCTTTTGGTTTGGACAGAAACGCCGTGTAACTCGAGATGCACGTCTGTTCATGTGGTTTAGAATAACAACCGAACCACGCCCTACTAAACCTGCTTGGCTAGCGTTCCTAAAAGGGAGAAAAGGAATCACAACGTCAATTTCGATAGTTGTTTAATTGCCCTATTCGTGCAATACCCGGGGCCGATGCCGTCAGATCCGACTCAAAATGCTCGTCCGCAAGTACGGTATCTTCAAGCCAACGACCATGCCTGACTCCGCCTCTCTGATGAAAAGAAGGCGGTCCATGGCTTCATTGCCGTAGTACAACCAATCTGCAGTGGTCCATCCCAGACAATCTTGCTGAGCACTGAATCCGATGCCGGGAATGTCGGATCCATCGCCGCTTGCAGTTGGCTCTATGGGCCACCAGATGCTCCAGTCCTCACGAATAACCTCGGCCCCGTCATCAATTATGGCGGTCTCCAACACTTCAATTGCAAATATTCTGGATTCTCCGCTCAAGCCTGGCCCGGGGAGAAACTGTCCCACGGTGGCAGCCCGAATCTTCTGTACCCCAGGTCCCCGAAATCATACCCCCTTGTATCAACTAATAACGAGAGGCCAATATTCAGAGAGGACAAGCAAATTTGCATACCCAGATGTTCTATGATTCGTTTATTTACTTCCCATGTTAGAATATCGCACTTAAAGACCTGGATCTCTAGTGCGTGTGTATGCGGGAGATTGAACGATGAATATGAGGTTTTAAGAACATATCAAAGGCTTATGTCAAGGTAGAATTTGAAATTGCTGAGTACCTCGGCTCGTGCACAAGAAGGATACTTGAATTCTATATTTACATAGGCTGCCTCATTTTGCCCCAGGATTCAAGCATAAGCCTCCCTCCACCAATCACACCTAGAATTAGCAGCCGGGTCCTTCACCACGTCCACAAACGTTGCGTTTAGGTTCAGATCCGCAAATTCCTCATCGTAAACAGGAAAGGCGGGCAAGCCCTCGCGGTTGGGGTCACCGGCCTCCGCAAACGTCATGAGGTACCCCTGCAGGATACCCGCCAAGGTTGCATTCGTCACGAGGGTGCTCCACGTGCTGTTCACATAGAACGAGTAGTTGACGTCGAGCGTGTGTGTCCCGGGCGGCACGCTGAACAGGTACGAGTACGCCGGGGCACCTCCGTTCTCCACGCCCAGGGCCTCGCCGGTGAAGTACGCGTGGCAGGTGAAGGTGAAGTCCGCGACCGCGGTCATGAGCCGGTCGAAGGGTGTCGCCCATGGGAAGGAGGTGGTGTCGTTGTACACCGCCGGGTACACCTCGGTCGATAGTTCCTCCAGGACGGCGTCGGGAATCTCGGGGAAGTAGAGCCTCATGTATGCGTCGAAGGCGGAGGAGTTGGTCGCTGCGGGGTCCGTGTACTTCTGGCCCTCGAAGGTGTTGTGCGCGACCATCACCTTCACGTCCTTGTGGAACTGACCGCTCGCCAGCAGCTTCTCGGGCAGGTCCGGGACGTAGGATCCGTCGGGTGCGGGTCCGAACTGGAACGTGCCGTAAAAGTCTGAGGCCTGGGAGAGCTTGTTGGCGATTTGGAGGTCGTACGTGTCGAGGGCCACGAGGTCTGCTAGGCTCGAGACGTTTGCGGTCTTGAGGAAGACGGAGAACGAGTCCTCAGCCTGCGAGACATAGGGTCGCGGCACATAAGCTGGGGATTGCAGGATGGCCTGTTGGAATTGCGGAGCGTCTTTCTTGCCCCCGTGTGCGGTGATGTGGTGGAGGATGGAGCCGCCGCCGGCGCTTTCGCCCATAACCGTGACTCGAGATGCATCTCCGCCGAAGAGGTGGATGTGGTTTTGAACCCACTCGAGGGCCTTGCGCTGGTCCTGGAACCCGACATTGGGCACTCCCCCGGCCGAAGTGAATGATTCACCTTGGAGCCAGCCCAGAGCACCAAGCTACATTATATTGTTAGTCTTAAAAGCTCAAGCGTATCTGAGGAAGCATAAACAAAAGAACTTACCCGGTAATTCAATCCAACCCAAATCACACCCTCTCCATCCTCATCGAAACTGCGATCCTGCAGACCCAGAGGGTTCGTCATAGGGCCACCCCATTTCGCACCTATTTGAAATCCACCGCCGTGAATCCAAACCATGACGGGCCTGGAGGAGTTGGAACGTTGATTCCACACTTGATCCGGGACTACAACATCGAGGAACAGACAGTCCTCGCTCTCCAGCTCGCCCGGAGGAGCGGTCACGAGCTTGGTGTTCTGCCACGGAGTGTACGACTGCGGGCAGATTTTGCCATAAGTACCATCCTGGACGCCGGCCGAGCGGTTGTTGACGGGGTCTTGAGGCAGCTGGAACCGTAGCGCGTCGACTGGGGGAGCTGCGTACCGGATGTTGGAGAAGTTGTAGTATGTCCGCTCGTCCGGTGAGATGGTGATCTGAGGCGCGTAGAGAGCATAATCCAGATCAACGACGGGCACCAACGCAGTCGCGTTATTGTCACGGCGGACCAAACCACTGTTAGACACACTCGTCGCCCAGGAGCTGGAAGCAGCCAGGGCCAGAAGTACCAGGATCGAGGACGTCATTTTGCAGAGAAAACAGCGAGAAGACTGCAAAATGAGACTCGCTAGGACAAAAGCCCGCGGCTCATTTCATTCATACCATCGCGAAGGCTCCTATAGAAGTATGTCATGACGGTCCGGACAACCGCCAGGGATCTTCGGGTTTTCCGCCAACGCTCAACCGCACGCCTTCGTAGCCCCGGGGGCACTAACGCGACGATTTAAATGACAGCTCCACACTTGGGTCCATCAACGCGTATCCGGGTTTAATGGCAAACGGCCCGTTTTGGCTGTCCCATGACTCTCAGCCGTTGAGCTCGGCTTTGAAGACCGCCTAAACACTTTGGTGAGCCACGCCTCAAGGAAAATCTTCCAGTTGTGAATGTGTAACCGCGGCGCCATAAGGTCATGTCTAAGAGCACCTGTTTGCACAAAAAAAAAAATGTAATACAGGGTACCCCGAAACCCGAAGGTGGCAGGGAATCGGAAAATCAAGTGGTGAGGCGGATGGATGGGTAGAACAGAGTGACGGGAGATCGACACAGATCCATCGCCGCCATGCGCCGGATAAACCGCACCTCATCAGATGTGCACAAAGGGTATTAAATAAAGTGTACACCAAGGCAGCACTATGCCACCTAAGCTTTCGAACAATGCACCGCAGGCTCTTCTCGACAATCGGTCGCTAACGTGCGGCGACTGCCAAGCAATGGTCGTGGAGTCGGGGTAGTCGTGGGCCAGCCGGCTTCGAAGCTGATGCATCATCACGGCAGGCCGCATGCATACTGGCAGCTATCGACAATAACTCGTTCATCTCAAGTGCGGACAGTTGCATTGCGGAGCGGTAGGAGGGCCGCGACTCGGAGGAATATGTGACGGAGAGCTTGCGATCCGGGGCCATCTGGAGGAAGACTGAGGCTGAGCTCCGTATGGCGGAGTCTGGGATCCAATGCATGTAACCGACCAAAGGGGGCACAACGTGCAATTGGATCATGCATCTGTGCTGCAAAATATCACCGTCTTACTGCGACTGAAGTACTGCGCCTGGCGCCGGGAACGTCTCCATGACGGTCTCGCACGACCACAATTGGGAACAACCAACGGGTCCATCAGGTGATATCGCGCTCCACATATAACACAACCCAGATATGCAACTGGATATTCTGTCAGCCTTGTTGATAATATGCGGGTATTATCACACAGTCTACGTTTACGGGACACACCGAGCAGCTCCCAAACAAAATAAGTCGCCTGCGGCTGTGGTGTCTTAGACGGGGGTCAATACTGCCGCTTTTGTGTAAGATTCTACATTAGAATTTGTTTACTGCTGTTTTCTTGGATTTGATTAATCAAGGGCCCAGCGAGCACGTCAGAGACTGTAATGGATCCGGGAATCACACGGGAACATGGCTGTCAACCTCTGGAGCTACCCAGATTGTATACCGTCAGTAACTGTTAGGCCAATTTGTAAGGTACCTGTTAGATTCAAGCAATCAGGTCGCATCAACACCTGTCTTACCATACCACCTTCATTGGAGCCATTCGAAATGAGTCAACGACAATCGGTGCAGAATTCTCCTCAACGAGCGGTGGACTGCAAAGCTATTCAATGAGTTGCAGTGCCGTGGTAGTGATAAGACGGCCCCATTCAGATCTTGATTCGTGCCCCTCTCGGGGGAGACAGAGCCTGACGTTGCGTACCAACAAAATCAAGGAAATGTCTAGAGCTCGGGTGCTACAAGGCCTTTTTGTGGCAGTCTGAGTGGCCCCATGTCTCGGGGCATGGAAAATGGCTCCCTGGAGGGGATTGCGACTAAACCTATTATGTCTATATTTTTGGGGGGTGGAAGAAGGCCGCGAGGGGGAAGGGCGAGTCAAAAACAAGGCATCCAATTAGGCGACCAAGGCTCGATGCATCACGGTGGTCAGGCCCAGGTGGGGTGTGTGCTCCCTCATTATCTTAACATACAGCAGGTTAAGCAAACGCCACCGTCGTGCGGAGTTGCCTCACCTAAGAAACCAGATGGTGAGTTTAAGCGTCTGGAGGGAGTGTTCAAGGGGCGAAAGTACCTAATTCTTTAATTTCACGATCCTGTCCATTTATATTTTGAGTGTATAGTAATGGGGCTTGGGACGAATCTATCCCCAAAACGTCAAAATCGAGTCCTACCATCTCCTGATTTTAGAGCTTGAGCTTCAGGGTACGCTGTCTCGTCTTGTGAATCTAACCCTCTTCTGATCGCCCTTCCTTTCTTCTTCTTGCTAGGTGTGCAGTTCCTTACGCTGAATTTGTTTAGGTTTCAGATTATCTCAAAGCCCGTTCTCGAAGAGAGTATACTTGACAAGGCTGGCGAAATAGATGGTGCGTCCTGGCCCCCAGCCTTCAGCGCCGGCTTCTTCGCCCATGTGCTCATCCGGTAGCTGCAGCTGAGCTGTCGATGTCTACTCGGCGCTGTGTAATGCAGCAGGCAGCAGTAAAGGATGAACTTCAACTACCTAGGTTTTCAAAACGTATTCTATCTGCATGGAATAGGAAGTTTCCCGAATGACATGTTTCCGAATCTACTGGCACACAGCTTTCCGAAACGAAGTAGAGATCGCAAGTCATATCTGGCGCGATGCTTCCGCGAGGCACCCACTTGCACACTTCCCTTCCTCTCCCAGGTACCCTTCCTCAGTCCCGTGTGGAGGGCAGCAGATGTGTTGGAGCGGGGATTGCCACATCATCACTGCATGGTGACACGAGAATAGCTGAGGAGACCCGATACAAATACCTAGGCGTCCCCCCCGCTCGTCGTTCTCCGCCGTCAACTCTTTTGTTAGCATACATCAGCCACACACACATCATTTCTCTTTTCATCATTCACATTCAGAGAGGTCATAAAAGCAGCACAATACGATATCTCCGCAAATCGAGCGCGCCATCTAAGCACTTTTCTCGCTCTATATCCACTTTCTACCCATATTCACCCAAAGCCCTGCCTCAAGAACCAGTCACACACAGCATGGCATCAACAACATTCGTTTACCGCAATCTCGAATCAACGAAGACCATCCGTCTTCTGAAGATCCTGCCGACTGAGATGAAGATCCTGCCGACTGAGACTGATAAAGAGAATGTCGACGTAGCCTGTACGCTCAAACACTTTCACGAAGATGATACATCGAAGCCTGAATACCATGCTTTGTCGTATCACTGGGGCGCCGAGAGTGCAACACCTGCAAGACATATCCGTATCAGATATGAGGAGGAACAATCTTTCCACCAGAAAGGCATCCAAGAGAATCTGTGGTTGTTCTTGGATCAGATGCGGAGCTCGAAGAGAACCGAGCCCTACTACTGGGTGGATGCATTGTGCCTCAATCAAGATGTAGGCTCCGAAAAGGACGAAAAGGAAGAGCAAGTGCCTCGCATGGACGAAATCTATTCCGAAGCCTCTCGCACCATCTCCTGGCTTGGCCGCACAGACAACCTGAACGACAATCAGAAGCACTTCATGGACAAGCTACCCGGCTGGATTGACGAAAATCGACAGAAAGTCGAGGAACTTCTCTGGTCCGTTCCGACCGATTCTTATAGAATACGGAGTAGTATGGGACCCTCGCTGTCTGTCAGGGAAGAAAAGCTGCCTAAAAAGGATACATTGCGTGAATTACGTGCCGAAAGCATCCTTATATCCATGAACGACATCCTCGAACAGCCATACTGGAAGCGAGTTTGGGTCATTCAGGAGGTAGCCTTAGCGAAACAGGTAGAGATCTTGTTTGGTTCCATGTCCTTCAACTTCGACGATTTTCTCATCGCTTATAAGGCGTGGGTTCTCTACTTTCACGTCTCTGACCGACCAGCCGCAGTCGAAGCGAGGATGCGTGGGTCTCGTGTGTCATTTGATGACATACTACAATGGGGAGACACTTGCAACAGCTTCAAACGACTTGATAGGGTGTATGGGCTTCTTGGGCTGCTGAACCGTTCACAAGAAGCATACTATGCCCGGTTTCTCAAAGCAAACTATGACAAGACAACTGCTCAATTGTTCTGGGAACTGGTCTTTGTTTTCGGACTTTATCGGAAGTGTCGATCGGGGACTGGTGGTCTTTACGAAAACAACAGGCAGAGAGTTCGCACGCTATACAGATTTCTGACAGAACGTTTCCTCCTTGATGGAAGCGGTCTCATGGAGTTTGTATCCAGTCCATGCACCGCGCCAGAAACACACGGCGATGGACAGAGCACCCAGAAGCCTGCTTTCGGATGTACCAAACCAGAGGAACACGTGCATAGAGCTTTGGCTCATGTATTTATGGAAGCCATGCCAATTTGGCAGGCTATCGTTGAGCTTCTTGGCTACGAGTTGACCAGGCAGTTCCTCAACAACAACATCTTTACTTTCCGGGACTGGGTCCACAAGTGGGTGCGACAATTACCTGCATACCGACGTGCTTTTGACACCGCGATATTCAAAGACGATGGTCTACACGATGTTCAAGACGCATCAAGATTATGGATGGAGTATTATCACGACGAGGACCCAACTGGCACATCAGCCGCTAGGTGGCACTGTCTTGGGGTCGAGGACGGAGATTCACGGGTGAGTAGCACCACCGCTATAATGCGAACCGACGTGTACGGTCTTGTGACAAGCCTTTCCGAATGGAAAGCCGTCAAGCAAAGGATACTTGCTTGTTACAGTGCAGGAAATGGCGGCACATTCCAGCAAGTTCCCGGGGATGAGCCAGACAGAGAGCGAGGACAGGCTTCCCGTTCATTGCTTGTTTTGAATATAGAACAGATGGGGTGGCAACTGCGCTTTCATCCTTCCCAGAATGTCGTTGAAAATGGGGAATGGGAACCGGATTCAGAAGGAACCGACACAGAAGGGATGACCAACTTCGGGGAACTTTCGGTTTATGAATATGAATAAGGCGGCTGGTCAGAATATGTCATCTTTACCTGGAATTCCTTGAGCAGTGTTGATAGTGTCTACTTGTCTGTATTTCAGCAACTCTTGTTGACATGAATGATGAAGACCCATATACATTATGACATCATCTTTGCCTGTCATCTCACTTTGTCGTTCTGGCAGCCACTCGGGGGGTAGTCTTTGGGGGTTCACGTGAACGGGCGCCGTACGTCTAAAAAAAAAAGGGTGCCCTCTGCCACTTCTGCAGTCAGATTCTAGCCATCACGCCCATTTCGAATACAAACAATCCCAGGGCAGACTGCATCACAGGTATTACATTCCGCAACCCTTCCGATTCCGAGTCCTTGCCAACCGTCTATACCATATAACTCCGAAAACCCTATGTGCTATATACATTTGTGTGTGTGACTGCCAGAGTCCGTCCAGTATCTGGCTGCGGCAGAGATACCTCAACCTTCCTTGGGTTCATTGCTATTTTCTGACTCCCCTCTGCAGGCGTTCTGCATCCCCAGCGATCTCAGCCTCTGCGAAAGGAGCCCCTCGGCGATGGCAGCACCGCTGCTACTACCGGGATAGTGGTTGCCGCCCCCCACGTATCCGCCAATGTCACCCTTGGCAAAACTCAGAGGAGTCATGGTGGGAGGCGCATCGACAGGCACCGATGTTGGGGCGAGCACCTGACCGCCGGATAGACCCGTGCCAATAGGTCGCCCGAGGGACAGACCTCTGTCTTGAAAGCTTGAGGCCCTTGCTCGAAGCAGGGACAGACTCGGCATTGGCTCGCTGGGGTCGAAAGGCGGGAGCTGCTGGCCGAACGAAAAGCCCGAACTCCTCCTCCTGAACGCCTTCTCGGCTGCCAAACTTGCGCCTGGCCCTGTTGTCTGCATTACAGGCTGGTGCATAACCCTGACAGGTTTGTAAGGCGTGAACTTTGGCTCCGGGAGGGTGATCTCATTCCGAAGCTTTTCCTTGCCATCTGGCACGCGGTTCGCAAAGACCACCCTGATGCTTTTGTAGAGGTAAAAGCGGCCTTTCGCAGGACAGCAGATGTGCAGATGGACGAGGTACCGCAGGGTCGGTCTGTCGCTGGTTGATGGCAGGTTCTCAACAATAGGGCCACCGGAAGAGTAACACCGCTGGCGGATAAATGTTTTTGTCCCTGGCTCCATTCCCTCGAGGTCGTACGGCACGAGAAAGAGTTTCACAGCCGTCTTATTCTGGTTTTTGATGATTATTTGGACCTGGCCCTTCTCTGGGATGCGGTAGCTCCCTCCGGGCGGTGCCTTAGGAGACGCTGACCTCCGCTTCAACTTGGTCGCTTTCCGTGCGTCAAGACTGGCCACATCCGCGCCGGAGTTGATATCGGTCATCGCGATGTCCTCGTCCCCATCCAGCCGTTGTTGAGTAGCTGCCGAGATGCTTCTTTGATGAGACTTACGTCTCTGTCTTGAAGTCTCCTCTGGGTTTGAGAGCCCATTCTCCAGATCGATCTGTCCAACATAGGGGCTGGGTCCGTCATCGCTCTTGGACCGCCCGTGAGGTGTGTTCACGTAGCTATAAAAGACGGCAGGAAAGGGCAAAGTGACATGGGCCGGACAACGCAGACTGCTTTTGCAATTCCCCAGGCCCAAAACACCAATTTGGGCCATGAAATCCAGAGGTTTGGAAGGCGTGGTGGACATGCGGCCCCGGAGAATGCTCTCCTCGTACGATCCGACCATGGAGGTCTGGTGTAAAGGTGAAGACGATTCCAGGCCAAGTGAGGGGCGCCTCGAGAATGCCGAGCTTTGTGGCGATGTTCCTCCTAATGAGAAGCTGGGTGTGGATGTGAGAGACCTCCTCGGCTGATGGGCTTGGTAGGTCTGCGCCGATTCGCGGTATATACCAGGGATCCTTTGCGCAGTCGTGGGCACATTCTGGTGTGAATACAGGCCGCTCAACGTCTGGCGTCGAGAAACTCTGCTGGGTGTAGGCGGATCCAAGTCTATGTGACTTATGGGCATAGACAGGTTCAGATCATCGTTGCTCTCAGATTGGACAAGGGGGCTCGTAGGATGCTTGTACACGAAACTGGAGGATATAGACGAGGATACAGACGGTGGCGAGGCCCGGAAACCATCTGGCGGATCCGTAAACGGTATTCTTCTCTCGAATTTGAACGGCGTGAAGTCTCGCGGAGGTGATGTGGCAAAACGGGAGTGATGTTCCCGGTAGAATCCCTCCGAGTTCGGCACTATTCTCACGCCCTCCTTTCCCACTTCGTTATGACGAGAAGACGCATGTTGAGTGAAATCCCCGCTGTGAAGAGCCGACCTAGGCCTCTCTATTGCAAGACCTTGCTGCATACGATCCAGATCTTCCGCCTCTTGAGTCTGCGCACCTAACCTGTCCTTCGCAGGGGGTGAAACTGTGGCGGGTTCGCTGGGAGTTGGTTGCGGGCTGGTCGGCTGTTCTCGAGAGGCACTGCGGCGGAAGAGAGACTCGAGCTGAGTGGGAACATTAGACAAGCTGCCAGCGCAGGACACAGGCGAGACCCAGACACTTACATGGCGTTTGGGGCTCCACGTCGGACTCTCACCCCTCTTCAGCCGCTCAATCAGCTCGATGCGGTCGGATGTAGTGTTGACGGACAGGCTGGGCGTTGGGGACGACGGTCCTGAAGTGTCTGGCACGGGCCCTTCGCAGAGATCTGTTCGGATGCTCTCCTCAGAGAGCTGGCGGCTCAAGGACATGGGGTGGGACTGGTTACGCAGAGAAATGTGTAGCGGGACCGGCTGGGCCACTGGAGACTCGGTATGAGGCGCTGGAACGTCATCTTCGTCGAGGTTCTCCCGGAATATGGGCATCTTGGTGCGTCTAAGCTGATCGAGGACCTCGTTGTCTTGTGGATGCCGGGAATGCAGGGCAACGAAATGTGAGAAGTTGACCACCCGAGGTCCTTTTCAGAACCTTGGGTGGCTTGGGGAGAGAGGTTGAAAGGTTGAGAGGCGGTCGTCACAACGGGCCTGGTCGGTCGGTCATTGGGGATATCCACTGCCGTAGGGACGGGTGACCGGGTTGAGGATCCAACACTGCAGGACCTGCCTCCAACAAGACGGCGTTTCTTTTTTTGGCTGTCCTGACGCACGGCCGAGGCGGGGAGGTTGGTGGCATGGGAATCAGATGCTTGAGACGCCACGGGACTCGAGGACAAGGCGAGCCTCTGGGTCAAAGCCGAATGTCTGCCGGCTCTTATCGTGAACGGAGACAGACGGTCACGCGCACAGCATCAACGGGAGGCTGCAGGCAGTAATTGTGACACGGCGGGTGAGTGCAGCTTCGTCGGCTCAGCCGCAAGTGAGTGAAACCTATGAGACAGACTAAAGGGTGCCGTGCTGGATATGTATGTACAGTAAGTGCAGCATGCGAGGTTGACGAGGTGCGCTGGGCATCTGTGAGTCAAATGATGTGACGAAGACATTCGTCTTGGGTTGACGTCCAAGGACATGGGCCATTGGGTGGCCCCGGAAGCGGAGTCGAACTGAACCCTGGCAGCCCTGGCGCGATGATGCTGCTTTCCCTGCTGTGTCTCTAGCGTGCCCGGTACAGGGGGCCGGAGGGGCCAGAGAGGGCCCATGCTTCAGCTAAAAGGGCCCCATGTGCCCCGGCCTGGCTGGATGGAACAAGATCCACTTCACTGGTCCACGGGCCCACAGGTCACGGTGACAGCGACGCACCTTCCCTCATCTGGACTGATTCGCCGCTGCCCGCTCTCCCTCTCATGCGAGCTCTTCCGGGACTGCGAACCTTAGCCGCGGCACACAGTCAGCGTCTCTCTCATCCACAGCCACCCATTCCATCTCGCATGATGTGGGATTGAAACGAAACTTATTAATGGAACACTAAACACTTAACCAACGCAACTTACCTAGGTAGTCCAACATGTCCAATTGCTCGCCCCAGACGTTCAGATGTTCGGACGGTTTTCCCTGCACGGCACTTTGACTCGTGTGTACCCTAACCCGGCCAAGATCCTTCACCAGCCAACCTCCAAGGACTGAATGTGCTTGCTAGTGTGCCATGCGTATCTCCTTGAACGACCTAGACGCTCGCTACGGTTGTAATGTTACACGATGCGGTCCATACTAGAAATTGCAATGCTCTCCTGATCAAGGAATTTCCTCGAGAGTCTCCTGGGGAAATAGATTTCAGATCACCCTCAGATTCCTTCAATTTAATGGCTGAGATACCCACCGTAGAAAGACTTGCCAGGTGTGAGGTCTTCCTTAGGTCTACAGTCTAGAAATCCGACAAACAGGGCAGTAGCAGGTGCCAATTCGCTGCCTCATGCCTTCTTTCTTCGCATTACAATTTGTAGAAGGCACATCCCTTGGTCGTGGTCGACACCGACTGTCTCGGTCGACCAAGCCCCTCCATCTCTTGTCCACCTAGAAGCCTCAAACCGACTCTGCCCATGACGTTCTCTCAGAGCCTGAGGTCGGCAAACATCATGCGTGCCTTGCACCAGTCTCTCATTACCCATTAATCGCGAAACTTCATTTACTATTCTCTACATTTACTCGACGAACACGTGAGCACTCAACAGCTGCTATTCAAGCCATCCCACTCCAACGACGATGGAGTCTCCAATGAACACAGAATCTCCAGCGGCGATGGAATCCTCAACGAATATGGAATCACCAGCGACGATGGGATCTTCAATGACGATGGGATATCGATCTCCAACATCGACGGAATCTTCAACGATGACGGAAACTCCATCTATTATGGCCATCGAGCGTCCCACGCTCCTGAGAGAATCCCGGGGACAAGGTCGATATCACGTCTTCTTTGACGACGATGAATCCCAATTTCACGTCTATCTTGTCTGCTTAGGCAACGGGGTTTACCGCTTCAAACTTGTCAAGCTACACGTCAAGTTGTCAGCCCAGTTTCCAGAGCATCCCCCGGAAGTCGAGTTTATTCCCACCACACGACATCGCATCCACCCTCGTTTCTAGGCCAGCGGAACGGTGTGCCTCAGTCTCTTGGGGTACGTAAACTTCGGCTGCTCCTCATTTCCGTCTTGTCCCGTTCTATGTCCTACTCGCAGCCTTCACTAAATTTTATCACTCCACGGATCCCGTACAGCCTGGCCTTCGGCTACTAACGTTCTCAACAAACAGACACTTCGGCCTCGACAAGTGGTAGGACCACGTTGAGAATTCTAAGCCTGGATGCATTTGCGTACGTCAATATCTTGCCACCCTCCGCAGCTCCGGGACATGATGGCCCGCGGGAATGAAACTTGGTTTTAGTCACTTGAATAACAACACTCGATGGGAGAGCTAACCCCCATATCCACAGAATGACATGCTCTTGCGCATATGGGAGCTACTGGACGACAATCCTTTCAGGCGCGAGCACTGGGGCCGAGATGAGCCCGAACTCAATCACTATGTGCAATACGTCACCTGGGATGCCCTGCTCCTCAGACATATAGCCAGCGAGACGCAGGTGGAGGCCTTGGCCTGGCTCAGGGAACACGTCCGAGTACACGGCGTGCAAATGCTAAGTGAGTTGTTGATGCAGCGACTTGCGGATCCCGGCCGGACGTACTTCGTCAGTCCGTCCGGCCAAAGAGTCCCAGCAGACTACGTGGCTCTGATCAAGGAGCTAGGAGCGGTGGTCTCGAGGGCCCGGCTACCCCTACGGTCGTTGTCGCCTCCCGCAGGAGTTGTCAGCAGCGACCTTGAGGAGACAGACAAGGCTGCCTGGACGTGGGCCGGCCGAGTGCGGCTGAAATGGACTCTGGAATTCTCAGGGCATCCTGACCAATACTTTTAGGGACAACAGTATCGGACTGAACCGGGCCCTGGGGTCCCGGAAATCGGATATCAGGGGGGCAGGAGCACATGAATGGAAGCCGATGGGTTTAGGCGGGGATTCGCGATCTCTGTTTTGAAAAGCGACGGTTCTTATCGTCTCAGGATCCAATGTTGCGGCTTTGGGCGCAAAAGCGAGTTGCGTTTGGTAAACTTGGCACGGTATTGCTGTAGGGCAACACTAACAGCGTAGAGAGCATGGTTGAAGGTATCGGTAAGATTGAGGCGGGTCAGGAAGCAACGGAGCGACGGTGGCCACACTTGGTGGGAATTCGAGAGTTGGTGTGTATCAAGGGGTAAATGTGTTCCCACCGGAGACAATATGACATGAGGTTCCCGTACCCAACCACCCGTACGAGCTCCTTCACACGGGATGTCAGAATTGATAATAATCATCCCGTAAGGAGGGAAAAAGTGAGCTACTGAAAATGTATTTTCAAGGCGGAGCAACGCTGATAATTACAGGACAATGACAATATCAAACGTGAAATGAGGATTACCGTGATATCAGTGCAACAGCTATTCTGCAATCTAAGTAAACATGATGCTACAACGCGCCCTTGTGGCCATCGTCCTGGACCTTAAGGACTTGTTGGATATTTCCGGGCTGCACTCTCTCCCACAGGCTTCCAAGGCCCTTCTCCCTCCCCCGCTGATCCTCGCGCCGGAACCATTCTTCCACGGCTCTAATCCGGCCAGGATGGATTTTATCGAGCAAGGCATAGTCCTTCCTGTACACGCCATTGTTGTCAGGAGAATGCCGAAAGAGATTCCACCAGCCCGTGAAGTTCTGGCGGAAGGTCATCGTAGCCGGATCGCTCGGGTCGGCATTGTAGCCAGCAGGCAGTTCGGCCAAGGCCTGGCCCGAGAAATACTCGTCGAAGCTGACGTCGACGTAGCGAGCCTTCTTCCCGGTGACGTTTTCGAACGCAGCCGCAAGCTCCGTGTAGGTAATGTGGCTTATGGCGATGTCGAGGTTCATCCCGTGGGCGCTCTCGTGATTCTCAAACAGCCACTTGACGTAGTGACCACACTCTTCCAAAGCAACCTGCGGTATAGCGCCGTCTCCCAGCGGCATCTTCCATGTCACGACGCCGTCTTCCACGGTGGGGGAGAGCGGCGTCTCGGCGCCGATTGTCATCTCCATGTACGGGCCTGTCGAGAAGAGAGCCGCGCTCATGCCGTGCTTCCGGCGGACCTCGTCGTTCTGGCTGAGTATGAACTCGGCGACGCGGCCCTTGGCGTCGATGTGGCCACACCGGAACTCGGGCCGGAACCCAGATACCTTGTATGAGTAGACGAGGCTGCTGAAGACGAAGAACTTTACGCCTTCCTCGATCGCGAGCTCGTACGCCCGGATTGACCAGTATATCTCGGTCTTTTCTCCACAGTTGAAGCCGTCGATGTTCACGAAGGCACCCCACGCGCCGCGGAAGGTCTCACGGAGGGATGCCTCTGAGGCAAAGGTTCCAATCACCGGCTCGATGGTGCCACTTGGGACGCTGGACTGCAAGTCTTTGAACCGTTGGCTATCCGGGTCGCGCGTCAAGGCTCGAAGGTTGTATAGACCCGAGTTGGCCAAATCCCGAGCAATCGGGAGGCCCTGGGCACCCGACGCGCCGATGAAAGCAATGAGTTTTGGGGCCATGTTGACGGCAATACTGATAACGAAGAGATGATGAGTGCGGGAAATGGTTCTGTGGGTAGACAAATAATATCTGAATGAGGATGTTCTGAGCAATCATCGGGTGAATGAGGCTTTGACGAAGGGTGCGCGGGCATTTAAAGCAAAATATTCGGTACCATTTTCGGTTGACCATGAGCTTGTATGCCTCGTTGTGGGCTGTCAATATGCATGGAGGAGGCATGACAGACTGGCCCGAGAGATTACATATCTCCCCGAGCACTAGAAAACAAAATTGAGTGGAACCAGCGCTCCTAATTCTATAGACCTTTGCGGTCTGTTACGATTATCACCGCTGGTCAGTGTCGTTGGCAAAGTGGTCCCTTGGCAGATGCACGGGTTGCCTGGTTACTAATCTCTCCGCCATTCTTTTGTGATTAGTGTATAACTGAGTGTATTGAGCTGCCAAGAGGATACGGTCGGCTTTGAAATCGGCGTGAATATCGGCTGCTCCAGGGCAGTCGAAATTTGTATTGAGTACACATAATTGTCATCCGTAATGGTCTCGGACGGACGGATTAGATGCCATAAACCTTATTTTGCAATGGGGCGAAGTGTAGCGGGAACGTATGCCTGATTGTGTGCCATCGTCTGGCAAATTCCTCTACCACGAGAGCAAGTTAAAAAGGGGGCTCAAAGTCGATCTACGGCACCTGGGCTGCTCCATGTTCCAATTCCTTCCGAACTCTAACCCCCAGCTATTCACGTTCAAGCTTTCCAATGGCTGCCACCGAGCTCACAGACACTTCGGCAGTTGAAAAAGCCATTGCATCAATCGATCCCAACAAACCTGTCTACATGCTCAATCTTCTCAAATTTCGCCCCGTTGCGGTCTACGATCCTTCCACTCCGGCCGAGATCCGCGCTCTCCCTTCCTGCAGCGGTCAAGATGCATGGCAACAACGCTATGTGCCCGCTTTTTTTGCGCTTCCGACGATGAGCGGCAGTCGAGTACCATTTTCGGGGAAAATGATTGGCAAGGTATTAGGACTCAGGGACGATGATTGGGATGAAGTGGCCCTTGTGAAATATGAGAATATAGGAGTCTTCAGAGACACGGTCATGAGCGAGGAGTATACGCGGATGGTCGTTCCGCACCGAGTTGCTGCCCTTGCCGATGCGAGATTGTTCGCTTTGGAGTTTACGGGTTCTATCTAAGTACTGGATAAACTGTTGGAATTGCCATGTTCGGCCTGCGTCGTGCCATCTTGGATCACACCCGTCCTGTCCCGGAATCATATACTGTGAAACAAGCTTTGATGGCTTTCAGGGGATTTTCGCTTCCTGGATACGTTGATACAAGATGCAACAAGGATGAACTCCACGTGAAAACATGCAATGGCAATTGATCGACTTCCCATTTCGATTGACTAGAACTCATGATGCTATACTATGGTGGGGGTCACATCGTCCCGCACAGGCTAGTACTTAATTTCAATGTCAAGGAATCGCCTTCTGCTTGGAGGACTCCATTCTTCCCTACCATACCGTGCTTTGGTGGGCCACAGAGAGGGTCACTATGGCCTCCCTTCCCTTAATTGGTTACCATTTCTATAAGTCAATCTTTGCAGATATTCTAATGAAAAGTCTCCTCTTCTCAAAAGCAATTAAATAGCGAGGAGAAGGTTATAAAGAAGAAATGAACTCGTAAAAGGGGAAATAAACTCACAATAAGAATAAACTTATAGTCAAAAAATAAACTTACAGCTAAAAAAATAAACTTGCAAAGTTATTAATAAATACTTAATTTTATTAATATCTATAGCCCAAATTTAAGTACCTTCTAAAAGTAACTTCTTCCTTCCTCTTTAACTTCAACTCCTTACTTACCTTCTCTCTCTTAGCCAAAAACCTCAGCCAAAATCAATCAAATTATTAAAATACAATGCAAGATTAAATCCATAGCCTGCCAAAGCACTTAAATTTAAAAGGAAGTATTATTAAAAAATAAAATAAGGGATTTCTTCTCAATTAGCCACTATTCCAAAATAGGAGACTCACTACTAGTAATTAAAAGGGAATCTTCTTCAAAGAAAGGCACCTCTTAAGAAAGGTCATTTTAAGTCAAAGTTCATTCTTCCTTAATAATCAATTTCAACCTTTAAAACCTATTCCTATTTACTAGGAATTTATATAGAATTAATAACTTATAACAAATTAAAGATCTAATGAAAAGTGTGCTCAAAATGATCATTTTAAGCTTAAAAAAGGGCTTTAAATGGGCAAAATAGGCTATAAAGTGTGCAGAGGCCATAGTGACCCCCTCTCAGCCACACCAAAGCACGGTATGGTAAGACGTGACGCCATTTTCTCGATCACCGGCATGGATTATGAGCTTTTTCCAGACACCTTCAACGCGTAGGAGACCTGTCTCGCCGCATGTCTCTCACATGCTATGTCTTACTTGCGAAAATTCGATCCATGCTTCGGTTTCCCTCTATAAGTAGTCAATAACGCAGGCTGCCTACCGGACGAGGCGAAATCGGACGTATACTTCAGCCACAAATGTCAGAAAACCAGTGAAGATGCCGATAACACTCGATGAAATCGACAAGGGGCTGTCATCACACTCAGCGCAGATGGTGCAATTCTCCATATCTCCTATAATATCAGTAGGACGTTCCAGGTATCGGTGAACGTGGGTAGTCGCGCTTGTGCTTTTCAGTATTCGACTGGGCTCCAAGTCTTCAGCCCTTTGGGTTCAGCTATGACTGCATACGCATGAAAATTCACCCGTGTGCTCCAGAAGTAGCAGGTGGTTACACGACATATTTGCTACTCACGTGATTGTAATGATTATCGGTAGTTTTACCCGATACATCATACTCTGCTGGAAATCTGAGATCAGTGTGACTTGATACCGACGTCGCCGAGTGGCAGATTCTAGGATTGTTAACAGCGTCGTCTTATGTGGAGGAAGGAAACTGGTTTTATGACAGGATCTTCCATATGAACGCAGAACAGGACTTGAATAACTAGCATCAAATCGGTTTGACAGATATGTGAAGCCATTTGCCGGTGGAATCTCTCGGGTGACTGAAAAGCGGCCAACAACTGGTCCTTACTACATGACTAACATGGGCTAAAGTACGGTGCCCGCCTTTTCCCATCCAAGGTCCTCTGGAACAGCTCTAAGAGTTGTCGGCTTGGAATTATGGTACAAGCCGTTATTGCTCAAAACCCCTGCAGACTGTTGTTCCCATCGGTCAAGGATGAGTGGAATGAATAACCAGCCGACTCTGCAAATTGGATTTTCTATGGCATCGCATCTCAAGGTCTGTCTGCAAGGGTGGGTGCGTGCATCGCAACCATGCGAGATAGACAAGGATTGCTTATCTCATCCTATCTTATCGATCTACGTCCAATCATATCGAGCGTCTGGACCCACCAAGCTAGCGGGGCTTGCCTTACCGCTTGCTGTTTTCAGAGCTTTTACCTTCGCCGCCAAAATTTCCACCAGCAGAATCTCGAGAAAGTCAACCGCGACTCGAACCAGACGGACGAGCACCTCGAGACATAACAACCGAGTCGAGCACATCCAAGCCTGTCTTGGTAGGCAATTACCGCCATGGGTCGCCGGCCTAACCAGGTGATCCAGCAGTACTTCCAGCGGGGACCCAAGCTGGCAGATAATTCCAATAGGTGAGCACACCACTGCCCGTGCTCTCAAGATGTCCTCGAGCCTTCACCGCCGACGCCTGAGGTCTACCATTTGGGGCCTCTTAGCCTCGGCCCTTACAACCTGGTTGCTTGAGTATATTGACTGACGTCTATGCCTGTAGATATCCCCAGACTTGCAAACTCTGTGGCGAAAACTTCCCCAAGGGTCGAATCGACAGCCTGACCACCCATCTGACGAAGCGTTGCCCCGCCATATCCGAACAAGACCGCATAAATGCCTGCCTCATGCTTAATGGCATCTCAGCAGCTCGGACCCCCCGAACGCTGCAAGCCCGGCAGCAGCAGCAACAAGTCCAGCAGCATGCAGGCCCGCAGTTGGAGCTCCCCTTGATGCAGCCTCACCAGAACTGGACACCATTGGAGACTCTGGCAGAGGTATCTAGGAGGCAAATCGACCATTTGAACGAGTACGGAGGCGAACAACCACAAACACAACATGGATCGCACGAACCTTTCCCCGGCGCTTTTGCCTTGTCTGGCTCCACTGCACTTGAGCGTGCCGAGATTCAGGAACAGTTCACCGTGGAGGACCATTCGTCCCCATATAACGAACATCAGCCATCTGAAAGGCCAGGTGCGTATACCGTAGAAATTCTCACAGAAGCTTTGCGTGACAGAATCTGACAGTTTTTACAGCTAAGGAAGGCCCGGATGGCCAGGCGAGCATGACAGAGCACATCCAGGATCCACATGAGCACAGCACGACGCCCACTGAAGCTCCCAACTTGTCTGTCGCTGCGGCGGCCACCGCCAGGCTGAACAATGCAATGTTGGACCCTACACTATTCCTCAATCACAACCTCGGCGAAGATCTCGCAAGGGCCATAGAGACTGTCCAGGATACGGAAGCCGCTCCAGGCCCTGCACCAGTCGCCGCTGCTCCCGAAGAACACGCCCCGCCTGCGACCCCAGATCATGTCTCACCACCTCCAGCACCTGCTCCACCTCCAGTTTCGCAGCCCGGATCGCAGCAACCCTGGGGTGAGATCACCTACATGGCGAGCACACCACTTGCCCCGCCATCTGCTGCCAACCATCCATTGCACGGAGTTCCCATGTCTAGCAGGTCGGTTTTCAGGGTGGATCAGAACGGCTCAAAGTCAAGACATTCCCGAGCGCGCTTCGATGAGCAACGCAGAAAAGAGGTCCAGCAGGTTCGGAAGATTGGTGCATGTATCCGTTGCAGGATTTTAAGGAAGACCTGCTCCCAAGGCGATCCTTGTGACACCTGCCGCAAAGTGCTCTCCCCACGGATTTGGCGATCTGGGTGTGTCCGCACAAAGTTCACCGATGAACTCAACCTCTACGATGCTGGTGTCCAGATCGTACATTCGCAAAAGCAGATCAATGGTTTCAAGTCGACACTGAACTTGGACCATCCGCCTGTGGTGCTCGAAGCCTCGCATTTCCCGGGAGAGGGTTCCGCGATCCTGGTCGAGACCCTCCGTGGGACCAAGCCCAAGGAGCCAGGCGCTGAACTCCTTGCGGAAGACGAGCGCTGGGCAACGCCACAGATCGTGATGATCAATGACCAAGAGGAACTTTCCGGCAAGATGGAGGCTTATGTCAGAGATCAGCTGCCTGTGTTTGCGCAAAAGGAGCGGGCGTCATTCTCACGCATCACTGTGGAGACGGCTCTCCAGATTGCCCGCGATGCCGACGATAGAAATCTGAGGCTGGCTCTTGAACTCTGGGGATTCGTGGAAGTGATCGACCGGGAGCTTAAGTGGAACCTCGAAATTTGTCCGTCCCCAGTCGCACAGCTCGCAGGAAAGTCCATCACACAAGAAACCGACGCGGAGCTGTACAAGACCATATGCCTGCAGTTGACAGCCGCCGCGGAACGGAAAGCGTCGACCACCAGCAAGAATCTACTGACACACATGCAACGGGATCTGCAAGATGCGAGAACCAAGATTGGTCACGGAATGTTCTTCACTATTCTGGTCTTGCTTATTTGTGTTGAGAAGTCGACTTGGGCATTCAAGGCCTGGGAGGAGATGAGTAAGACCATCAACTGCTGGCCTCTGGAGAGGCTTCCAAGTGACTATACCCAGCAAGGCTACAGAATATCCGAATTGTTAGGCATGCTGTTGGGCATTCGACGAGCTCTGCCAAAGACCGCAGTTCGAGAGAGCGACGGGGTTCTAGTTGTCGAGGACCAAGATCCCGTTCTGCAGTCTTACTTTGAACGCATCAATTTAAGAGGTAAGCATGATCCCCGGCCCCCAGTCTTCTAACTTTGTACTAACAATAATTCCAGCTGCCGATGTCGTCGCGCAACAACAGCATGCTCCGTTCTCTGCCCTGGATTCGCGCACACTCGAGCTTCACCTCTGCTCAAACTTGCTATTGCCTTACCAAGAGGCCCATCCTGGCTCACATCAAGATCAGGGAATTGGAGGCCAGGGAAGTAGCCACGTCCCAGACCATAGCTACACCCACGAGCCCAGCCCGCCAACCCCTTCGTCGGCTCCAGTGTCTGCGCTTTCCGAGACGCCCGGGTTTTCTGGAGCCTGATGATACTAAAATGAACGATGATGCTCGGCCAGCAGTCTCCAACCAGACCCAAATGGTCCGGTTTTGCTCGATTTGCTATTTTTACGGCCGGCATCGACGACGACGATGACTCGCAAACCCATATCACGACCGACCGCGAGGCGTTATGGCGATGGGAGTTATGGATTCAGAAAGATTTATAGACGGATCGTCTGGCCCTTCTTATAAGAGATCCGTCTCAGGCGGAAATGCTCCAGATGCCTCCCACGATTTTATCGTACGGTAAACCATGGCTTCGGAACTCTTTTTAGGCGAAACGGAATACCCTGGAGTCTACTCGGCGTTATAGACCTCAACCAGTTCAGAAAAGGCTTGTGTATGACCAAAATTGACAGAAACGTTTTATTCCTTCCCAAATTGTCGCTCGTGATTTGCGCTCCTCTTGTGACAGCTCAAGAGACGGACAGCTAGCCGGGTGCACTGCCGCCTGCTCGTGGTTTTGTACAGGACGGCCATCATCAGCGCCGCTCACAAGGAAACCGGACCATGGTGCAAGGAGTCCATGACGGCACCCAGGACATAAAGCGTAGTTCTAAGGGCCCCCGGGGGGAGGGGTTCCACGCGAGACAAAGCTTTGCACATGCAGAATCGTATGCAGTATCGGTCAGAGGCGAGTCACTAGAAGCGATTCGCTCACCCGGGAGCAACGCAGGGTAAGCTGCTGCTCCACAAAGGCTCAGTCTCGACCGCGGAAAAAGCCCCAAGCGGGAATCAATTCTCTCCATGTATACGTCTAGACGCCTTGCCATGCCCACACGTGTCCAGATGCCGGGCTCGAGAAAGCCGCACCCAATGTATGTATAGTCGCTACGCAGAAGAAAAAGAAAAGAATAACAGATAAGCCAGCCAGACCCTCATTTATGATAAAGAAAAGAAACAACGTTCAGGGTATCAAAAGCCTCAACACAACAACACAAGACACAAAATCTTATACCTGCTGGCATGCTCCTGCTCGCCACCGCCGCCGCCGCCCTTGGCTAGGAGAAGAACTCATCCTGCGCCTTGTCCCACGGGTTCCGGTGGACCTCCTCGTCCGCTCCGTCTCCAGCCGCGAACGTCGGGGTGGCGGTCGGTGAGGCCTCCTCCTCTTCGTGCGCCTCCTCCCAGGCGCGCGAGCCCTCGGCCAGCGGGCCCTCGTTCTCGACGTTCTTGACCCGCCCATCATACCCAATGCGCTCGGCCGCCTCGAGGTATTCCTCCGTGACCGTGGTGTAGTCCTCGTTGGCGGTACCGAAGCCGGATGGGGCAGTCTCGTCCTGGTGCGGCAGGGGCTCCTCCGTGGCCCTGTCCCGGTGCTGGTGGTGGTCGGGGGAGTGGATAATGCCGGACGTCGGGACCGACTCCTTGCGCTTCCCCTTCTTTTTGGTCTTGGACTTGATGAGATCGGCGCTGGGTGGTCTTGAGCCCTGAGACGGACGTGTGATTGATGGTGATGATGACGACGATCTCGGCTCTACGTGGGGTATCCGGGCGAAACTGGGTTGTGGGGTTGTCCAGAGGTCTCGGGAGGGCTTGTTGGCAGTAATGACCGGGTACTGGGAGCAAGTCAGTATGTCTGTTGATCTAGGACGACTGAGGATGGATACTCACATTCCAGTCACCAAATTCCATTTTCTTGGCCTTCTTGTAAAGGTCTTCTTCACCTGGGTCGAGACTCGGCTCGTCGAAATCCAACGTGCCATTCGTCCGCGACTGGGATCTATCCCGACTCGACTCGCCGCCCTGCAGTAGAGACGTGTGCTCGTTTATCTCGTGGGGGTTCGGTAGCCAGTACTTCCCCTTGCCTCCTCTTTGGTAGCGCATACCCGCCTTCAACCTCGCCAGCCGTGACTTGGAGTCCTCGTGGGCCAGGATCTTGTCGTTGGAGTCAAATTGCCGGTACTTGTACTGGTCTCCACTAAAGGTCTCCTTCGTGTCCTCGATCAAGTCTCGAGGACCAAAAGCATCCCGAACTGCGTACCAGACCGGAAGTCGCGCAGCAGACAGCCTGTTGTCGGCGTAATCGTGCCATGAGAACGCGTACCAGTGTGCAATAGCAAATATCGGCATCTCAATGCAGATCAGGGCGTCCTGGATGGCCGCCGCCAGATTGTCCTGAGTGTAGCCCTCGACGTTGTCGGGAATAGCCCCTAGCCAGACCAAAATAGACAGAGCGAAGCCTTGCCAGTAGGATGCGAAGATGATGAGCTTGATGCATAGGAACTTCGGCATGGGCCTGAAAGGCTTGAGGTCGTCGTGCATGCACACCCAGAACAGGCCCAGCGAATACAGACTTAGCGTGACGCTGACGTTGTAGATGATGCCGCTCCACAAGTAGCCAGAGCTGATGTCGATGTATCCCTCCTTGTATGTACCCGTTGCCTTCATCACAATGGCGGAGATGCCCAGGATCGGCTTCAACCATGCGTATTGAAGGATGCCCCTCTTGATGGCCAGGAAGGTATAGGGGTCGGAGATGTCGACGGGCGAGAGGACGTGGTCCAGGGGCCACAGGTGACTGACAGGGGCTCGGCCATGGGTCGTGATGATCAGGTTGCGCTCGCCGCCCAGGTAGTTGATCAGGAGTTGGAAGAAGGTGTAGATGGTGAAGGCCTCGTACACGTCGCGGATCGGGTCGAGCCATTTGGCAGCTTCGAAGGATATGAGACTAACCCAGGAGGAGATGGAGTAGATGGGCACCCTGGGAGCGCGGATCAGTCTTGGTGAGCGTCGTAGTGTATTCAGGGATGACGAGCTGCGGACTTACATGAGCAAGATGCGAACGACGTACCGCTGCAGGAGCGGTTTTCGATAGTTCTTGCTAAGGCCATGTCAGTGTTGAGCCCCGACAGGACGCGCAGAGCTTGCTATGGCCTACGTTTGGAGCCATGTTGATCTGTCTGGGATGTTAGCTCAAGGATCCGAGGACTCGTGCGAGAGGGAGGTCGGAAGGGCGTATTGGAGCATACACTATTGAGAAGAGGGTTGCAGATAGAGACGCGACACCAGCCACGACCGTGGTGGCGTAGGTGAGCTTCTGGCCAGTGCCTCCGGCCATTGCTCCATGTGCTGGAGGTTTGGTGGAGAAAAGAAACGGAGATCAAGCAATAAGCAACAACCCTAAGAGGTCATCGCCGTCTTTGCCGGCGAGGAATGGTGGAGGCAACAAAGTGACGAGGACACTACGTAGCCGTCGTCCCTCCTGACAGTGGCAGCTGGGTACAGCTAGTGCCTGCCGACGCGGAGGCAGGCCCATGCCAAGCCTGGAGCCACAGGGTCTTCTCCACTGATTGGACGGCTATTTTAGCGGCTACAACATGCGCATGACGTCTTGCAGGGCTGGAATACGCGTATTCTAATCAAACTCTAGTGCAACATGGACTTCCGAGATTGCCATGGCCCAGCGGCTCGAGTCCCATTTGTGGCACACCCACAGGGCTCGAAGGGTTCCGGAAATTGCTTAACGGAACAATGCATTATCATTTTGATTTGGAAGAGAAGGTGGAAACAAAGACGTGCAGTCCTCAAACATTCCAAAACCATCTGTACAGTGCCCATAGATTACATGAATAAGACATCATTGCACTTTATACATATGCATACACGCTGTACCTGACCATAGCAATATTATTTGCATTAAGTTGTCCTGTGATGGTACGGCGCTTATATGCTGCTGGGTGTTTCTAATTGCGATTGGAGATTATTGGTCTTTTGGTTGAGCAGTCTATTTCGCCAGCAGTTTAATAGATTCGTCTCATGTCCCTGCAATACCGTCTCTCCGCCTCTAATTTCTGTACACGGGGAGGAAGCATGTTTAGTATCTCATCCACTTTGATTTTCCCCTGGCGTAATCTCCGCTCGTTCTGTTTCATCGCGTGTATTCGTCAGTGTCTTTCCCGACTAAGCCGTCATGCTTAAATGAGGCACCATAGATCTTGATCACGGGCACCGCATTCAGAAATTGTTCACTTTTACTTACCGAATTGAACAAGAATCGCAAACCTATAAAGCGGTTCATATGCTTCTTATACTGGCCTTGATACTCGCTCGTCTTCCAGCTCGAAACACAATTTATTGTCGCATAGACTACGTTTGCCAGCCAGTAACAGTTGGCTTTTGTGACGTGGTACTCCTTCGTTTCTGCAATTTGGCTCCATTTGTGAACAACGAAGGCAAATTCGTAAAGAGACAATACGCCAGATTCAATATCCAGTGAGCGCAAGAAGTCCGAAGCAGAATACCCCAGCTGGCGCCACTCCGGTGTGCTGAGTGAGGAGGCCAGAGAGCCGATACCCCCCGTTCCCGGTCTCTGAGCGCTGTAGTTTCCGTTGAAGAGCCTGTATAGATAAAGTCCGTGCAGAGGAGGCACATTTTGGGGTTTGCAACCGACGGTGACTTGGTCTTCGTCGGGCTCGCGCTCGACGAAGATGTAATGGCCAGAATGCTTTTCGTGCTCGGCTTGGTCGTGGCTGTGGCGGGTTACCGTTACTCGCAAGAACTCGTGGAAGACCGAGGAGTAGTGGAAGTTTTTCATGTGCTCGACCTTGGTGACGAACCAGTCGCTCAGCTCGTTTTGGTTGTCGTCGACTCCTTGGAACCACTCGGTGACGGGCTTGGTCAGCATCTTGTCGCTGTAGATGAGAGCAGGGGCCGGGGTCGACATCTCCCAGGAGCGGCTCGTTATCCATCAAGTTGTCTTGTCGAGATTTTCGGTTCGTCAAAGCCAAGAAGATTACTACTAGTAAGTATGAGCGGAGTGCGTTGGCCTGGTTTTCCAGACAACATTGCCTCGTGGCGTGGGGGATGAAAAGTCCAAAACATTGATGGGCCACATCAACGCAATACTTCGTATTCTGAAACTTGAAACAGGGAGGTATGACCTGTCATCTATTTCAAACCCGCTGTCAGCATGCACAAAAAAAACCGACCGTAACTCCAAGTCACCACCCAAAGCCACCGCAACCCTTCATATTGGAGTCACAATCGTTCAACAAATACCTCATATGTGCTTGATTTTAACTACGTTGGTATATTTACAATAGGTATCTGATTCCAATCATATCAAAGTAAAATTTAGAAACCGAGGTTGTGGTAGGTAATTAGGTGGAAGGACTGCCATGTCCTTATTCCGGTACAACATTTTGAAAGGTACGGCCGGTTTCTTTGCAAGCTGACAGACCCGGCGCGGGCTTCCAGATTGGCCTCAACAAACAGATTTCATCTTAACAAAACCTCCGACACACCACAGTGCGACCAGCTGCATCCATGCTTCACACAGCCCGAGGTGAAACAGGCAGGAGGGAGGGAGAAGACAGCCGGGATGCATACGGGCAGAGCACCCAGACCCTGCTGAACGGCAGAGGTTCTGGGAGAAACAAGCCCTCCACGGGGAGGCTTCAACTATGTAGATTGATATTGCCCCCCGGACGCAAGATTAAAAGGTTGCTGGGCCTCGGAACCTGCCAACCTGCCCGACACGTCGACCCATGTTCGTGTACAAGGTCATCACTCTCTGTGCGCCACCACATGTTCGGCAGCTGAGTAGCTAAGACGCCGGACAGACGTTTACACTCGACAAATTAAAGTGAAAAGATTCGCATCGCGTGGAAAGCGCTTCGACAGAACCAAGATCTAGGTATAGAAAGTATGCACCAGCCCACGTCAGTCGGGGGTTCCGCATGCATGCCGACCTGCTGAGTGGCTTTGAAGCAAGCCGCGGAGCCACCCCACAAAGTCTCACGTATGGGAGGTTGTGGCGTGGCTACGTGGGCGTTGCTGCTGTGCCAAGTAGGATTTCCGCGTATTTTCTATATTTCTTTTAGTGAAATACGCTATCCTTACAAGCCATATTTGAACTGGTATTCACGTGACACCATAGTATCTGCGAAGCTCAAACTTGCAGCACTCACCGGTGTGGGAACCACGACTTTTAAAACGACGTGGTGTAGCGTAGCGTGGTTTCAGGGCTTGCTCTGAAGATCATTCCAAATGTGAAAAGTGATCTGTATAACATGATATTTATGTGGGTTTGTCAAGTCAAAGCGCTTGATAATTTTGGGTGAAAGCCGGTGAGATCAGATACGGCATGAATATGATAAAAAGTCAAATGTGTGCCATGGAAACTCAGTCCTTGCTTCTCAAAGCTAAAGACCCTCATCTCCCAGCAAATGTAGTTGTACCTGGAAGCACGCCGGGTACTTCCGAGATGAAACCGATTGTAAGAGGTCTCGAGTTCTTTTCTCCGCTGAGTGTTATGCACGAGCCCATCATCGCCCTCCTCGAATCAGATGATGGACTCATGATAGAGAGCTGGTACACTGCAAAGATACAAGAGCTTCAGTTCGTGGGTGTGACGGTACGTTACCTGGAAAGCTTCTTCTTACGTCATATCCTGCGAAAGGTGTTTCTTCACCTGTCCAATTCCTCTCACTGCCCCTCTTCGAAATTGACCGCTATAACACGTTTTCAGGGTGCCATCATCGCCAGTCTTCACGGTAGCGCTTTTACCTGGACTGCAGTCAGCGACTCGGTCTGGATCGTCTCAGCATGCTGGTACACCGGCCTCATGTTCATCATCTCCAGCATCGCGACAGCCACACAACAGAGTGTCATGCTGCAGCGATTCAGCAGCCACCCTGACAAAAAGTTGCGTATCAAGCGCCTTTTGGGGTACCGGCTTAAGCAGGACGACATGGAAATTGAATTGGAAGGACAGAGGCAGAGAGGGTCGATTGAACAATCAGCAGGGGGCGTCGTCTCCGGGCTCGACGAAGTGGACTCCGAAGCGCATGGACTACCGACTCGCAGACGGAGAGCACTGCAACACTGGGTCCCCCGCTATGGGATCTGTTTTGTGTGGCAAATTCCCATTATGATGCTGAGGTTTGGTGTCTATATGTTTTTGATTGGGTTAAGTGTAATGCTTGGGCATACAGCTTGGAGGACTGGGCTGACAAGCACGGAGAAGGCAACTTCAAACGACATGAAGGTGAGCACCCCCCTCGCACTACCAATAACATGAGTTTCGTTCAAAAATAAGGGTCACACTGATTGATGATTTCAAATTAAAGACCGCTGTGATGTTTTTCACCGCCATGTTTCTTTCACTGGCGTGTCACGCTGCATCTGTCATTACGGGATATTCAGGAGTCTACAATGCTTGAAGAAGCCTTTGCTTGCTTGGTACTTTCATCTGGACTATCATATGAATTTGATGAGACAGGACAGATTAGAATAAGACTCCGTAAACACTATAATAGGTTAGCCCTCTGGGTTTTATACCCCTGGCGCCATCAATTGTCCATTCCTTCATTCATTGTCGTGTAGACCGGGAACAATAGATAGCATGTTCAAACAGAAGATGGAAAAAGTTAGAGTAGCTTTCCAAACGTTGCCTCATTTGTTAAGGCGAGCAAATTGAATAACAGTATTTCCGGCGAAATCTACCAGTAGGAAGTGTGGCTGGCAGTTGACCCGTCACGGCCGCACGACTTGGGAGTTGCAAGGTCCGCACGCCCGAAGCTATGGCGAGAGAGGCCAATGCCACACTGTCACTGTGGATATTTCATTTTGCTACTCTGATAGAAAGAATCATGAGAGGCTTCACCTTAGCTTTTCTTGGCTGTGTTGATGACCACCTGAATTTTCAATCTCCTGTCACCAACAAAATCTCATGGTGGGCATTAATTTGTTCCTCAAATATCTCACCAAACAAATGATACTCATGTAACCAGATTGTATTGCGTGCCCCTGGCTTATATGATTGAACAAGAATACAGCACCATCCCCATTATTGACGGAGAGATCTGCAATTGCTGTATTATGAAAGTAAATTTTCGGAAGGCTACATCATCGTAGACTCATTTTGACTGCCCGGAGTCACAGACTTGGTTAAGCATCTGGCAGTACTTTGCCGAGGACCGCGTTGCTCCGTTGGCTTCGGAGTCACCGGCGAGGGCGGCCACCACTCACAGCCTCACAGTGACAAGACCGAATTGAGAACCTGACATGATTTTTCTTGATCGCCAGGACGATTACACTCTAAAAGACTATGATTTCTAAGAACTGTTTTTGTTTCGTTCAGTACGTGCGTGGTTCGACATCAGCGATTAGCCGAATTTAAGCCGGAGTTAAAGAATCTCAGCACGGACGGTACGTCACGCACAGGTGCATCCGGACATGCAGGTGCCAGCGACCCCTGTCCATGCTCGTCCATCCAATAACCAGTGCAATTATCTGGGGAATTGGAGCTTCACGACGCGACGACCTGCGAGTACCAACAAACGATTGCGCACCCCATTGATCCGCTCCGAACGTCGATCTCATCCGACAAGCTCCTTGCTTGCGATACGGCTCCGATATTTCACCTGCGACTCGGACTGAGAAGGGCATGGCATGGAATGAGGCATGGCGAAAGTAGTCAAGTGCAGAGGAGCTGACAGAGGTTGGGAAGCACCGAGAGCTGCGACCACCACCGGCGCAAGCGAGCGCAGCTATTTGAGAGAAGCTCTGGCTCCTTGTCGGAATCAAGATGGCCAGAAGTCCTTTGGTTGAGAGCCCCTTCGAACATTCTCCTTTCAGCGGGTATGCCAACTCTCGCCTCGTCGCAAACTGGCGGCCCCTTTCTTGGAGGATCTGACACTAACACCGCCTCCGTTTAGCATCTTCCTCGCCTGGTGTCTTACCGCACTCGTACTCTCCGTCTTCTTCCTCGGATACTTCAATAGAGCGGTAGCCTCACTTGTGTCCCTCCTGCTCCGATCGTATGTTTGGAACGTATACGGCATTTACATCGACATCAAAGCCCTCCAGATCTCCCTGCTCGCCGGCCGCATATTCATCAAAGGGCTCCGATACCATGGGAACAACGAGACCATCTTCGTACACGATGCATACATAACATGGTCGTACTGGCAATGGAGAGTCCGAGATGCAGATATCGAAAGAGCGAGGGTTGGAATCCAAGACCATGCGCAAGGCAAAAATGACAAGAACTCGAAGCTGCCATGTCGGGTGAACGTCGTTATGTCTGGGCTGGAATGGTTCATTTACAACCGCAGCGCCGCTTATGACACCATTTTGGCCGGCTTGGTTGATGATGAAGCCACTACCACTCCTGTACCAAAGGAGGAGGAGCATTCCAAGCTGAGGCGGCGCCCTGAAAAGACGTCAAACGTGCCTCCCCGGGACGCCTCGCCCCGGAAGTCCACCTCACATCGAGCGGAGTCAGGAGAGAGCAGTATGAATGGTTTCGGAAAGCCCAAGGCAACCTTCCAGTCCTCGGGGTCGGACGATGACAACGCGGCGTATCAAGACAAGTCAGACTCCAAAGATGAGCTCCCGCTCTTGCTCCAGTTCTACCCGATCAACCTGCAATGCAACAAGGCTGCCGTGGTCATGGGCAACGAGAACACGCAGGCCATCATGATTGTCAATGCCAAGGGATTTTCAGGCGAGATCGATGCAAGTGCGACCGAAACGCCTGACCCGTACCGCCAGATCTACAAGATCAAACTCGATTCCCCTGTCATTGAGATGAGGGACAATCTAGATTACAGGGAGGATCAAGTCGACAGGGCAGTTCGAGAAAAACAAGTCGCAAAGGATTCCGCTCCTCTGCCAAAGCGCTCATTGTTCCGCCGCTACCGACGTAAAGCCTTATCTCAGCTACGGGATCTGGTTCCCTTCTGGAGATCGTCTGTCGAGTCGTTCTCTCCGGGGGAACGCACCCCAATCGCTACTGCAGACAGACAGACACCTGGGTCCAGCCATTGGCAAGGTCTCTCGAGATACCTGGACGACCTCGAACGGAATGAACAATTGCGATGGGCCGGTGTGGAATATGCTGCTGTGAACACGATCATGGACACGCCTGAAGCGACTATCACAATCTACTGGGACACGCCGACCCTAGTTGCGCCTCGGCGCCCCGGTACCGTTGAGAAGGCAACAAAGTCTGACGATGGTGCAAACATCAACGGTGATGATTCGCCTGCATGGGGCATCAATTTGTCAATAAAAGGTGGCTTCGTTAATTACGGGCCATGGGCTGATCGCCACCGTGCCGAACTTCAACGGGTGTTCTTCCCGGGACTTTGCAAAGACTCCCAGCCGGCTGAGAAGCTTCCGATAGGAGCCAGCAGGGTCCCTACCCAGTTCAAACTGTATGTTGAGCTGGATGACGAGGTGACTCTCCGTGTACCGATCCGAGAGGAGTCGAAGAATTGGAGGTTCAGAGGCCAGGAACCTCCCATGAGGACCGACAAGGACCGGGACAAACGCAGCACGAGAAATCGGCTCAAGCAGTCTGACCAAGGTGCCACGGGTGGTTACGAACGTCAATATGGATGGCTTGACGTTAAGATCGCAGCCAATGCTACAATATCGTACTCGATGGATATGGTCGCGAATACCCATGGGTTCTCCAGCTCACTAGACCTCGACTTCCCAAAGACGGAGATTACAAGCAGCATCAACCACGAATTGCTTTGGCGATCCGGCAAGCAGCGCATTTCCTGCGATCTCTCTACGCCTCTTAAGTGGAATGCGCTTCGTCAATGGCGGTTCGATATCGCCACCGACGCACTAGAGCTGTTCATTCTCAGAGACCACATCTTCCTCTTGACCGATCTCGTGAATGACTGGTCAAGCGGACCGCCTGCCGAATACCTCGTCTTCACACCTTTCAAGTACTTCCTCGACTTGCATTTCTCGGACCTGAAGCTCTACCTCAATGTGAATGACGGCAATATCATCAACAAGCCGACAGACCCCGAGGACAATGCGTATATCATTGTCACCAGCCCTCTGCTGGAGTCGAGTACATGCATCTCACTTGACAAATTTCGGCCGCCTCGAAGCATGATCCCCTTCGATGTCCGCGCCGAAGAGGCGTTTATCAGCTTGCACGTTCCGCCGTGGAATACGCAAGCGAGCTTTGTCAAATCTATGTCCGTTGGTCATCTGGAGAATCTGGTTGTTGAAGGGCAGTACCATTACAATGCTGGAACTTCCCCAGCATTGACAGACACGCTCGTTGTCAATGTGAACGGGCAGTCCCCAGTAGTCCACCTCTACGGCTTCGTCATTAGGTATGTCATGAAATTGAAGGACAACTACTTCGGCGACGACATGCATTTCAAGACATTGGAAGAGTATCAAGAGATGCTTGATGCGAAAGAGAAAAACCCTGAAGCGGAGCTGGCTGCAAAGCCGCCGTTTAAGAAGTCCAATGACATGGATGTGATGTTGAGTGTCAGACTCGATGACCCCAAGCTGTTTTTGCCTGCCAATCTGTATTCCTCGGAAAACAACGTGCAGATCGACGGGACGCATCTTTCGGCAGACCTACGGTTCACGAATTACTACATGGACTTGGACTTGGTCATCAGCCCACTCCACTTATCCTTGGGACACGGTGAAAGCGGACAAGAGACGCCTCTCAGTGCAACAACCACCACTCAGATGTTTATTGATGGCATCACCGTCTATGGGCATCGTGTATTTGGATTGCCGCCAACAGAGCCGACATATCTCTGCAATTGGGACCTGGGCATTGGTGCTATTACCGGAGAGTGCACTGCTGATTTCCTCACTGCCCTCATGCGAGGGGGCAAAGCCTTTGGCCTCAGCTTTGACGACGACGAGAATGCTTTGGTCCCTAGTTCGTCAGTCGTTCTATACGATGTAACATTCCTGCGCGTTGCGGTGCTGTCCGTCAAGCTGTGGCTTCACGTTGAAGAGGCCGCCTTCCTCTTCTCGACCGGCTCTATTGATGTCAACTTTAATGACTGGGCGAGATCGCACTATTCCAAACGAGCCAATGTCAAGATACCGGACATCCAGCTTTCTTGTGTGAACGCCGAGTCCGCGTCCAGGCAACGATCGAGGTCCTACGATACAGTCGAGACAAACCTCTTGGTTCGAACGAGCGTCCACCTGGCGAGCATAGCACGGAAGTTTGACTTCACCAATGAGCGCAGGCTTCAGCAAGAGCTCATTAGACGTGAAGATCAGAGGAGCTTGCGGACCCCTTTCCTCCTTCAGCCGGGTCTCCTCGGCAATTTCACCCCAATACCAATCGACCCTATGGCTCAGCCTGTGCCACCTGTGCCGCAGCCAACGGGTGAGGAGGACGTGCCATACGACAAAGTCTCCCTGTTATCCAGCGGCACATCGCAACACCTTAGAGGCCTCAAGCACAAATCATCCTTCCTGAGCGTATCAAGTTCAAGCCAAAGCAGCATCAAACGACCCTTAAGCTCTCGGCAGTCTTCGCGCCATTCGAGGCTACCGGAAGGACTCCGGCCTCTGACAGCAATCGGGCAGCAGAGCCTACACCGCAGAGATCCTTCGGCATCTACCGGTCGTCACTCGGCTTTTTACAGTGCATACGCAGATGTTGCAGACAGAAGAGACCAGGTTCACAACACGGTGGCGTTCTCCAGTCAATACTTTGCACCATACTTCCCTCTCGAGACAGTCCAGCCAGACATTACAGAGACTCTCGAGACTAACATCGAAACAGACGAGGAAGCCGCTGGCTCAGCTACGGCTTTCGACCTAGAGGATGTTGACCCAGCCAACATGAAAGAGGATAGCGCGTACTCGAGTGTGATGGTAGAGCTACCCGCGGGACTGACGGCTTTCCTCAATCCGATTGCTGTCAAGAGCATTTCATCGCTTATCTCTGCGCTCCAACCTTCGAACCCGGAGGACATACTCGATTCCTTGCAGGTCGATGCAATGGGCGGCATTTTCTCCAAACAAAGCAAGAAGAAGATGCAAGGAAAGTTCAGCGACCTAATGCTGAGGATACCCAAGGCAAATTTGAGATTCGTCAATGCGTCTGAATTGGACTCATCGGAACCACCTCAAGAGGAAGAGGACCAGTACGATGCACACGTGAGCGACCTCGTGCTCACAACCAGGACTCAGAGCTCGTGGGAAGATCCTTTCGACTTGACCACCATTCAGGAAAAGAGCTCATTCCACGTGAGACTTGGTGTCCTCGAGCTTTCAGCAGCTGAGCGTCTCGCCTCGCACCTTGATACGCATGCAGCTGTCAAGGCACAAGTCGACAATGTTATGATTTCCATGGGTACCAAAGATATGACATATCTCGATGGAGAAGTTGGAAGCATTACCAGCAGCATATCGTCAGAAAAGATTGAGTATCTCGCATCGCTCATTCACCGAACGACCACACTGGCAACTGAATTGGAAAAAGTTTTCACGCCAACGCTCGCTCGCGAGGGTAGGCTGATCAAGTATTTGACTTACAAACTTGTGAGCGAAGGACATGACGCTATTGATCCGACATTTTTGATCCGACCGTCAGCTGTCCTACGATCCGCGAAAGAGCACCTGCGAACCTACGACTCGTGGAAGCTCGCCGCCCGGTTGAGACAGATGTGGACCACGTTGAACCCAAACAGCAAAGAGCGACTGGAGCTGGATTGCCTGGGCTCTGAATTTGACTTTCCTGCGGACGTTCGGCAACAAGTCGTGCACGCTTTCGAACGTTGGAGGAATTGGGATCTCAGCAGTATAACTAATTCGGAGCTCATACAAAACATATTTGGCAGGGATGTCAGCACAAAACCACCATCGGCCGACACGGATATGGCATTCCTCGCTGTCATGCGCCTCCGCGACACGCAATTCGTACTCGATCCTGGTCCGAAGCAGAATGAGATCGTCCTTACGGATGTCACTGCCAGGTTCCAGGACAAGAACGTCTCGGGTTCGGACGCCAGCCCGGAATCTGGCGGCAAAGCAGCCTCCAACACAATGCTCAATCTCTACTGCGGCGAAGCCGCGATCAGACTGAATTGGGATCTATGCGAGCTCGCCGAGGATGTCCTGAGACTTTTCACCAGACTGCAGAGCCAGAAGGAAGCCCGAGCTGAAGAGACCGTCAAACCTCGTGAGAAGTCGGTTGGCAAGCCTCTTCATGTTGTTATGTCCATCGGCCGTGGTGAGATAGCATTTGATGCTATCAATCTCAATTCTGTATCTCTTGCCGATGGCATGAAGGCGTCCGCGCTCGTCCGACACGACTCCAAAGATGTCACTGACACGGACTTTGTTCTCAGTTGTGAGGCCTTCACATCGCGCCTGCGCAGCCACACACAAGTCATTGGTGTTTTCCAGCTGCGTGATCCGGCTGTGATTGCCTCTCACACGTTACAGGCCACAGAGACGACTGATTCTCATGTGATCAAGGCCTCGGCAAGCAGCAAAAAGCTTTCGTTTGCGGTCCAGCAAGACCCGATCGGTCTGTTGGAAGTCCTCGATCTCGTGATCAGGGATGAAGCAGCGCAACTCTACCGGTTGAAGAGCCATTTGCCATCTTCGTCATCACCAAAGCCTCAGCAAGCGCAAACAAGGATCAAGGACAGGCTGTCGTCGTTCAGAGTGAATCTTGCCTTGTTCCTGGACGAGTACTACATCAGCGTTCCTCTGCTGCAATCCTTGACGTATCGCGTATCGGGTGTCGTCGCTCGTGCTGCCATGGCCGCCAACTTCGGAAAGGAAATCATCTTTGATTTCGACGTCAAGGAGAACTCCCACGAGATACAGATCAGAGTCAACAACAAGCCGCGGTCTCTATCACTCCTTCAAATACCCCCAACCAATGGAAGAGTGACGACTCATATCAACGAGGGCGAGACCACCGTCAGCACATTTGCGTCGATTGAGCTCATCCAGCTTGACGCGTCTGCAGTCTACAGCTTGCTCGGCGCCTTGAATAGGCCTGAAATATCAAGCTCAGTTGATGACATCCAAGAACAGGTGCAACTTATCCAAAGACATATTCGTGAGACCTTTGACACTGGCCAGCGATCACCTTCTCCACAGCGTGATAACATACCGGCGGATGAGCCAAAGACAGCCTTAGTGTATATCGCTCATGTCACCTGTGAGGGTCTCGAGATATTTGGAAACTCGCCCCTGAAGTCAGCCGCAGAGCCATTGGCCCACATTCTCTTCCACCTGGGTGGCGTTCACTTGCGGATTGGCAATCGGCCAGAGGCTCACAGACCAATCCTGGACTTTCCAGAGGTACATGTCAACCTACGGCAGATTGAGATGGAGATCGCCAGAGGCACAGAGGCCGACGTTCGAACTTGCGGCAGGTTGGCTTTTGGGGCCCTTATTACAGCGACCTCAAAGGCAGCGGAAGATGGGTCCGAGCAGAGACATTTTAACGTTGCTACCGATGGCTTCGACGTGATTCTCTCTCCAGAAACTGTTTCCACGGCTGTCGACGTCCTCGGGTATATGGGTGACAAGATCAAGGACCTTGACACATCCCGCGAGCTCGAACTGCTGCGCAAGCTGAGGCAGACCAAGCCTAAGATCACAATCAACGACGAGCAAGGGCAGGAAGAGACAGACTTCCTTGACTCCTTCCTCTCCACAATCAGGTACAACTTTGAGATTCGCAAAATGCAGATCTGCTGGCTTGTGCTGAGCGGGAGCGAGGAACCTGTGGAAGGCAAGGAGGACCTAGTCTTTACGTGGGACAAGATCGAGCTGGGCACGCGCACAAGAAATTCTGCCAGACTTACGATCGAGAACTTCCAGGTGCAGACAGTTCCAATCGGCCAGGACAAGAGACTGCGGTCTGCTAACTCAGCTCTGATGCCTGAGGTGGTTTTCAATGTGGCTTATGTATCCACATCGAACACTCGCCGCATGGCTTTCCAGGCTGTTGGCAAGTCTCTGAACCTACGCCTCACGTCTGGCTTTGTCATCCCTGTTTCTAACGTGGCTGACTCTATCAACTTGTCCGTCAAGAATGTGCGAAAGGCCTCGCAGCACTGGAATCCACCGAGGAGACCAAGCCAAACAGCGGCATCAGCAGAGAAGCCAGCCGAGCCACCCAAGGCTTTGTTTGGAAACAAGAGGATGGAATCATTCCTTGTCGACGCGGATTTTGCTGGAGCTGTCGTCTACTTGGCCGCGAAGAAGGAAGTCGACGACACTTTCCGTTCTTCAAGGGCGACGCGTGCTGGTCTAGCCGGCAAGTATGGACAATTCACTGCCGATGACACCGGCAGCAGTACAGTCATGAAGTCCCCAGGCGTCGCATTCAAGGTTGAATACAGAGATCCCGGTAACGAGGATCCCTCTCTGTACGGCGAAATCAAAATCGACGCCTCGAGCAACACGCTGTACCCATCGTTCGTCCCTCTGGTGCTGGACATGACGTCGAGCATCAAGGAAGTCCTCGCGAACGAGTCGGGCAAGAACGTTGAGCCGCAGCAAGCCCTTGCTAAGACAAAGGCTGCCCAGGAGGACTACCTGCTTGATCCGAGTGCCGTCATCGGCCGATTGAAGCTGAACCTGGGTCTGCGTATTTGCAAGCAGGAGTTCACACTGAGCTGTCAACCCATCGCACGCGTGGCGGCGTCGGCTGCCTTCGACGACATGTACTTCACTGTCAATACTGTTGCCTCTGCTGACCAAGGGAATTTCTTTGCCATGTCGGGAGCCATTGCCAATCTCCACGCCTCTGTCCGCCATGTGTACTCACGGGAAGAGACAGGCCAGTTCAACGTGGACTCGATTGTCCTGTCTCTGATGAACAGCAAGCACGTCAGTGGCATCAGCGGTGTGTCGGCTATACTCAAGTTCAGTCCTATGGAGGTGTCTGTCAACGCAAAGCAGCTCCAGGACTTTCTGCTCTTCCGGGAGATCTGGATACCCCGTGACGTCCGCGAGACTTCGACGAATCCGATGGCTAAGCTGCAGACGGAGACGTCCCAAGGGCCACAGGGGCATCTGGTGCAGAGATACCAGCAGGTAGCTGCCACTGCAGCTTTCCCCTGGACGGCTACAATATCCATGTCTGCTCTGGTGATCAATGTTGATCTTGGCCAAGCCATTGGAAAGTCCAAGTTCGCCATCAACGACTTTTGGGTCTCATCCAAGAAATCTTCGGACTGGGAGCAAAATCTTTGCCTAGGTTTTGAAAGAATCGGGGTTGACAGCCAGGGCCGCATGAGCGGTTTCGTGGCCATGCGCGACTTCAAGCTACGAACCGCGATACAATGGCCGCAGAGAGAGCGGGCCCTGAATGAGACACCCATGATTCAAGCTTCAGTCACGTTCAGTCAGTTCCGAATAAAGGCTGCGTTTGACTACCAGGCCTTCCTCGTCGCCGACATTACGTCAATGAAGTTCCTCATGTACAATGTCAGGAGAGCACAAGAAGGCACTGGTGACCGGCTCGTGGCCACCTTCGACGGCGAGGCGGTGCAGATATTCGGAACCACAACATCTGCTGCACAAGGAGTCGCCCTGTACCAGGCGTTTACGAAACTCGTAGCAGAGCGCAAAGCCAGCTTCCAGACATCACTAAAAGAAATTGAGAAGTTCATGAAGAGAAGCTCGATAGCTTCAAGCACTGCGACGGTCCAGAGGCCGTCCATCTCCAAGGCTCAGGTCGATGACGTCTTGGCTAAAGCGCCCATCTCCCTCGACACTGACGTCGTGGTGACGCTCAAGGCGCTCAACCTCGGCGTCTTCCCCACCACCTTTTCTGACCACCAGGTCTTCAAGATGGAGGCGCTCAACGCACAAGCCCGCTTCGCCGCGTCGATCGACGACCGGCGCGTGCACAGCATCCTGGGGCTGACGCTGGGTCAGCTGCGGATCGGCCTGGCCGGGGTGCGGACGATCGAGGCCCCCAAGGCGCTGAGCGAGCTGACGGTGGAGGACGTGGCGGCGTCGGCGACGGGCTCCCGCGGCGGGACGATCCTCAAGGTGCCCAAGGTGGAGGCGGTGATGCAGACGTGGCAGAGCCCGCAGTCGAGGCACATCGACTACATCTTCAAGAGCGCATTCGAGGGCAAGGTCGAGGTCGGGTGGAACTACAGCCGCATCTCGTACATCCGCGGCATGTGGGCCAACCACACAAAGACCCTCGCCCAGGCGTACGGCCGGGAGGTGGTGATCCCCTCCGCCATCAAAGTCACGGGCGTGCTGCCCGAGCCGCAGAAGCAGGCCGGGCTGGCGCCGCCGGATGAAGGTGCCACGCAAGGGAAGAACAACAGCAACAACAAAGATGCCGAAGGTGAGGACAAGAAGAAGACGCAGCAGGGCAAGATCACGGCCGAGGTGGACCTCCCGCAGTCCAAGTACGAGTACAACGCGCTGGAGCCGCCCATCATCGAGACGCCGCAGCTGCGCGACATGGGCGAGGCGACGCCGCCGCTCGAGTGGATCGGCCTGCACCGCGACCGCCTGCCGAACCTGACGCACCAGATCGTCATCGTCAGCCTGCTCGAGCTGGCCGGGGAGGTGGAGGACGCGTACAGCAGGATCCTGGGGAGCTCGTGATGGCGGGGAAATGGGGAGAAATGGGGGTTAGATTGGAGTAGTCAGTCACGCAGCATACGGATAAGGGAGTGCAGATTGTTCTTTTGTTGGGAGTTGGAGGGCTGATTCAATCTTGAGCATAGCATGCGGGATACAACATAGCGTGGGAAAAAATGGTGTTTCGCATTGGTGTAGCCAATTTTTAATCTAATTACTCTTATTCTGTGAGATCCTATATTCGTTCCACTCTTTGCAACATCCGTTACTCAACCCTCTACTTGTTGCCTTCTCTGTAATCGTTTTCTCACCTGAATTGTCATCCCGACCTGGTCCCCGAACTGCCCTTGAGAAGAGACCCCAGGGCTTGCTGTGTACCCGGTGCAGGCCTCCAACCAATAGGTCTTGACTCCCTAGGCGGTCCACCGGGTGGCTTGCTTCTCTTGCCTCCCGCCTCGTCCTGTTTTCCCTGCATTTCCCCCTTGCTGTGCTGCCTTCTCTCAGAAAGTGGGTCTGTGCGTGCATATTGTCTCAATGTCTTTTCTTTTGATATGCCACATCAGCAGTTGCTGTCTTGTCCCTTAATTCCTTTCTTGTTCAAGTATCTAGTTTCCAAATTGGTTTTCATTTGCAAGTCAATAAGTTTTACCAATAAATCTACAACGCTCCCATGATGCAGTCATCTCTATCCCATCCAAATGCCCGCGCATCTATCTGTCGTACCACACGTTAAAAAAGTTATATGCAAATCAAATAATGTTTAAGAAGAAGTGAAATGTAGGGAGGCCCTCCTCCGACCCCCTTACAACAGCCCATCTACCGCCCCAGCACGACCCTTTCCCCCTTGATCTTACTAGCCACTTGGAAGGCAGCCGGCTGCTGGCCCAGCTGGGTCAGGCTCCGATGTAGCCCATGGTGCCCGCCGGGCCCCCTCTCCTCCTCGTTGCTGGGTGGTCGTGGTATGCCGCCCTTGACGGCGCACACCGCGGCGAAGTCGAGAGTGGGGTATCCGCAGCGCTGGGGCCGGCGCTTGCAGATGCGGGCGGTGGCAATGATCATGGCGGTGCAGAGCGTGAGCAGCACGCCCGAGATGAGGCCGAAGAGCCAGCGTGAGGTGGAGCCCGCGATGACCTGGTGGCTCATGATGGCGAGGGACAAGGTCGTGTACATGTCGTCGCTCAGGCCCTTGCGTGGCTCGTCGAGCTCGAAGATGGACGGCTTGGAGAAGTAGTTGGCGTGGAAGTAGTTGAAGGGCACACTCATGGCCTTTCTGATGGCCTTTAGGCTCAGCTTCTTGGCCACCTCATTATCGTTGATCGGAAGCGCGGTGACGGCGTAGACGGCGAGTGCGGAGTTGTCGCCCTTCATGGTGGACTTGGAGTTGGGGATGGTGCTGCTGTTCGTTGTTGTCGTGGGGGTGAAGCCCGGAACCACTGCGGACAGGGCTAGCATGTACTCTTCCAGCTTGACGATTTTCTGCACGGGAGGGGTCAAATTGGTAACGGAGAGGATGGAGAAGTTTCCTCGGTCGTAGTTCACTGTGCCGTAGCGGTCATAGACAAAGAGAGATGACACCATCACAAGTGGGCTCCACCACGTAATGTCCTCTAGGCAGGCTTTCTTGGCTTGTACAGCGAGTGGGCAGTACGAGGAACCTGATTGAGAGGTGTTACTGAGCGTCCATAGGAACTGAGCGCAGGTTAGAGGCACTTGTGCTTACCAAATAGTAGCTCCTTGTCTGATCCCACAGCTGTACACCAGTACGAAGCTGCTGCTGCTGTGCCGATCAGGTAGCAGTTGCCGTTGTCATATAGACCATCGATGTCGTGCACTGTGCCATATTCAAGATGCAAAACGCGTGTCTTGGGGACCACGTAGGCTGTCGAATCCGGCAACTTGGTGAGGTCATCCTTCTGCGGTGAGATGCTGACGATACCACCGGTTAATAAGTGCGATTCGGCACAGGGCGTCCAGCTATGATCAGTGGCTGAAACCGTGCAGAGACCCTCTCCGGGGCCAAGAGAATCCATACTAAATGAGTCTCGGTCTGACCATGCCGGGGTACCCATCTGCACCAGCAAAGCCGTGGACGACACGGAGTCAATGTGGCTAATATAAGAGGCATTGAATTGGCCAATACCGGCGGAAATGGGATAGGTCTCCTGCGGGAAGAAGACGAGCTCGATGGCGATGTCACCCATCAGGATGATTCCGGGTAATGGGATCGTGCAAATCACCATGAGACGAAAGAGGCTGGAGTACTTTTGTCTCCAGTCAGCCGTCGCCAGCAGACGCAACAGGCCCCAGACGCCTGTGCCCGAGTCCATGCCAACAAAATGCAACAGGCTGACTCCTTCTGGACGCGATGCCAGGGCCCACTGTAGATCCTCCACTACCACCACGACAAGCGCGGCCATTAAGAGAGCGCAGGCCTCGGTGAGTATTCGCAAGATCAAAATCGCATTGGCCGAAGACGTCGTGAAGAATTTGTCCTTCATCAAAGCCGTGGCCGAACCTGTCGAATAGAAACCAGCCAGAATTACCATGATCAGTGCCAACAGCAGAAGACATAGTGTCCACCATCCAAAGCGGCTGCTCTGCTCCATATTGACGCTAAGTCGGCGGGATCGCAGTGAGGTGGTGTCATCGTTATCATGGCCATCGGTCGAAAATGCACCCAGAATGCTTTCTCGTGACGGCGTAGGCGGGTGCAGAAAGTTCTGGTTGTAATGCGATTCCGGCTCTCTCATTGGGACATCGTCATACTCAGGGGTTGGTACCTTCTCGACCTTGACAGTCGGCCATTCCTTGGGGGTATCCCCTAGGGCTGTTGGTTGCTGTCGCCAGTCTGCAAGGTCGTCGCCGTTCTTCCTCTCAGTCCAATCCACTGAATCAACTGTACTAGTTCGTGTCGGCCAGTACTGCCGGGAGTTGAAGGTACGCGTTTGATTTGACCAATCCGCAAACTCCACGGTTGACTTCCGTGCTGGCGCTTCCCTGGACTCAAGCTGCGGGGACGCCCGGATCCGGCCATTCATGTCGTCGAGTTGTATCGTCTCAAAAGCCGGAATCATCGGGGCCTTGGACGATCTTGAGCCGATCCTGTCGGGGCCACCATACGGCGTCGATGCCGAGTCCTCATGAATCCAGCTGCCCCCACTGTTAAATCGATCCGGTCGATCCATAGCGAGTGATATTGGGGGCGCCAACGCCCTGCGTCGACCTTGAGAAGTGAAGTGTGGTTGGGATAACGAACGTGTGTGGTGTAGAATCGAGCTACGGGTCAAGATTGGCGCGTGATGGAATTCGATGTGTAGAAGAGGTTAGATTCTACCCCAGATGGAATAGGACGGAGATTTCCACCGTCGTCCCAACTTCTCCATTCGCGGCTTGACTAGCGAGGGCCGCTTCCGCTGTTTTTCAGCTGGAATATTGAATCAAGCATCTCCTTTGTTTCATAATGTGAGGACAACAACAGTAAAGGGACAGGGCCCGTTGAAGCGATCATGTCGCTTCAGCATAGGCACGAGTCATACCCCATGGAGGCTATTCCAGGACCACACTTGTGGAGCTGGGAGTCCCGACAACTTCCAACATTGGCATGTTGCTCGCATCCTTCTCCAGGTCGGCCCTGGCAGAGGAGAGTAGCAGTGGTGGACTCGCGCAAACCGGATGTGGTGGGTTCCAGGTCTGAACAGCGGGAAGGGGCTTCTGAGGCTGATGAGTTGAGACGCTGGGTATTAGAGGAACTGTCCGAGGGAGAGCGTTCATCCTGTCTTTCGGGAGTACCGGCGTGTTGGAAGAGAACCTGACACTCCCAACGAAATAATAAAAATAAAAATAAAATGGCGAGAGGACCCCTGGAGGAAACGTGTCCGGCCCCGGCTTCTTGGTTGTCAAGAACCGGGTGCGCGTTATCAGGAGACACGTGCACACGTGGGGGACGCCGGGAGACCCTTGTAGATGGAATGCTTTCCATGAGATTCAATCTCAAAGGGGCGGCTCACCTGAACGAGAAAACTTGCTGACTGCATTGCCTGGTATTGGGACGTTGGTGGGTGCTGACTCTGGCCCACAGGGTCCTAAGCCCGTCGTGGGTCTGTATCCAGTTACACACTGCATTTACAGTTGCACACTGCACAACCGTTCCTAAGCACACATACACCAAGGCTCGTAGGTTGACTGGCTGTCTGTCTAGAACTTTCTCGAGGTGCAGACCGGAGACGCGACAGATCCGGGGCGGCGGGGGGACGGAGCAACAAAAGATAGCAACGGGGAATTACTAGTGCTCATCGTAAGACTTGAGGCCAAGAAGAGTCCCGGGCGCCGACAGGCGAGAAGTGCACGCGGGATGTGGAACATGCTTTCCCGGTGACTGCTGAGCTTGGGCTGGTTGATGGATCGAGCTTCATTTGTTGGGAAAGGTACGATATAGAATTGGCATGTATTGTATGGAAAGTGGGCTAAAGCTGGACCGTGTCGTGACTCTCGTTCGGGGAATTGTCCTCGTCATTGTGGTGGTTGTGGATGAGGTCGTACCGAGTGTGAGGGAGTGTTGAAGTCGCCAAGAACGAGCCGAGCAAGGTTGCTGACTTGACGGAGCTGACAGCTGTCAGCCAGTTCAACGGGTGGGTGACAGCTGACAGAAGCCGTCAAGCTCCCGTCGGTTGGCTGAACCCTGGGCGGCAGGATCGTCATAGAGAGAGGGGCAGTCAGTTTTTCTGCTCGCTTGAGACCCCGCCAAATAGAGCAAAAGCCAGCAGAAGCGAGGCCGGAGGAGAGTATCTGGAAAATCGTGGGGCTTTGTCAGACTTGTCGGTCATGCATTCGAGTAAAATATTACTGTCATTGCATTATACTGCAGCACGCCACATGCATTCAGGACTGGCTGAGGAACAACAATAAGCAGCGTCAAATGGCCTCGACATGTATGTAACCAGTCCATGTACCTAGGTAGTCAACCCCGCCATTGTGCTGCAGCCTACATAGACCATCTAAACACCTACATGGATACAAGGTACATGTGCATGCACATCAGAGGAGAAACCCCCCTTCCCCAAGCTCTCTCCGTTGAAACATCAAATCAGCAAGCGCGGGATGCTGCAGGGCCCGATCACACCGTGGGCAGGCGTGGGCGAGATGGGAAGGTGGGGTGAGCAGCAACATGCGCCGCTCGAGCCAATCGAGGGCCATCGAAAGGAAGGGACGGGACTGGGCGAGGACTGCTGGGCTCCGACTCGGCCACCGATGAGACAGGCGGACTGACGGACTGACGGGATGACTGACGGTAAGCTTGCTTCCTAAAATCCTCACCACCTTCCGTATCCCGTATGCCCCGTCCCGTCCCAACTCAATCCCACCTCCACCTCCACAGACTCCCTCCTCTTGCACCTTGTTTCTCCTCCCTTTTTTCTCTCCCTTGCTCTCCTCTGCCTTGCCTTACCCTTAAAGTCTTCAATGGTGTAATCCAGGACTGTTCTTTATGGGGAAGTGCTGATGATCCATTCAATTCCTGTCAGATTGTAACAGTAAGCCGTCACCACCCCGCCCAGCCCTCAGAAAATGTCCTTTTTCCCACTCGCGGTCTGCTACACTCGCAGTTCTTTCTGGCCAGCTACTCTCTGTTCTGAATTTCTTTCTTGACGTTTTCCCACACACAAGCATACACATATACATGGAATTGACAATGTCTACTTCCTCTGTTGCTGGTTCTTGGCTCTCCAAGGCTGTCATATTCCCGAGCGGCTTGCTCGTCTGGAAACTCCTGGGCGGCCATTTCTCTGACATTTTCGCTGATATACCAGACCTTCCAGACGATTCCGAGTAGCCCAGGAGCTCTTCTCAACTCTCTTTGAGCCACATACGTTTGATTCGACGACGTCGTCGTCCCCGCCCTCAAGATGCACATCAAGGAGATGGTTGCCGATGCCGAGAAGACGGCCGCCCCGTCTTTCTCTTTCGAATACTTCCCGCCGAAAACACTGACCGGCGTGCAAAACCTCTACGACCGCATGGAGCGCATGTACCACTTTGGCCCAAAGTTCATCGACATCACCTGGGGCGCCGGCGGCCGCATAGCCGAGCTGACATGCGAAATGGTCAGCCAGGCCCAGGCCTACTTCGGTCTCGAGACGTGCATGCACCTCACCTGCACCGACATGGGGCTCGAGAAGATCAACGACGCCCTGCGCAAAGCATACAAGGCCGGTTGCACCAACATATTGGCACTGAGAGGTGACCCTCCAAGGGACAAGGAAAAGTGGGAGGCAGCCGACGATGGTTTCAGGTACGCAAAGGATCTAGTCGTCCATATACGCAAGACGTACCACGATCACTTCGACATTGGTGTTGCCGGGTACCCTGAGGGTTGCGACGACAACAAGGACGAGGAGCAGCTGTTGGACCACTTGAAGGAGAAGGTGGACGCCGGTGCCACCTTCATCGTCACTCAGATGTTCTACGACGTCGACAACTTCCTCCGCTGGGTTGGCAAGGTTCGAGCCCGTGGAATCGACATTCCCATCATCCCAGGCATCATGCCCATCGCCACCTACTCCAGTTTCCTCAGGAGGGTCAACCACATGAAGTGCAGGGTCCCCCAGGAGTTCATGGATGCCTTGGAGCCTGTCAAGAACGACGATGCCGCCGCTCGAGAAATCGGCAAGACCCTCGTCGCTAACATGTGCCGCAAGATCCTGGCGGCTGGCATTCCTCACCTGCATTTCTACACCATGAACCTGGCCCAGGCCACCCGCATGGTCCTCGAGGAGCTGGACTGGATGCCTTCTGAGCGCAGCCCTGTCAAGCAGGCCTTGCCGTGGAAGCAGTCTCTTGCCCTCGGACGACGAGATGAAGACGTCCGGCCCATTTTCTGGCGCAACAGGAACAAGTCGTACATTTCAAGGACGATGGACTGGGACGAGTTCCCCAACGGCCGTTGGGGTGACTCGAGGTCTCCCGCCTTCGGCGAGCTGGATGCATACGGTATTGGCTTAACGGGGACGAATGAGGAGAATCGCAAGAAGTGGGGTGAGCCCAAATCGGTCAAGGACGTGGCTACCATGTTCGTCAAGTATCTCAACAACGAGCTTCACCAGCTTCCATGGAGCGAGTCTCCCCTCACCAGCGAGGCAGACGCCATCAAAGACGACCTCATCGAGCTCAACAAGCGAGGGCTTGTCACCATCAACTCGCAGCCTGCCGTCAATGGCGTGAAGTCTTCTCACCCAGTCTACGGATGGGGTCCATCGAACGGTTTCGTTTACCAGAAGTCATACCTTGAGATGCTTGTCTCTCCCGACGTGTACCCTGAGCTCATCTCCCGCATTGAGAAGCACCCAGACTTGACGTACTACGCCGTGACCAAGGCAGGCAATCTCGCCACCAACACCCCGTCAGAAGGTCCCAACGCGGTCACATGGGGCGTCTTCCCTGGTAAGGAGATCGTGCAGCCAACCATTGTCGAGTCTATCAGCTTCCTCGCATGGAAGGATGAGGCATTCCGGCTCGGTACGGACTGGGCCAACTGCTTCGAGGCGGGCAGCCCTAGCCGGATTCTGTTGGAGCGCATGATGAGGGATTGGTCTTTGGTCAACATTGGTAAGTTACTGCTCACCTAAATGCTCGCTTTCTCAGTCGCAAACCTAATATGGTCATCAGTGAACAACGACTTCCACCAGCCACGCACTATTTTCGAAGTCATGAGCGGACTGCAGGTCAAGGACCTCGATGTCGAGGTACAACCCGATGGGCCCAAGCCAAACTAATCGCAACGGTATCGCAACTACTACAAACAACGACCCCACTTATTTGAGAGGCTTCAACAATGCCTCAACAACAATTAATCAACTGATGAATGATACGACCTGGATTTAACACGACGGAACCTAATCGCTCAGTGCTGCAGTACATACTGCGGTGCAGTCACAGTGTGCATTCGATGCAACACTACATTTACACGAACACCATTTCCTTAACGATATGGGTTGCATGACAGGGGGGGACACAGCCGGCGTTTCTTGCTTATTCAACATTTTTCAACATTTCGGCAGCAAGCGGCGCAAAGCAAAAAGTGTAGGGTGTGGTTACGTCTTTTTCAACAAAAAAGAAGTTGTGAGAAGAGAGAGCAAGTGACAGGAAGGAAGCGTCAAAGAGAAGGAGAAAGGAGCGAAGCCTCGAAGCGGATCGAGGCAAAAGCATGGAAGGGGTCAAACCCCTGCCTGGCTTGGTCAGCCAGGGGAACAGGGATTCCTTCAATTCTGCATATATATTCATTCTCAACGATAGATACCCCCAGGGCAGGCAAGGCAGGCAAAGTCGAAGGCAGCGCGGGCTGGAACGCCCGGGCCCGACGAAACACATCACGGTGCTACGGAGTTCAACATTTCAGGGAGGCTTTTTTTCTTCATGGCGAGGGTCAATCTCGTTTCAACAGAGATGATGTCCCGCGGTCATGGGAGAGACAAACGGGGAGGGAGGCGGAGGAATGTGGTGAGAAGTAGGGGTGGCGTGGTGATGAGAGCAGCAGAGGGCTTCATCGGAGGGAAGGGAAGAGGACTAGCCAAGAGAGTGAGTGTCTGGCTTGACAGACACAACAAAATACTTGACTTGTTCAACCCTTCTCAGCTCACAGGCCCGGAAACCTACCTCGGTGACTCAGATGTGCATCTGCGTAGCATCCAGCCCATGTCCGTCCCTCCAGACGTAAAACAAGACAGAAAACCCGTAAAATGGTATCTGGCACACATAAATCCGCAGTAGACCATGTAATTGCCCCCCTTTTTTGCTTTCCTAGACCTTAACCGGATTGATCGATATTTACGCCTGCTCCATGATGCCATACCATGCTATGCTATGCAGAAGGGCCCTCGGTCCGGCAGTTTCGGACACAGAGAGGGCCGGACTATCTATCCATTCATCCCGACATACACACACGACACGGCCCCCAACTTTTCCAAGGGCCTCCCTCCCAACTTTTCGTGACGATTGGTGAGAGTCGTATATGTGAAGACGAGAGGCGAACCTCCCTCCCTCCCTCTCTTTTCGAACTAAAGCATACGGCAGCAACGGCCAAAGGGTGTTCCCTATTCGTCCCATTCGTTCTCCCCGGCCACGTCGTAGTCCACCTCCTTGGCCTCGCCAGGCTCATGCTGCGGTTGCTGCTGCTGCACTTGCAACTCTCCTTGCGCACCTTCTGCCGTGTTGTCCTCCGCGCCGTGCTGGTTGGCCTTCCCGCCGTCCTCTTCGTCGCGGTGATGATTATCATCATCCGCACCCCCCATGGCCGAGTCGAGCCCATCATCGCCGGCACCGCCGCCAGCGGTATTGACGCTGGACGTGGTGCTGCCCGGCAGGGCCGCCGCGGGCCCGGCGACCCACGACACCTCGACGGGCGCGGCGCCGTCGTTGATCCCGGGGACCTTGCCGCCCTTGAGGCCGTTGTAGAACGCCTCGGCCTGCTTGCGGTCGCTGAAGCTGAGGTGCGTCACGGCAGGCGTGGTCTGGATCTCGGTGACGCCTTCGCCGAAGGTCTGGGGATATGTTAGCCTTAAGATGTTCTTTCCTTGTACCTTCTACCCTGTAAACTCCACCACTAAAGCCGCATTTGCGCTGGGTTCGAAGAATATGTCCGAGGGAAAGGGAAAGAGAAAACTTACGAAGAGGTGTCTCCTCAGCGCCTCGTCCTTCTCCGGCGCTGAGAAGTCCACACCGGATAAGGCCACCGTCTTGGGCCGGTTGTCGAGCGAGAAGGCAGCGTATGCCGCGTGGAAGTTGCCCCTGCCGCCGCGCCCGCCTCCGCGATACGATCCCCGTGGGACATACGCGCCCCGGCCCCGGTAGTACCCGCCCCTGCCGCCGCGGCCGTAGCTCGGCGTATACGGCAACGACATCGCGGCGCCGTCGTCCTGCTGCTGCGCATTCGGGTCGATCCCCAGCGCCGCCGCCTCGCCCCGCAGCTTCTCCAGCGTGGCTTTCAGCGCCTCGGTCTTTGACGCCTCGCCGCCCTTTTCCTCCGTAGCCGAGGTGTCGCCGCCGCCGCCTCCGGCAGTTTCGATCGAGTTCTTCCGCGAGCCGGCAAGCTTCTCCAAGAGCCGTTGTTTCTCGGCCGCCTGCTTCGCCTGCAGCTCCTTCTGCCTCTTCTCCAGCTCCTCGCGCTGCTTCTCGATCTCCCGGATTTTCGCCGTCTTCTCCTCGTGCAGCTTTTGCGCCTCCTCTTGCTTGCGCGTGAACTCCTCCATGTCGATCTCCTCCATCTTGACATCCGTAGCTTCCTCGCGTTTGACGCCATTCGCTGGATGGCCGTTCTTAAAACCGTTTGCGCCATTGCCTCCGTTCGCGATATCACCGTGTTTCTCCTCCTTATACCAATAGACCTTGACGAATCGATTGTCGAATATTACCTTAGGCGATTTGTATGCGGCGTTGGCCGAGGCCCAGTTGTCGAATTTAACGATCGCCAGTCGCTTGTACCCCATCATCGTGACCTCTTCGACACTGCCAAATTGTGTAAAGAAGTTTCGTACCTGATCCTCGTCAAAGTTTTCCTCAGGTATGCTCTCCACCACAACTTTTGTCTGGGTCCTGTCGTGGACTGGGCCTTCCGCGGAGAATGGCGCACGAGCCTGACCCGCCTTCCGCCTCTGCTGGCCATTCCGGTTATTTCTGTTCTGGTTAGGATGTCCATTGCCCTGATAAGGCACTGATTGTTGAGGAAACTGGGGTATCTGTGTAGGTTGTGACAGTGTCGCGGAACTCGGGTCGTATTCTGCTTGTTGTGTCAGACTCAGCACGTCGAAGAAATGGTTGAAAGACTCGAAGGGATGGTTGAAATCAAAAGGTGTCGCAAAAGAATCGTGTGAAGACTCGAGGTCCTCGGTCTCGATCGGTGTACTAGGAAATCGAAAACCAGACGAACCTTCACCGGGTAGCTGGATCTGCCCTGACAGCTGTGGCGCAGGAAGGTTGTACATGGGCTCAGTCCCCGTGCTGTGGTCAAACTTGCACTTGAGGCCCCTGGGACAGAATCCCTTCCTGTCGAAGTCCCAACACCGTCCTTTTCTCCCCTGCTGCGGCGGTGTGTTGTGCTGGAAGCCGGGTTGCTGCTGAGAGTAGTCGGTGAAAGGTGGCATGGAGAGACCCATCTGCTGGCTGATTTGCTGTAGCTGTCTCATCGCCTCCAATGGGTTGCTCGGATCGAAGGGGGGGATCTGTGGCACCTGGCCCGGCGGCGCGAAGGACGGCGCATGCTGGCCTGAAGCATTTTGAAAAGCGTATGGGTCCTGGGATATCGGCTGTGGTCTATCGGGGTCGACGTAGCCCTTGCGACCCCCAAAGCCTCCACCACGACGCGGTTGCTTGTACAGTCGCCCTCCTTGGAATTGGTCTCGGCCAGTCGGCGCATCGAAGTCGCCCCGGTCCTGGAAGCCACGCTTGCGGGCGCTGCCACCGCCGGGACCAGTAGGAATGGCAGGTTGACCTGTACTCGGGTCTCCGAGGCCGGGGAGAGTAGGCAGAGGAGCGGTAGCGGGGACTGCTTTCGGTGGAGGAGGAGCGCCGGGGATGTATGATCTGTACTGTATTATTTCGAAGAGGTCATTGACAAAGGACGATGGGTCTGCGGTCGCAAGAATCAGTATAATCCCCACGACCAGGGCAACGCGCGGCAACCAGGTCCTACCTTCTGTGAGGAAATTGCCCATCTCGGACAAGCATTTTGACTTCACGTCTTCGCTGCCATCGTCGTGATGCAAGAGAGCCAGCACAAAGTCAGCAAGCACATCAGCATCCGCATCAGATCTGTTTGAGTCCCAAAGGTCAGCGTTGTAGTTCAGGGTCCAGAGACGCAGCGGGTATCGAGGGTGCGACGAACGTATTCTCGAGGCGCTTGACGATCCACGCCTTGAGCAGAGGCGAGTCCTCCTCGGGAAACAGCATCTTTCCCAGCTATCTACTTTCGTGTGGACATAAAGAAAGTTGTTGTGGAAAGTTTCCAAGCTGTAGCGACAAAATGGAGTGTGATTCGAGTCTAGGGCAAAGGTTGTAGAGATTGTTGGTCGCGTGGTTGGTGACTCGGGAGCGGCAGGTTGGTCCAGGAATTGCGAAATGTTCCTGGGACCGATGCGCGCGGGAGCTTCCCAAAGCTGCAGCAAGGGTTTATGGTGGGGCTAAAAGCAGGCTAGCAACAACTAGAGTACTGGGTGGGCTGCATGGATTGGCCACTACCAAATCATTCATGTGGTAACAGAAGAGGCGCGCCTCAACGGCCTTCCCATAACTCAAATTTGATTACTTGTGGAATCTCGTTGTTCGGAACAAAATATCACATTTCACACAGTTTACATTATCACTCGCTGCAGATCATAGAGACACAAATTTTTGACTTCATCAACGCAATAAAATTCCAAAATCCAGTGTTAAGTACAAGCTCTCGGGTCGGACTATGATCATGATATGTTCCGGTGCTTGTCGTTTGACCTCCGCTTCGCCATTTTCCTCCCCAAACCCTTGGGGTTGAGTATCGTAGACCGTTTTCCGTCTTTGCAACTAGCTAACATTGCCGAAGATACGCTCTATCAAGCCGCCGTGTGAGGCGGTGGGAAAAGTCTATGAGCATGGAGATAAGGCGTTTACAGCTTGTCGTAGTACTGTGCAAATCAGTTAACATCACTTCTACATATTCAAAAGGCTGAGGGGAAAGACTCACGTTCTCGACACCGGGAACCTCGACCTTGATACCCTTGCGCTTACGCATCTCCTGGACCATGGCACCGACCTTGGAGGTGGGGTCCAGAGGAGAGCCACCGGGCAGCAGCTGCCAGTGGTCGAACACGGACTGGGGGAAGGCCTGTCCGGAGGTGGCGGCACGCAGGTCACCGTTGAAGCCGAAGGACTCGATGACGGGCAGGTAGGACTTGATGGTGAACAGAGGAGTACCAGGGCGCTGCTCCTCACCGAAGACGATACCACGTCTCCGGGTAAGCACACCGTAGACACCACCCATGGCCTGCTCGGGCACCTGGATTTCACACAAGAACACGGGCTCTTGCAGGGCGGGCTCGGCGAGCAGAGCGGCGGCGTACATGACACGACGGGTGGTAGGCATGATCTGGCCGGTACCACGGTGAATGGAATCAGCGTGGAGGGTGACATCAAGGATGTTCCAGCGGACGGATCGCATGGGCTCCTCGGCAACGGGACCCTCACGGGAAGCCCACTGGAATCCAGAGACAACGGAGTCCTTGATTTCGTTGAGGTACTGCACGGCCTTGGTCTGGTCGACCAGCAGGTTGGGGCCGTTGGTATCGGGACCGAAGGTCCAGATCTTACGGGCGTCGGTGACATCCCAGCCGAAGTCGTCAGCGAGGACACGGGCACGGGCCTTGAAGTCGTCACGGGGGTTGATCTTGCCGGCCTCGATGGCCAGGGCCAGCTCCTCGTCAAGGGGCTCAGCGGTCATGTAGATACGGTTGTGCTTGTTGGGCGACTTGGACAGAGCAGTGATGCTCGACTTGCCACCAACAGTCTCACGGTACTGCACAACGGGGTCGGAGATGATCAGGGGAACACCGGCGTGGTCGTTCTGGAGATCGTTCAAGCAAATCTCGAGGTGGAGCTCACCAGCACCAGCAACGATGTGCTCACCAGACTCGTTGGTCATGGTCAGGACACAAGGGTCGGACTTGGACAGACGCTTCAGACCCTCAACGAGCTTGGGCAGATCCTGGGCGTTCTTGCACTGGACGGATCGCTGCACGACAGGGGAGACGGAGAACTTCATGACCTTGAGGTTGTGGGCGGCCTTGTCGGTGGTGATGGTACCAGACTTGAGCAGGAACTGGTCAATACCGACCAGACCAACAATGTTACCGGCGGGGATGTCGTCGATGGCCTCGACTCTGCCACCCATCATCAGGACGACACGCTGAATGGCCTTCTCGGAGAGATCCTCCTTCCTGCCGGGGACGTAGTTGGGGCCCTGGATGCGGACCTTCTGTCCGGACTTGACGGTACCGGAGAAGACACGACCGAAGGCGTAGAAACGACCCTTATCGGAGGTCGGCACCATCTTGGAGACGTAGAGCATGAGATCGGCCTTGGTGGGGTCAGACTCACAGTCACGGATGGAGGCGTAGATCTTGTCGTCCTGAGGACCCTCGTACAATGTCTCGGCACGGTACTTCTGGGCAGTCTTGGGGGAAGGCAGGTGGAGGATCATCATCTCCAGCAGAGAGTCGGCGGCGGGCAGGAAAGTGCGCATGACAGCCTTGAGCAGCTGCTTGCCCTCCTTGTCACGGTCCTCAGAAGCCAGCTTGAGGTCGAGCTTCTCGAGCAGAGTCTTGATCTCCTCCTTCTTGAAGTTCATGACGGCAGCGAAGATCTTGAAAATGGGGTCCAGGATGAACTGGTTGAAGGCACGCTCGAGCTGCTGGCCCTCGTAGGTTCCGTTCTTGGTCCACTTCTTGGTCTTGGGGTTGAAGTAGTTGTCTCCCCAGAGACGCTCCATCATCTTGTTCCGGTCGACACCGAACTTCTTGGCGTAGCGGGTGGCGAATTGACGGATGGTGAAAGCCCAGCCGTGCAGACCGGAACCGAAGGCGACGGTGCCCTTGTCGGGGTAGACCTGGACGTCACCCAGAGACTTGTCGAAGTAGGTGGAGATGACGACGTTGACGGACTCGATTGTTCGGGAGAAGGACTGGTACAGGTCCTCCTTCTCGATCTGGAGCTCGAGAAGAGCGCGATCAACCTTGTTGATGACAACAACGGGCTTGATACGCTCACCGAGAGCCTGTCGGAGCACAGTCTCGGTCTGCACGCACACACCCTCGACGGTGTCGACGACTGCGGAGAAGTGTTAGTGGGCGGGCTCTGGTAGTTGGGGCCGCTAGGAGCTAACTTACCAACGAGAGCACCATCGGTGACACGGAGAGCGGCAGTGACCTCGGAAGAGAAATCAACGTGACCAGGGGAGTCGATCAGGTTGATCAAGAAGTCGTTGCCGTTGGTCTCCTGTCCCTTGATGTCCTTGGTGTCCTCCGCCTCGGGGAGGGTGGCGTACAGGGAGATGGCAGTAGACTTGATAGTGATACCACCTGCTTGAGATCAGCACATTGTCGTCGCCAGCAATATGATGGGAGGGGCGGGAAGCCCCGGGCAGAACGTACGCTCCTGCTCGTCGGCACGAGTGTCTGTGGCACGGGCATCACCAGCCTTTCCGGTGGAGATGATACCGGCCTTGGCCAGCAGAGAGTCGGTCAGGGTAGATTTGCCGTGGTCGACATGAGCAATAACACTCATGTTACGAACATTGCTCGGCTTCTTCATGAGATCGTGGATCTCGTCGACGGTGAAGCTAGACAGAGGAGCGTTAGTAAAGAAGTGGTCCCCATGCTTTGTGGTGTTCCTCTCTCCCAGGGCAGGTCTGGTGGTGCGTTGTGGTGGTCCGACGCCATGACACGATTATGATTGTGCTTGTGCGGCTTGCCCTCGACAAGGTTACGGGGGGCAGCTGCTGCAGGAGAGTAGTCTGTGGGTTCTGGTACTTACTTGACCATTTTGACGGTATTGACAATGAAACCTGTCTAAATGATATGTCTTCTGTATGCTTGGGGATTGGGGTGAATGCCTCGAGAACGGCAAAGATTTTGTGGCGGCGAAGGGGGAGAAGATCGCAACGCCGGGCAGACTCAAGACACGGGGTTTTGACCTGCTGATTAAAGAGGACTGCGCGGGGTCGTTAGCTGCGTGGACTGGATAATGCCTGTATGCTTTTCGGCGAGGAGCCACAGGTCCGGAAAAAGCAGTCCAGGAGTCTGTTGCAGGAGGTGTTGGTGTTGGAAGGGGGGGGGCAATGGATGGGCTGGGTTGGACCTACAGAATCTCGCCGTCAAGGCTTTGCGCTGGTGGAAGAAGGGAAAAAAAGAGGGAGGGAAGAAGAAACGGGCAATGTGGGTGCGGGGTGATAGATTTTCGCTGAAGCCCAATCCAACACCAGCCCCACCACCAGGCATTTGCAAAGTGGGCCGACCTGCCGCGGGGCCCAGACGAGAGGCAGGGCGGCGCTTCACTTGCAAACAATGCCATGGTCTAGCCCTAGACCTCTGGAGCTGTTGCAAGCTTCGCCCAAAACACCAACCAGGCCAATCAAGCTTGCCACCCCCTCGAGCTGCCAGACGGAGTGACTGCTCGCCGAAGGCGACGACACACACACCAATCCCACGTGCAACACAAATATACACACGCCTCTCAGCCTCTGGTTTGATCTGTCATCAGGCCGAGATTGTGACTCCTCCCCATCAACAGTGTCCAGAGCCCCGACGGCACCGGCTCGCCTTCTGTGTCATGGTGAGATCAGCAGTTTCTGGGGCGATGGAGCAGTCTGTCTGCCGCACCTGTGCCTCGACGGATAATCAACATGACCAGCTCGCTTAAGTCCGTGCCCCGCTTAAGGCCGAATGCATAACTCTACCTTGGCAGGAACATACCATTTACTACTCACCCGGGCACTTACTTAGGCATACAATTACATGCACACTACATCAATACATAGGTGTACAAGTATATGGAAACATGAACATATGTGTACAAGATCTTTCTTATCGCAGAAGTAGTTGGTACGCTCCACGGTTCATTGATGTAACTTCTTGATTATCGCCAGTACGGAGCAACACGGGATGCACACTGCACCGTATCCATCCGCAACGAACCAGAGTCTTGCAACGTTGTGAATTCCCTGGGCTCGCCGGTCCCAGAGCTTTGCCATATACTCTGTCTAGACGCAGCATTTCCCTGCGGAAGAGTATTAGCAAAGGGTTCAGGTCATCGTGACTGCAGTGTGTTTCCCCTTTGTTCCTTTCCCGCGCTCTCACTGCCAATCTGCCGCACCGATTTGATGCAGTAGTGGTTGTCATGATGTAAGTCGCTTTCCAGACACGCAGAAGCTACGATTGTTATAAAATCCGTTCGCGGTGAAAGCGGCCGGGGGCGTAGACCCGTGGAGACATTTCTGTTTGCTCAAATTCCGCCGCGTCCCCAGAACAGTCTGGAAAGAAAAGCTCTCATGCCACCAGGACGGCCACTATCGACGGGCCTCCTTGACGGACAATTGTCCGAAACATGTTGTGCCTCCTCACCCAAGGATCGAGTCCTCTTTCCCAAGGATCGAGTCCTCTTGCCCACTTTCGAGGAACACTCGGGCGCTATATGGCCTCGCTCGCCACAGCGGTAGCAAATTGGCCTTGGGCAATCTTTGCTCACATGTCCAGCTGCACCGCACGAAAGACAGATCCTCTTGTCCACCTCGCTAGAGCACTGAGACTGCGTGTGGCCTGGCTTGCCACAGCGGAAGCACTTCATTGGCTGTGGGCAATTTTTGGTTCTATGTCCTCTTTCACCGCACCGAAAGCATGTCCCATGCGGCTTGTTACAATCCCTTGCGCGATGGCCAGCTCCGCCGCATCTAGGACAGAAGCCCTGCGCTATCCAATGTTTGGTGGTGCGAGATCCAGCCTTTCCCGGTCGCAGATTGTGACGTTTTGTAGGGACGTTGACAACGGCTGAGAGATGAAACCCGGCCCACGAGCTGTGTAGTGCTGGCCTAGCGAAAAGCTGGAGATGTATGGCATTGCCTTGCCTCGAGGGCGGGCGACGAGAGAATGCGCGGAATGCAGCCCCCGCCAGGTACCATGGTCGACTTGACATGGCTGTGGGGTCTATATTTTACCCTGAAAGCAACAGGAAATACAATTATCGTGATGTGTAGAGATAGATACTGTACACAGTAGTTCTACTTGTGCAGTAAATATTGATCAAGCGAGCTTGGACCCACCCTGCCCAATCCAGCCAATCGTAACGTCTACCGTTAGCTCCTCGGCGCTTCTTGCCAATTTTCTTGAAGCTCTGCCGCATCGCATCTCAGCACAGCACGGCGTCTTGAACCGACCTGGACACGCACCTCAAGCCACGGTAAGCAGTCGCGAACCGACAATGGCGACTGCAAGCCGGACCCTGTCGCCCGGGGGAGCCCTCCTCCGGGCTTCGCGCATGTTCTCGCTGCCCCAAGCAATACCGCCGCCGCCCGGCGACTACCAGGCGGCCACCAGCTACAACTCGGAGACGGCCACGCAGGCCTACCCGACCCTGCAGACCGTCACCGCCCCCGAGAACTTCAGGCAGCGCGGCGACTGGGGCTTCAAGCGCAACTTCCCCATGCGGTCGACCGCAAAGACCAGCACGCCCTACCTGCGCATCAAGCAGGTCGACTCCATCGAGCACGTCACCGACTTCGCCTCGGCCGCCGACCACACCCTGTCCCTCGAGAAGTGGCAGGAGATGAACGTTGCCATATCCCTCCCGCACTTCATCCCCGACTCGGCGACATCCTCCATCTCTGCCATGGACATGCGACCAGAGTCTGTCTTCGAGAACAAGTACGATTTCACGGCGATCGACAGCGAGAAGAAGAGCAAGGCGGGCCAGATGCGCTGGAAGTACCAGGGCCCATGGCTAGCCACCTTGACCGAGGGCGAGTTCCAGAATTACATCAGGAAGTCCGTGCGGCCGAGGAAGACCGAGTTCCGCCAGTTCCTGCGCGAGAAGCTCGCTGCCAGGCTGACCCAGGACGCGAAGGATCGCGCGACCAAGGAGGGCGGCGACGAGGCGGTTGAGGCTGCGGGGGTGGTCCAGCCGGACGACATCACCGAGAACCAGCTCACGGACTTCTTGCGGGAGCTGCGCCAGGACCGGGCGTCCCTGTTTGATACTGTTGGCAAGTTCCTGGATCTTGCGCCCATCGAGCCCCCACAACCCTCGGACCAACTTGGAGATATGGCGCCCTATCAGTCGAGGATTTTGGAACGCGCGAACCCGTATGCCCTTCATGGGCCTCCCATCACACACCCCTCGGCTGGCCTGTCCTACCTGAGGACGTCGGCTTACCTGGACAATCACCCTGCCTACGGGCCGCTCAAGTACCATCCCCCGGTCAAGGGCAGGGTCTTTGTGTCGAGCAGCGATGCCACTTCGCACGGAAAGTCCGGCACTCTCGGTCTCGGCGGCTTTATCGTCGGGTCAAAACAGATCAGTCATGATTTACGCTCAAGCGCGACGCGCACGTATGACCCAAGCGCCGAGGGTGGTCAGAAGGTGTGGGCCCACGTCTTCTCGGCACAGGTCAACTCCCAGGGCCGGGTCCTGCTGCACGCCGAGGAGGCGCAGGACAGGACCACCGCAGAGTCCAGGCTGGTGCAGGAGGAGATGGCGGGCGAGAAGCAGGTTTTCCACAAGACGTCAGAGGACAGCACCCAAGACTTCATGCTGCCCATGAGGGCGCCGAGGACAACGTCCAGGCTGGACCGCAGGAGCCGCTATGTCAATACCAATACCAGATTCACGCCGGGCAACAGCGAGAGGTACGGACTACCGAGGTTCGGGCGGGAAGAGGGCAACGGCCAGGGCCAATAGGCATCGAACATTTTGAGTCCTTTTGGCGCACTCTGGAGCTTTTCTGTGAAAGTTACGGGACGCGTGAGACGCGTGAGACGCCTGAGAAGAGGGGAAAGAGTAGATTTGATGACCTGTATATCAAATAGAAATGTAAAATTGATTCCAGCGATATACTCACGTTTTGCCTACTTTGGTCTACGATCTCCTGAATCTGTAGGTTAGTGAGAAGGCGAGAGATTCTCTGCACTCGTACGCCACCGTCATTTGTAAGAGGCTCGGTAGCTCCGGTGTAAGTGGACGTTGTTGAACGGTCCAGATTGTCTACGGGTATTCAATCCCCAGAATCAAATCATGTGGAAGACCACGAGTCCACAGCCTGTAGAGAACAGCTCAAATAAATGTCGAATACAAAAGCCAGCTTGTGACTGGGATCACAGGTAACACTTGACAGGTTGACGCTGAAGGGTGTCATGTGATTGTGCACGTGAGCGCCTAGATTCTGCCGCCAGCTACCGCCCGCTCCAACACACACGCTAACAGGTTAGAGTGGGCAACCATGAATTTTGATCTGCCCGTCCTTTTTGTCGAAGTCTCAATCCTGCCGCTCGTCCATCGCCCAAACCTTCCCTTTCTCACCGTCGACAACCACCATCCTCAACACCCCTCCAATACCGCCAAAATGGGTCGCGTCCGCACCAAGACCGTTAAGAAGTCCGCCAAAATTGTCATCGAGAGGTTTTATCCCCGCCTGACCCTCGACTTCGAGACCAACAAGCGCATCTGCGATGAGATCGCTATCATCGGTGGGTCATTGCAACGCAAAATTATGCACTGTAGTTTGCCTTGACCTGATGTCTAATATTTTCTATCCACCCCGCTACAGCCTCCAAGCGCCTGCGCAACAAGATTGCTGGCTACGCCACCCACTTGATGAAGCGTATTCAGGAGGGTCCCGTCCGCGGTATCTCCTTCAAGCTGCAGGAGGAGGAGCGTGAGCGCAAGGACCAGTACGTCCCCGAGGTCTCCGCCCTCGACTTCACCCAGAACTCCGAGTCTGGCCAGCTGGACGTCGACGCCGAGACCAAGGACCTGCTTAAGCACCTGGGCGTAAGTTTTCACACCTCATCTCCCGCTCATTTGGGCCCCCAGATCCTGGCGGCGCGGTGGGTTTTGATCGCTAACATGAGACCTTCAAACAGTTCGACGCTGTCCCCGTCAACGTTATCAACGTCGTCCAGCAGCAGACCCAGGAGCGTGGTGGCCGCCGCTTCGGCGACCGCCCCCCTCGCCGCGACTAAGTCGACCCCACTCGAAAAACGGTGCTGCGATGACGAGGTTACGAAAAAGTTGTCAACAAAAGGCATGAGGGAGGGAAGTGGCACGGGCGTCACAATACTACATGATGGATTCAAATCGGGCTTGGGTTCCGGGCGCGTGGTGTCGGTCACGGCGTCCACGGCGTTCTTGATGGCACGACAGTGTCTTCTTCGTCTTCTACCGACATGGAAGGTAGTGAGCTCCCAGCTAGATCAAAATCAGATCTCATGCTCCTACAAGGTGTCGCCTGTCTCTAGGGTAATTCCGGAGACAAGGCTTGATGGCCAATTACTTCCTATGCTCGGGTGTGGATCAAGATCCTGGGTCGTGTGGGTTCTCCACCGACTTACTCTCCATGTTCCACGCGGACAACTTCGGCATGCCGTTGTGAAGAGAGACACCTGCTGGTGATATGTTTTGCGCTTATGTGACTCTGTTCTATTGGGGTATCTCGAAACTCAACCGTAACTCCTGCGCCATTGTAGGCGATGCTTGTAGACGTAAATCTAAGCTCGCACTACGAATCCTTGTCGGGTTCCGTTCCAAACTTGGCTTTGTAGCCCTCGATGGAATCGCCCTCTGCTCCATCAACGAGAGCCGGGGCTTCTGCCTGGGTGGTCACGGTCTTCTCGCGGACAACGACGTCCAGCTTGCCCCTAGGCGCCGCTTTGGCATCATCCCCTCTCTCTAGTGCAAGGTTCATGGCATCCTTCACGGCCTTGCGGTCCTCCTGCAGCTGCAACCGAGACATCTCGACAGCCAGCCTCTCTGGCTCACTCTTGCCCTCCTCGGCAGGCGCGGCGGTGCCAGAGCCACTGTCTGCCTTGCCGTCCTCCTCCCCGTCCTTCTTCTCGGGGTACAGCTCGATCTCGATGTCAGGCAGCCCCACCCTCTCCCAAGCAGCCGTCTCGTTCAGCTGGACCTTGACCCACAGCGCGCGGCGGGTGCACTCGGTACTACACCACTTCTCGAGCTCGCGCGTCTCGACGATGTCGAAGTCCCGCCGGCCCTTGTTGACCATCTTGTAGGTCCCCGCCCCGGGGTACCGCCGCCGCCTGTTGGGGCACAGCGCGTACCCGCACTTGTCGCCGTCGAGGTTCCGCTCCACCGCGAGGTCGTCGTAGTCGCCCGGCTGGAAGATGCGCACCAGGGAGGCGAAGGCGCTCCTGTCGGTGGGGTCCGGGTCCGAGGCCGCGCGGGTGCGGTCGCGCGGGAAGTCGAGGAGGGTTATCACATTGTCGAGGATCTGGGCCTCTGTGTCTTTGCGGTCCTGGAGGATGCGGGCGTGCTGGATGGCGACTTGTCTTGGGTCTTGCTTTGGTGCTTGTTGTGCTGACCTTGCTGCTGCTGTGTTGCTCGGCTGTGTGGGGCTGGGGGATGCCTTGGGTTTCTTGAGGATGCCCTTGATGGGCGGTTTTGTTTCGGAGGCCATGGTGTTATTGATGCGGTGCTGTAGTTTCTCGTGGTTGCTGAAGAAAGAAATATCTTGGGCTTGGTGACGATGGTGGGGGCGACGAGCAGCAGGGAAGCTGTTTTCTTTCGGTACTTTCCAACGGCCTGGATGAGCTTTCTGGCGTACAGTGCCCTAGCCGGCAGCTGGAGGTCATGCACTGTCTAATATGTACAGATGAACCAAACATGCACACTGTCCCCGACTGTGCTGGGGCCGTTTGACGTTGAGGAGCGGTCGTTGCTGGCCGGTACTGGCCCACCTGGGCCGGGTTCAACAATAGAACAGGTAACAGTATCTAGACTAGACTGGCCTGTAGAGCCAACTGCATGGAGACAGGAGTCTGGTGCTGTTTTAGATTCTGATCCTCAGCCATCGCCAGACCAGACGAGGTGTGCGTCAGTGCCATTCTCAGTGTCAGTGTCTGTACCAGCTGCAGCTGGACCCAGACCCTTGGGATTGAGTATCTAGACATATACCTGCCTGCCCCTTTTCTCCAGACTCTATTTGGTATACCTGCCCAATATCCGACCATCCGTCCTGGCTATTGGCCTGCCCACCTATCATCACACAACACAGGTCACCTGCGAGCAAAAATAAAACCAAACAAAACCAGCCAGGCATTGGCGGCTTTAGCCCTGCGGATCTTCTGGATACGATCACCGTCTGGGTGTGGCTGTTTGATGAATGACACATGATCCCCAGCAAGGAGCACACTGCAAGCCGTTCATACATAACGCACAAGCCTTGCCACCAAGATCTCATCTGAGGTAGATCTGAGCAAAGTCCGTTTCTCTGCCTGCCAACCAAGATTCCTATCTATCCGGCTGCCTGTGTGCCTGGCGGGGTATTTGGAGGTCAGTCAGTCTTGTTTATTCTCCGAGCCACCGAATGAGGCTTGGCCGTTGCTCTGCCACCTTTTAATCGGAGCACCCAGCTAGTCGTCATTATTGGGCTGGAGGGTGCGCTGTGTTGTACACGTTCCCGTCTGACGCTCTGGTGTGGTCGGGCTTGGTCCGGTCTGAACGCGGTGGCTCCTTATTTGTTCATGCGCTGACGTCGCCCAACTAGGATCGTCTCCAACTGGGCGGCCCTACCTGACTTGACTGACTGCATCAATCCCGCAGCGCCCGCGCCCGCGCCCGACTCCTGAAGCTTCCCAGCACCCGAGCAGGCGTCGCTTCCCGTCCGACTGACCGTCCTGCCTACCTATTTCCTGTACGTCTGACCCATCCATTGCCCGACTCATCCACCCCAAGAGCCAGCATTTTGGAATTGCTGTCTGATGCAGTATATCTGACTTGATAGGCGTGGCACAGACAGCCATACATCGCAAAATCCTGCCATCCCAAAGCATCGCTCCCCGCATCATCCTACGTCAGACACTCGGCCTCTGGCAACTCCGCGACGCCCTTGCCTTCGCCTGCGCCTTGGCCCTGGCCGTACAGCCATGTCTTTCAAGGTCAAGGCCCTCTACGAGTACTCCTCGCCCCACGACGATGACCTGAACTTCCCACTCGGGCAGATCATCACCGTCACGGAAGAGGAGGACGAGGACTGGTACACCGGAGAGTACCTCGACGACGCTGGAGCTAAGCATGAGGGCATCTTCCCCAGGAACTTCGTCGAGAAGTACGAGCCGGTCGCCCCGCCCCGCCCGGCTCGAACGAGACCCAAGAAGGAACCTGAGCCAGCCTCTGAGGAGGTAGCCGCCGCTCCCGAGGAGCCTGCTCAGCCGGCTTTCTCTCCAAAGGCCGCTGCGCCAGAGCCGGCGGCCGCGCCTTACGAGGAGGAGCAGCCTGTCTCTCCGCCTCCATTGCCCACCGAGCCCCGGTCTCCCATCGCTGCTGCTCCTCGCGCACCGGAGCCAGCTGAGCCCGAGACCCCCGCGTCGCCTCCCCGCGCTCCCGCAGCAGAGCCAGTTGCTCAGTCTCCACCGAAGGCCGCGCCCGCTAAGAAGGGCCCGCCTCCCGTGTCGCAGAAGCCAGCTAGCAGCTCCTTCAAGGACCGCATTGCCGCTTTCAACAAATCTGCTGCACCACCAATCGCCCCTTTCAAGCCTGCTGGTCTGGGCGGCTCGTCCGGCGCCTCCTCCTTCATCAAGAAGCCCTTCGTTGCTCCTCCTCCCAAGGGCAACACCTACGTTCCGGTCCAACGCAACACTCCAGTAGCCCCTGTCTATCGCCGTGATGAAGACCCAGAGATCAAAGAGCGGGAAGCTGAAAATGAGGAGACTGCTCAGAAGGCAGGATTGATGCCCACCGAATCGAACGAGGGTGACGAGGATCAGCCGAAACCCTTGAGTCTGAAGGAACGGATGGCACTTCTCCAGAGACAACAGCAAGAGCAGGCACAGAGGCACGCAGAAGCCGCGGCCAAGAGGGAAAAGCCGAAGCGCCCGGCGAAGCCTCGCATGCCCAGCCACGAACCTGGTGCCACCGAGAGCGTCGACGAGGAAGAGGTTGCTCAGCCGCCACCTCTGGACCGCACCGACACTGGCGGAACAGGAGGCAGGGAATCTATAGACGAATCGCATCCTCCCAGAGTCCCTGCGCAGCCTCGCCGCAAGCCATCGAAGGGTCCAGAGCCTCGAGATGGAAACGAAGCAGACATGTCTGGCGCCGGAGAAACAACCGAAGACCAGGCAGACCTCACCGAACGCGAAGACAGCGACGAAAAGCCTCGGCGCCCATCCCGGGTGGCTACAGAAGGCGGCCCAGCCGAGGAGGCTGAAGAGGCCCAAGATGAGGAGGAGGAGGAGGAGGAGGAAGACGAGGAAACCAAGGAGTTCCGGCGCAAGGAGGAGCTCCGCGCAAGGATGGCCAGACTGGGCGGTGGTATGGGAATGCCAGGCATGTTTGGCATGCCCGTCCCCGGCGGTGCTCCATCGTTGCCGCCGAAGAAGAAGAAGGCCTCCGCGTCCGAGAGACGGACCAGCGAGGACTCCCAGCCGCTCGCTTCTCCGACACAGGCACCTCCAGTCCCCATGATGATGCCTTTGCCAGGCCTGGGTGGCCCCCGCAAGTCCGAAGACAAGACACCTGTGATGGAGGAGCCTCCTGCTCTATCTGACGGGGAAGATGAGGACGAGCCAGTGGCACGCAGTCCCCCAGCTGGTAAGACTTGATTGTGTCTGAGTTTGTTATTCTGCATGAGACTAACTAACCTGCGTGCAGTCCCAACCAGCGCTTCTGGTGCTGCCCCGCCAATTCCTGGTGGACGTCCTGCGCCACCCCCTGTACCCGCGGACTGTATGTGCAACATACCCCTCTGCCATGATATGCTGCTAACCAACACATAGCGCGACCTCCACCTCCACCTGCTCCTGTAGCCAATGCTGCCAAGTCTGAGGGTTCCGAATCCGACGATGAGCTGTCAGGACCCGGGGCCTTGGAAACACCACGAGGTGAAGAGCCTCCAGTGACTCGAGCACCGCCGCCACTCCCTCCAGTCTCCGCGCCTGCACCGCCTGTGCCTACATCCCCTCGGCTGCCGACGTCCCCTAAATTCCGTAGCGATGACTCTACCCCGGTGTCGCCATCCAGCAGGAGGGCCAGTCGACCTCCACCTCCCGTGCCAGGCACAGCTCCAGCTCCGCCGTCCCAGACGAGACCACCCCCACCACCCCCACCTGGCGGCTTGCCTCGGACGTCGATTTCGTCCGACCGCCCAGGGTCATCTTCCAGACCCTCGGCTCTTCGGGAGGACAGCAATGAAGAGGTCACAGAGTACGACGGAGACTACGACACAGACATCGCCTCCTCAGTGCCGCACAAGGACGCGCTCAAGGCTCACGGGCGGGAGTCAAGCATCGAGGACACCATCTCAGTCGCGTCGCCCAAGGAAGCACCTCCCTCCCTGCCGCCGCCCATCCCCTCCGCTGCTGCTCCAAGAGCTGTGCCTCCTCCGCCCCCTGTGCCGAGCCAGCCTCCTCCAGACAGTCGGCCAGATACTCGACGGTCTGACACTCGACGATCGGTTGACGCTCCTCGAGCAGCGCCCCCGCCACCTCCGCCTACAAACTTCGCCCCGCAAGACGAAGAAGAGTACGACCCTTACAACTACACTGCCGCTGCGACGTCTCCTCGGATTCCTGCTCCGCCATCTTTCTCTCAGCCGCCGCCGCCGCCGCCTCCCCGTCCAGAGGATGACTACGAGGAACCTTATCAGCCACAACCCGAGCAGAGGGCTGCCCCTGTGGCCTCATCTGGTCGGCCTCCTGCGCCCACTTCTCGCGGCTCACTAGATGTTCGTACATCTAGACGATCGGTGGATATGCTGAACAGGCCGTCCATGGAATCCGGCTTCGTTGCCAACGACATTGATCTGGCCCCTCAGTCAGGCTGGTGGTTGCAACCAAATGGCCTGCCACCCCAACTACAAGGTCGCAAGGACCTATTCTTCGAATCCGATGAGTCTCAGTCCACACAGCGTGGCACAAAGACGACCGTGACTCGGGACATTTATATTCTATTCCAAGACTACTCGCAGACCGTCATCACGGTACGCTTCGACCCTCAGGATGCCAAGGACGTCCACTTGGAGCAGCGCCATGAAGGTCCTCCTCGAAGTCTGCGACAGGACCAGCTTGAGGAATCATACGAGCGTTTCGGCCGGCCGCTCTCTACAGCCGTGGCCGGAAAGAAAGACACTGTTGTTGGCGATGGTGCACCACAATCACTTGTGCTAGAACTGTTGAAGCCGTACAAGGACGCCCTCCTCCCCGTTGGCTCCCGCGCATACGGCGCGCTCGTCTACTCCAACCTCGCCAACGCCAGCACGACACAGACGGACCAGATCCGGCCGGGCGACATCATCAGCATCCGCAACGCCAAGTTCCAGGGCAAGCACGGGCCGATGCACGCCAAGTACAGCGCGGAGGTGGGCAAGCCGGACCACGTGGGCGTGGTGGCCGAGTGGGACGGGACCAAGAAGAAGGTGCGCGCGTGGGAGCAGGGCCGCGAGTCCAAGAAGGTCAAGCAGGAGAGCTTCAAGCTCGACGACCTGCGCAGCGGCGAGGTCAAGATCTGGCGCGTCATGCCGCGCAGCTGGGTCGGCTGGGAGGGCCAGAACTAGGAGATGGGCTCCGGGTCCATGCCGATGCGGTGTACGGGCAGGTGGTGCCCCGGTAATCACAGCGGTGAAACGACGCACTCGAACGCCCCGTCGGTCTTGTCGTCGGCCAGGGCCTTGGCGCGGCGGTCCACGGACCGCTCCAGCGGGGCCCGCTACTATGACGGCTCTGCGCGGCAGAGCCTGCAGGGTAGCCCGAGGAGGAGCTTTGAAGGGAACCCTTGGTCTTAGTGCTACTGCTTCGCCGGGCGCGGGTTGAGTAGTGAGGATAGTAATTCTGATAGTGGTGGTAGTGGCGATGGAAGCCGGAGGAAAAAAGAATGAGTGGGGTTGAGCTGAACTTGTTCTATGCGTCGATACTGGAGAGCGAGTGTGTGCCGATCTGCGGCAACTGGAAAAGCAGCATGTATGGGCTGAAGACTGGGTGGATTGGTGTGTACGCGCGCGTGTGTACGATTCTTTCGGGAAAGCATCATCGTCATCGCATCATGTCACGGTACGGAACAGCAAAACAACTATCAATCGTTTTTTCTCTTACCCGGTTGTCGCACGGGTGAGTCGGTGCGTGGCTGTTGTGTTGTTGGAGGAGGAGGTTGGTCGTCGTCGGGTTGGTGGCTGGGCTTGCTGAGTTGAGTACCTACCTACCTACCCTGTTCTTCGGCACATTACATATTTCTACTTCTTGGCTTTATTGAGAATTGTACTTGCATCGCCGCTTATTCAGCCTCTTGCTAGCCCGGAGCTTGTTTCAACCCGTGATGGTATAAATAATTTGTCTCCTGCGCATGACGGTGCCTCACGCGCTGAGCTTGACCGGTATCTTGTCCGGCGAAACTGTACGAGCTCGGAGGGACTCCTTTGCCCCTGTTCAGCGTCCTCCAGACCTTCTCGAATCCCAGACTCCCCCGGATGTTGTTGTGCGTGACTCTGGGCTGACTACCAGTGGACACAGGTGAAGTCACACGCCGTCAATGTACCTCTGCAATACCGTACCTCGTACCTTACAATCAACATGGCCGCTGACGGCCGGTCATGGCATGCTCGCCGCCGGATAACCCCGTCCGAAAGAGCAATGTACAACACTTTTTTGCCTGTGACACACAACCTTGTCGATGTGCAACCATCGGTAGCTCTTTTCGGTTCAACCAGCCCACCTGTTTTAAGAAGATAAGATGTAACTCAAAGAAAGTGTGCCCCTCCTCGTTTGCGAGAAGTGTCCACCTCGGCTGGTCCTCTGTTATGCCCCCTTTTTGGGCCACTTCACCCGGCCCCCTCTCGCGTTGTGCTCAATTCCGTCTCGCGTTGCGTCCAATTCCGTCTCGCATAGACGTCTAGAAAGGGCATAACCATTGCTCTGGTTCCCAATTATCCACTCTCGCCTATCGGAGCGCTCGAGATGCCGATCCAAGAGAGCCTGCTGGCCACCACTCGGCTACACTTTGTTTCAACCCTTTCTCCACCCCTCAAAATGGTGAGTGCTTAGACTAGGGTGGTGCACAGTGACATCGGCGTTCATTTCGGCGCCGATGACCACAGAAACGGAGGTTACAGCCTGGCCACAGACCACATTCTCGGCCCCGATGCAACTGCAGTGCGGAGATGTCTACCCATCTGTGTGCATTAATTATTGTGCAGCGTCGGGATTGTGTCTTGTGCATAAAATAGTTCGGGCGGCCGCTTGGTATCCGAACCACTCATGCCTGAGATATTCTTACACTAGTAACCATGCGTGCCATGGTCGTTCGGTGTCTCAGCTGCTCTGTAGGAGCTGGCCGTACTATATATTTATTTTGTCTTGGCTTCTTCACTTTCAGCCCATTGGTATATTTGTTCCAACTTTCCAGTACTGTGTTACTTGTTGCGAATGGTGCCATTGGAAAGTCTTCGACGTCACTACCAGCATGGAGCCCGACAAGCTGATGCCCTTTAGGGGCACCGACATTTTAACTCAATTCATGACTAGGCCACTGGAATACCTCCTTATTCCGACCATATTTCTCACTATTTCTTATATTCTTACGCACTACCCAAGTTCCAATCTAAATGACTACCCAGTCGTCAATGCTTCTCGCAAGGGACTTCTGTCTGGGAGAATTGAAACCAGAGTGAGTCTAACAAACCCACGCCTCATCCTGGCCAATCTTTGCTGACCTCATCAGCGGGCATTTATACATGATGCCTTGAAGATTTTAAGAGAAGGAAGATTAAAGTATCCCGACAGACCCTTCAGAATGGAAGCAGACTTTGGAGAAGTCCTTGTGCTGCCGCCCTCACTCGCGGATGAGATCAGGAATGAGCCAAAGCTCAGCTTCGGGGCTGCAACGTCGGAGGATTTCCACGGCGACATCCCCGGGTTCCAGCCGTTTGCGCAGGGGAGTCAGGACGACGAGATACTCCAATCTGTTGCTAGGAAGCAATTGACCAAGTCACTCTGTTTGTGTCAAGGATTGAAATCTCTCTCTTGCTCAAGTCTGCTAACTAAGGCTTCTCAGCGAAAATCACCGAGCCACTGTCTGAAGAGACGGCAATCGCCCTTGTCATCAACTTTGGAGATAGTATAGGTCTGTCACCCGTACAGAAGCAACGAACCCCGCTGTCGACTGACAATTCTGGGTCAATCAGAGCTCAGAGACGTTCTTCTTTACCCGGCTGTGCTGGACACCGTGGCGCGGCTTTCTTCCCGTGTCTTTCTGGGTGACAGGCTGTGCCGAAACGAGCACTGGCTGCGCATGACAAAATCCTACACCGTGACCGCATTCCAAGCCGCCCAGAGCCTACGCGTATACCCCCGCCATCTCCGCAAGCTCGTGCACTGGTTCCAACCCGAGTGCAGGCAGCTGCGAGCGCAACTGGCCGAGGCGCGGGAGATCATTGCGCTGGTGATCGAGGAGAGACATCAGGCACGCAAGACAGCTGCAGAGGCCGGCCGGTTAGTCCCGGAGTACAATGACGCGATCGACTGGGCGGACCAGGAGGCGGCCCTCAAGGGGAGCACCCGGTACGACCCGGCGGTGTTCCAGCTTATCCTGTCGGTCGCGGCAATCCACACCACCACCGACCTGACGTCTCAAGTCATCCTGGATCTTGCTCAGCACCCGGAGTTCATCCAGCCGCTGCGGGAGGAGATCTCATCCGTGCTGAGGGCTGAGGGCTGGAAGAAGACGGCACTGTACAATTTGAAGCTGCTCGACAGCTGCATCAAAGAGTCGCAACGTATGAAGCCTATAAACGCCAGTAAGTTATCTATCTGCCCAGACCAACTTCAACGTTCCCATTTGAATAGCCTAACATAATAACCATGTCCAACAGTGTCTATGAGTCGACGTGTTCAGGAGCCTCTGAAACTGTCTAATGGGATCTCCCTCGAGCCTGGAATGCGTCTCAAGGTAGACTCGTTCCGCGGGGGGGATTCAAAGACACACAGGGACCCGGAGCAGTGGGATGGCCGACGATTCCTCAGGATGCGGTCTGAGCCGGGCAAGGAGAACAAGGCCCAGTTGGTATCTACGAGCGCACAGCACTTGGGTAAGCATCCTCCCGGGACAACCACTCCGTTCTGGGCTGAAATAAATAAAAAGCATTCGGCCACGGCGAGCACGCATGCCCCGGTCGGTTCTTCGCCGCCAACGAGGTTAAAATCTTGCTTTGTCACTTTTTGATGAAATATGATTGGACCCTCGCCCCCGGAACAGACGGTCGTTTTATAAACAGAGGTACTAGTCTGAGCACCAGTCCTGACGCCAAGATACGGATCCAGAGACGCCAGGATGCCGAGTGGGAAATCGATAGTCTATTAGGTATGTGATCTACTTCGCAAGTCTGCAAGATATTGGCGTTTAAGCAGGTGAGTCCTCACCAGAAAGAAAGCGCAGTTACTAACCATAGGAATCAAAGGCTCTTCGGTATGAACGTCGGGAACCTCGCAAATAATCCAGATTGGCGGTGGTATCTGCTGATTGGTACTCTGCTGCTTATTCTCCCATTTATTAGCTGCATCTTCATTAAGTATGGTGCTGTATGTCGGTGCCATATACATCTTCCTTCTCATGAGCTAACTGAATCTTGCAGGTGAAAATCTGGATAGATTGCATGTTGGATCTCCCATTGAGAGATTTACTCAGCGGTTGAAGGGTGAAACCGGACAGCTGAAGAGGCCTTTAAACTCGGCTGGAGCGTGAAATAAGAAATCCAGGCAGCGGCAGAAAGTAGTTCACTCGGAGAAATGGCTCTATTGAGAATTTTGATTCCATTGCTGCTTCTTTCAGCATTCATTGGCGCACCATGTTCCCTCAAACATGACATGAAAATATGTACTCGGGAAGCCAGAAAATTCCACGGGAACCTCACGGGAGGAGGGGTGGGCTTGAGTGCTCAGAGATGCGGCGAAGCAACCATCAACGTTGATAGCCTTGCCCCCAAGGCATAATAATGGTGGCAACTGCATTACCCACTCTGATAGGTGGCAGTGCCAGTTGTTCTATGCAGTACGTACGCCTCTAATTGCCGTTTACAGGCGGCCCCCAAAATACTATTACGGCCCCCATGTTGGACACCAAGATTCAAAGTCAGGTATTCGCGGAAAGTTTTATTCAATTGGCTCCTTGTCATCGTCAGTTCTGGCCGTTCGAATTTCAATTTTCATGCCAGCATTCTTAAAGGTTACACTGGAGGTTCTCAGTGCACTCACAGTGCATCCTTAAAGGGGCTGTTGGGGCCAGAGCCTCGTCTACCTACGGTAGTATTCAGCTCATGCAGGTTCCAGGAGGGTGGACCAGTGTGTGTCCCGGAAACACCGTCCATCTCAAGCAGTGTGACGGTCTCTAATCAATGTGAGTACCACAGAACTTCGAGACCGATTATGACCCTCGGCCACGCCGAGGAAAACGCCGCGGCGCCGTTGTCAGGCAAGGCTCACTCCACGTCTCAGGCAGCATGTGATAATCACTTTGTGCTTGTACAGTTCTGCGCTTCATTTGGCCAATGAACCTGAATGCCCCCAAATGAAATGGGATTTTACGACCATTTAGCATGTGAAAGAGTGCCGAAGCGGGAGAGAATTACGTGGATGGATTGCTTGCGATATTCGGGCCAGAGGGATATTCATTTCCCTAAGAATATAAGTTCAAGCCTCATACTCTCTCCAATGTGTCCAGATAAACATCCTTCCCTCACACATCCTCTGCTCTGAGCCTTAGGAAACGTTCCCGTTTGTCGCCATGACAGACTCTTCAACCTCTGCTGACAAAATTCAGTATGGAGTCTATCTCGGAACGTGGACTAACTACTCAAGGGGCCGCATACTCGGCGCCACATTGACATTGGAATCTCGATATGGTCTTCTCCTCCTGTCTTTTACTGCTACCTTCGTTGGGTTTGTGGCGTCAAGATTTTGGCGCATCATAACGCTAATGCTCCACCGGATCTACTCAACACCTGAACCGCGTGATGCTCTTCACCATCAACGACAAGTTGGTAAGTTGGATCAATATTCAAAGCTGAGTGAGGGCTTGCGGAGCTTAGCTGATTGAACGGTGGTAGTACTGCGAAACTCCTTGTCTGCTGTGTCCACCCTGTGGACATCTCTGCAACTAGCCTGGTGCTGGCGAGCCGCGGCGGATCGCTATCTTGCTCGCACTCTCCCGACAATCATCTTCGCAGCCTCAGCGTTCTGTGCCTTCACCGTAGCTGGTGGCTTCACATCAACAATTTCTACCAGCATCGGCAACGACGTCCTCATTGATAGCTCTCAGTGCGGAGTCATCGTGTACGATTCAACGTTGACGAGTGACGCAATCTCTGTAGTCTACCCTTTTGTTTCACAGTCTATGAACAATGCAGCCAATTACGCTCAACAGTGCTATTCCTCCAACGCAACAGGAACGTTGGACTGTACCACCTTCGTCAAAAGCCGCCTTCGTTTCAGTTCAGTTCTCAACGCCTCTTGTCCATTCAGCGACGACATATGCCGCAGCAAGGATTCGAATTTGTTGCTAGACTCAGGGCTCATCAGTAGCGACGATCTCGGCCTGAACATGCCAGGCGACCAGCGCATGTTTTACAGAGAGGTGCTTGAATGTGCTCCTCTCAGGACCGAGGGATTCGTAAGTGACGTGAGAGCGAACAACAAAAATTACACCAGATATTTTTATGGTGGCAGAAAAAATGCTGGCAGAACGATTGATGGCCCCGAACTCTACAACTGGACTTACGAGGTCGAGAGTCTCGATGCGCAGTACAGGAAGCAATCCGACGACACACTACGAGATACAAACCAAGGTTTCAACCTCATGTAAGCCAAGACCCTAATGTAATTTGCCGGATTGGTTGTGACAGTGGCTAATTCTTCAGTAGTGCTCTGGGATCACGTATTGCGAACGGCACGGCCTATTTAGAATACGGCGACTTCGTGGCCATACCTCAGCTGACTGTTTCTGACGCGGATTTGCTGCTTGTTTTCCTTTCACCAGAAGGATCCTTCTTTATGAACCAAACGGACGATCTTTGGTACCGCGGCACCATACCGGGTAACATGTTCTATTTCCCAGCTGGTCAACGCGTTGTGTATACGTCGGAACAGGCGGCGTCGCCAATGGGATGCCTGCAGCGCTTCCAGTTCTGCGACTCCAGCAAGAAGTGTGGGAGTCTTGCCAGTAGTTTCGATGCCATGACCAGTGCTATGCCTCTGTTCCACGAAGACCCCAGCGAATTCTGGTCCGGCCAATACTCCAGTGACGCGCCAGAAGCAATTGCAAGTCGCTTCGATATGTTCCAAGCCACAACGGGTTCCTCTTCGAGTCTCTACCTTTTGCTCAATAGCCTTGGTCCGTCCTCCCTGTTATCTTCTCAGCACCTCAACCAAAACCTTATGGGCCCACTACCCGACAATCAGTGGCAACTCGACGCCACTCACTGGTTCGCAATGCGTATGGCTTCCATCCAGGCCTCTTTTGTGGATATCGCACGTGGTCCGACCGACGACGCAGTGCTGCCATATCTCACACATGCTGATGATAAATATCAACGAACAATGTGTAACAACCAGGCAAGCAGCTGTTCTGTCATTGACTCCATCTTTCGCTACCTGTAAATGCTGCCAGGATTTCACTGACTGCTTTTGATGTCGCAATAGAAAATCCGCAGCACTGGCTATATCTCACTGAGCCTCTTCGGGCTCTACTTCACTTACCTGACCGGCATGATCATAATCCTAGCTTCATACACTGCCGAACCTATACTTACCTTCTGCTATTCCCGCCGCAAACATGAGGAATATAAGTATCTGGAGTGGGCAGCCAACGGTACCCTTCAACTCCAGCGTCTGGCATATCAGGGACTTGGATCGGAAAAATGGTCAAACTACACGGACGACATACCAAAGACAAGGCCGGGATATTTCCTCGCTGATCTGGCCCGGGCTTATCCTCCTGATAACGACGACGATGAGGTTCATGAGGTGAAGCCAACAACCCACGCGACAAGCACGACTACGCCGTCTGTCTCCGAGACCAATGCCAATCTACGCGTCTCTGAGCAATCCCGAGGTGGCCCGTCCCGTCCGGTCTCTGCAGTATCGGAGTTGGCCCCGCAGGCTGTCTCGCCACCGGCTGTCTCGCCAATCTCACAGCATCCTCAGGGTTGAAGCAACCAAAACCCCTGCCCCTCTCTAAATCTGGCCTACTCTGCAGGCGCCTGTGAAAGAGGTTACAGCAGCTACTGATCTCGGAGGGTTCTGGTGCAGGGCATTTCCTACAGACTGGTTGTCGTCAAATTATTTCGGAGCTTTCTGGTATTATTATGCAACTGCGGTCTTGTATTCAATGGTGTCTTTGTAGAGGTGCATGCGCAGGGCTAATGTTGAAAAAATGCCTTCTTCCGCTTGAAATCTCTCAAATTGGTTGTTACTGTCAAGGAGCTAGATAGGCATGGATCCACGGACGGATCCCCCCTCTGTTTTGCAGTTAAAGATTATGCTTCTCTGATTCGTCCATGTTGCTGTTCTTAATGCCTCTACTGAGAATCCGTGGCCACATCTGATTGACCAGGGTTTCAGCTGCCAGCTGGCCTTCTCGAAATGTCTTGGTGTCGTCTTGACTTGCTTCATGTGATAAAAAAAAATTAAATTCAGATGTCTAATTGATGAGTTACTACCGAGTAAGTGGTCAGGTGACTACTGAACCAACAATGCTGCCCTTGCTAGGCAGACATCTGGATCTAGCCTCTCCGCAGAAATGTCTCCCAGTGGCTTCTCTGGGCTCCTCATACAATTATAGACTATTTATATTCTTTGAGTTCCGCTACTCAGCCCATCGAGTTCAAGTCATCGAGGAAATATTTGGTGACGGCGGCACAATCTGCCTTGTCACAGTCGATGGTCAAGATAAGAAGTACCTGTGCAAAGCCAGGCAAGACGGGTTTCGGGACCCAAGCCTCAAGCGAGAGGTCGACTGCCTACAGAAGATCCTACAGGCTTCCTCAGGTCTGGCGGGCTGGATGTCACCTTATCGAGTCCCAGCACTCAAAGGCTTCGTCGAACACCCGGAAAATGGGGTCATCGTGGGATTTCTGCGGGAGTGGATCCCCTCCAAATACAATCTTCGACATCCCGCGGCGCAGAACGTGGGACGTGGAGTTCCACGGAGAATACGTTAAAGGTGGGCAGGTCAAATCAAGAAGACAGTTAAAGCTCTCCATGCCATAGGAGTAGTTTGGGGTGACGCACAGCCGCGCAGTATCGTTATCGACTTGAAGGGAAACGCGTGGGTAATCGACCTCGGTCACGGTTGGACCGAGGATTGGATGGGCGTCAACTTACAAGAGGCCATTGAGAGCGACGAGCAAGATGTTTCCAGGCTAACAGAACATTTGCATGTTGACTGTGGCAGGAAAGGCTGGGTCCGGCAAATATGCGACTATTTTATTCAAAGTGGGTTCGAGAATGGGCTCACAAAATACAAAGACAGAATCGGTGTGCAAAATCGATCTACCAAGGCTGAACACCGTCCTGCCCAACGACTTTCCCAACATACCCGTCATGCCTGCCTTCGATGATGCGTCTGATCAGGTCGCCGTCAATGCTCGGGTCACCAGCCCCAATCGCCTTGAAGAACTCCTTGCCACCCCCCAGCCATGTCGCGAGGGTGCCAGGCGAGACACCCCACACCTTCACACCCCTCTCCTCCAGCGCCAGCTTCCACGTCAGCATGAGCATGTTTATCGCAACCTTGATGGCAGCAATGCTTCGGATTTCATTGATCTGCATTTCAGTCCACAGCCTCAGAAGCTGAGAGAAATAACTGAGGCACTCAAGGCAGCAGCAAACCCTACCACTGACGGGAAATACAGGCTACAAAACAAACTTTATTGAGATCAGTTAGGAGCAATGCAATACTCAGAAGCGGCCTCAACGGAGACACCCCACGGAGATAGACCATGCGTGCTTACGTATGTTGATGCCTGTCGAATTAAATTCGAGACTATATCTAATGGACAACACGCCAAGCCCAAACGCGCACAGGTTGACACAAGATGTCTCAGAGAGCCTTCATTGTACAGAACTCGGTCAGACTCCTCCACCCTCACCGAACAGGGGAAAGAGCCGCAAAAGATCAACAGGCCTAAGCCACAATGTTTTGCTTGGAGCCTTATAGTGCCTCGGAAAATATGGCATTATCATATTACCTAAGATTAAACGAATTGAAAATCCACCCTAGATAATGCACAGTCTTATTAATAGCATCGAAACGAGAACCCCGGACCCGCTCTTAGGGCTGATAGTCTGACACGAGAGAGCGGGAACCACTGCTGGGCCCGAGACAATACAATGCCCGCCTTTCTGCGAGGCTGACATCACAAAGCTGACTCCCCACCGCGGATCTCATGCACGCACCTGCGTAACACCCAACCCCGGCCTTTTCTTGCTGTAGGTATCACAAGGAAATTTCGGGTCTCGGGACTGAGCAGTGTCTTACATCGCAGGAGAAGTGGGTGCCTGCTGCCTACTGCCTGCTTCATGACGGTTGGCGATTCTCCACTTACTTAGTACTACGGAGCCGCAAAGCCATGTGCACACATATGAGTTTACCCGCAAGCGAGCCGGCTCGAAAGAGAAACCGATGAGCACGAAACAACACACACCCCACCGCGGTCAAGGCAACCCGAGCCCGCCGTCGGCCGCCCCGGCAGTGCACGGGATGTGTAAGCTGAGCCATGGCCCTCTGCCGTGCGACAAGGCGTCGTCGTCCCATCTCGGGCGAAGCATCGCCCAGCCGAGGGATCGCGTACCCACCTCACCCTCCCCTCTTACTTCTCCCACGAGGCAGACAGCCAGCCAAGAGCCATCAGCAGGCTTGAGTCGCACGGCTTGATGACGGATCACGGGTGGGTGGGTGAGAGTCCAGCCCGCAGATCCCATCTCAAGCTCTCTTTACTCGGCTCGTGGGGTTGCGAAGGGGTGAAAAGGGAAATGGGGGAGGGTAACGCAGGTTCCGTCCGGGCTGAGAAGGGATTCGTGGCTGGCTCAAGGTGGGCGCATGTGGAAAAAAACTGCAGATCGAATGGTTCGCGTCAACGGCTGCATGGCGTGGTTCGCGAGGGGGGTGGGAGGATTTAATTCTGAAGGAGACGGAAACAAGGAAGGGGGTTGACGGAGATTGTGGTTCACCTGCTGTGTGACGTGTAAGCAGGATAACCCTACTGGCAAGCAGGTAGACGAGCCTGCATCGAGTCGCATGCTCTGCCACCTCGAGGACAGACTTTCCCAATGAACCCCCCACGGGGGACATGTGCAAACCACACCACAGCTCACCACACACGTGATACGTGATAGATGGAAATTTGGGATGGGGGAAGTTCCAATGGTTGGGAGCACCTCACCCCAGATTCATCGGATTATTCTCCCATCAAAAACCCATTCGAGCGTGGTTGGTGGGATGCAGCACCGAGGATGCTACGTGGTGCAAGGACGGAGCTCCCAAATCCCACCGGGATAGACCCATGTGGGCAGACACCTGTCCCGTGGATGCTGCTGCTGCTGCTGCTGCTGCGTCGCACGGCAGGCAGGCAGACATGGCATGTAGCATTTTGACCCCTCGCCGGCTGGGCTGGGCAGCCCATGGTTGGATGTTTGGGCCTTGGGGGGTCGCAGAAAGCATCGAAGCGTAAGAAAGTCAATCGGCTGCAGCCAGTACCTCGGTACATTTCCCCGTGGTATTCCCACCTGCCGGCCTTCGTGTCGCGAGGGGCCTAGAAGTGTCTTGCTGCGACACCGGAACGGCAGAGCAACGACAGGAGACGCACATCCAGCCGAGTGCATGATCGGCTGCAGATGAGAGGGGGACAACGATGTGAAAGATCACCTATCACACCATGGGTATCACGGGAAGTTTATTGCAAAATATCAGCCAAAGCAAATGTGTAAACCTTGCTGAGGGAGAATTAGTCATGAGTCAAAAGAGTGTTTGTGAATCGTGTCATTCGTCTCAGTAATGCCGTGTAAGTCCGGAGAAGACGGTGTATCTCGCGGGACGAAGCGAAGAGATCCTTCAGGATTATCTGTTCTTACAAAGATTACTCACACCATTGCCCCGTCCATCCAACCAGACCTGTACTGTGGGCCCCTCCTGCTGTATGCCTTTTCCAAATCCATCGCCCGTTGCCAAACTCCTCCATGATGCTGTTGGTGCTGTGAGACCGCTTGATGATGACTGTCCTTTGCATTTGTATGGGTATACAGTGATGCCGCTTTTTATAAGAAAAAGAAAATAATACAAAATATATGAAGTGGAAGAATAGAAGAGAGCCATCTAGTAAACACGTATCTCGTCATTGCGCAAGGGGCTTTTGGGGGGATGGTCCTGGCTCCGTTGGCTGAAGACGCGCTGCACGAAGGCCCGGGGACCAACGTACTCGACGTCACCTAGAACAGGGATATGGTGGGTTTTCTTAGGCTGCCAGCGCTCCTTGATGCAGTCGTCGACAAGAGCGATGAGACCGGTTGCAACAATTACGCTATGTGATGTCAGTCATGGGTGCGCTCAGCGGGGTGGCATCATTCATGGACTTACTCGGCAACGTCTGTCACGGCGTCGATGATAGATTGATCATTGATCCACATGAAGCAAGGCGGGACCCATCCCCCAGAGATCTCATCGTCCTCAACCTGGTTGGGCGAACGGGTCTCCGGGACAATGTGGGCGACAGGAGTGGTTTCGCCGTCGCGAACGAGGTGGAAAGACACGACGCCATCGAGGTGCTTCTCGACGACCCGTTTCCACACGTACTTGTGGCCCCACCAGTCGAACTCGTACCGCTTATTGTTCTTGTTCTTCTGGCCCTTCCTCGCCACGTCCACACGTGCGTAGTTGCTGAATTCTAGTTTGATGGCATTCGTGGGCTGGTGAGGATGGGGCCTCCTGTGATCGCCGTCTGAGGCGCGGGAATGCACACTGGCGGTATCGGCTTCCGTCTCGTTGGAGTGCGATGTGCCGGGACGCCTCTCATGCTTGGAAAAGGAGCCGCCGGAAGTGGCGCGCTTATACTGGGGCCTTGCCATTGCCTTCATGGCACTGGACATGGATCGCTGGAGGGAGGGCCTGCTGGCTGAGGCGGGCTCGACAAACTTGCGCTTTGAGTTACAGACCTCACGGCCCGAGTCACGGCAGTACCGCCGAAGTGAGAACTCTCGCCTCGCCAAGTCATACATGCGCAGGTGGAAGAGCTGGACGGCAGTCCTCCTCCTCCCAGGCACGATGGTGTCGACACGGAGGTTCATATTCCCGTCAGTTGTGAAATCATCATGCCTTATCGATAGACGGTTCATGCTGGGAAATAGCTGAGAGAAGTTCTTGGGTGTTGAAGGGCGCATGTTGGGCTCCGAAATCTCATGGTGGTAGGCAGGCAGAGGGGGGATGTAGTCGGATCCACTGTCCCTGGCTAGGTCTTCTTCCCGCTCCAAGGCCAGGTCCTCTTCCGAGGCATCGGTCGAGGCGTAGGTGTCGACAGAAGACCGAGGGTATGCCGACGTGGCCGAGGAGAGGTTCCGGTCGACTTCAACATACTGGACGTAGGGTTTGCTGTGATTCTCTGAGGGCCGTGAATTTGTGTAGAGTGAGGTGGGAGCTGTAGACCGTGAGCCGTAAGACTCACTGCTCCTCCGGTCGTAAGAGTCGTAACTCCCTAAGGAGTCTTTTCTTTGCGCGTCAGAAGGCATTGCGACGTGCGCCGTGCTGCTGGTAGGAGCGTGATCCTCGGAGTGTGTGAATATGCTGTATAAGAGCGTTGAAAGAGTAGCGAGGTCATATATATGGGGCCTGGATGGGGTCGCGACCCAAATGCAGGTCGTACATGGGGCGCCTTGCTGATTAGGCGGCAGTTGACAGTTGACAGGCTTGGAATTTTAGGCGCCAAATGTGCCAGATGGAGTGGAAGCCACCGGGGGCGAAGGCTGGGGCTGTTGTATGCGCGATTGGGTGTGATGGTGTCTGAGGTGGCTGCGCTCCCTTTGTGCTTGGGCAGACTCGAGGAACGGGTTGGGCGTGCGGCGTGACGTTTTACGCTCGAGGAGGGTTGAGCTGTCAGATAGACTAGAAGACTAGATCTGGGGGTCTCGCAAACCGAGGCGGGTGGAGAAGCCGTGAAGTGCAGCTTATCAGTTGGAAGTGGAGCTTTTGAAGGATGCAGGCGAGTGCTTTGGTTCATGTGGGCGTGAGTAAGGAGACGTGGGAGCATTTACGGTATATGAAGGCCGGCGTGGGGAGTACAAGGGCATTGTACATTTGTACCGATGTACTGTAGCCTCTCTGCGTGTCTGTCTCTCTCTGCAGGGGATGGAGCTGGAGAATGGACCGAGACCGAGGAACTACCACGCGCGCTGGAGAGGAAACGAGCGACAGGCCGCGTGCTGGTGCGGACAGGGAGCTGCAGGCAGGGTGACGGAAGCACAGCAGCCCATCCAGTCCCGTCCAGTCCCATCTTGTCGTTAGCCCACAGGTGGAAGAGAACGTACCACGGTAGAAGCCGCCGACATGGTCCTACCTTGTTGCAGCTGCGCAAGCCGGGCGGTTGCGGGAGCACGCGCTGTCGGCCAGCGGGGAGACCAGGCGGACCGCCCAGACGACCAGGTGCTTTGAAATGGCCTGGTATCCCGGCGTTGTCTGAAGAGTCCACATGCACAGCAGAGCCGGCCGCAGCAGAAAGCGAAAGCGCTGTACGATTGATGTGCGCTCGTAGACTACTTTGTCTTGGTTTATTTCTTCAGCACTGGTGATTGCCACTGGGGTTGTCATCCATGCCGCTTTCCTTGCCGTCGTGGGAGGACGCTGTAGCTTGCCACCACCAGTCATTTGCTCTGCTTTGGCTGCTGCCCTTTTGTACACTGAACGGGTCTGTTTCCCACGTTCACAGTCTGCTGTGGCCCATGCAGCCATGTCCACATGGGCACCTGGGGTAGGGTGACATGTACCCCGTACATGTCGGCGGCTGGCAGCGAGATACGGCATTGCATGTCTAGGTGGTCTAGTAATAGTATCGTATATAGAAGCACTCGAAGCAGTCTAGTTGAGGACAGAGGGTGGCCATTCAGCGAGGGATCGCCCTGTCTGCCTGTACAGAGACCACTGCAGGCCTGACGCTGGGCCAAGGCTTTCAAGCTGGAGCGCAGCAGCAGCAGCGCGCGTGTGTGCACGCACTTGCACAGCCGGGGAAGAGCGACGCCTGGGTCCGTCGGCGAGGGTGTGCACTATGGGCAGGATGGGCGGCCCTGGTCTGAACAGCAATGCTCCCATGGGTTGCGAAATGCCTCATGCTTCGCGGCCCGACGTAGATGAGCAATGGCGATGGCGATGGCGATTTGCATCCCACCACGCCAGCGTGGGAGGTCGGGTCGGATGGCCAGACGCGTCCATGGTCGGAGGACGAGACCAAGATGTGTTTGCCAGGCCTGTTTCTGGGGTTGGTTGGCTAGCTCGTAAAGGAAAAGGTTCTGCTGCAATCAGACTTTTCCGGGAGAGACGACGGGAATGGTCAGGCTTGGCCGGGGAGGGAGATCTGAGATGGAGGGCAGAGCCTGAGCCTGACCAATGCGCCGAGATGTGGTGGGTTGAGGATGAGATAGACGAGCGACACTATAATGTGTGGGGGAGGAGCCTGAGCCTGCCTGAGCCGAGACGAGACGAGACGGGACGCAGGGACGAAGAGGCGCAGAGACGCAGAGACGCAGCTCTCCGGTACCGACTGCTGTAGCAGCTGCATGACAGATTTGGTGGAGCAGGTGTTAGTGACATCGTGACAGCCCACACTGCCCGCCCGCTCCTGCCCCTTCGTATCGTCGTCACTCCACTGCAGCCTCGACGTGGCGTGGTCAATCAAGCAACAGTTTGAGGGGTCGACTAATACGGTAAGGGAACCCTGGAACCCTGAACTGCCACACATACAGTAAGCCTGTACTGCACCTGGACATGCCATGATGAGGCAATTCTACATTCATCATCATTAATCAGTGAGGCAGAAGAAGGGACTGGCAGTGTACGGAGTACCTGGGTAGTGTCCGGCCACGGGCCAAGAAGGCGCTAGAATATTGCCCGGCAGCAGCAGCAGGTCAGCTACGCCTGCCACGACCCTCCCACACTCCCCAGCCTTTGAGGTTGGCTACCTTTCCCGTGCCTTCCCTTGCCGCCGCCCTATCGTGGCTTCCTCCCAGCCTACCTGGCATACACTTGTTGGTATCCTGAATACCACGTCACCCGCACTCGATCGTCGATGTCGACAACCACCTACCCACGCCCAGTAGTAGCCGGTCGCCTGGCGAGATCTTCTAGATTCCAGACCTCGGGATCTGCTCGCTCTATTTGCTTTTGCTCGCCAACAATCCATTTCATCTACGTGCCACTAGCAGTCTGGCTTCAGTCGTTTCTCCCCGGATTGTCTCCCGGAGGTGCTTGACATCTGCAGTACCCCTGAGCATGACTGCAACTGTCTGCCACACCAAAAGCCGCTGCATTTTGTTGTGATCAGCGTCGAACTTCGGACGTCGTCGAAACGGTTCCCGCTCACGCACCGCATAATCTTCCACCGCAGGTCTTTGCAGATTACATGACTTGATTCCAATGGCCTTCTGGAACCAGCCGTGCAGCCCTTGCTACTGCTGCTGCACCAAGACCACGGGACCAGAGGCTCTCGCCAATCAAGCCCCCTCGCGCGCTTCCGGGTAACTGTGTGACCGACAAACCCAACCTGTGCCCTCACCCAGCAGGCCGCTTCCCTCCGCCGGACTGCCTCTCTAGAGTCTACCTGCCCGTCGGCAAACCTTGCTTGCGACGGCCCACGACGGCGATACCCGTACAATCCACCTTCTGGCCGTTCACACGCTGGCGGAAAGTACGGCAACTTTGTTGAACAATTCTACATCACTTCAACGCCCACAATGACGTCCGCCACTTAACCATTGCAACTCAAGACCCGGATCTATCGTCAATTTGTGCCATCGCCACTAGCAGCTGCTCCATTTCCGCTGCCTAAGCTTCTACGGCGAAGGCGGCTACCGAACTTCATGCCAGGCCGGGAGAGGCCTTCCGGCGAACGCGACAGGACGCCTTTGCCTACCGTGGCCAGGTCCCTTGTTTTAACACTCTACTCGGTTTGATGAACAGCGAGCTGGCCATACTCGTTGATACACATCGGTGCCCAACGACACTATTTACCCATGTTCAAACGAGCACCCTCCAGCCGCGATGCCCGTCACTGGCCGGGGCTGCAGCCCCTCGTGACCGGCCCATTGGTTCCTGGCAATTCTGGGGAAGCCATCCGCTGCCGAATTTCTGAACTACACCAGCGACTGGACCGCGTCTCCGACTGCGAAAAGTCTTCCGTGCCGTTTGCTCAATGGTGCCGAGCAGGTGTGTTAGCTCAGCCGACGTGCAATGGTCAAGTATACCCGAGCTTTCAACCGGTGGTGGTCAGCACCTGGAACATGTCTCACTCATCCTTCAAGCTGGTTGTTTGAAATAATATCCGGCGCAAGCGTATTACTTAAGCCGGCACCCAACCGTCTCTGGCGTATGGAGGCGCCACCAAGACTCTGGGAAAACAGACCAGGACACCACACTGCAAGGCCGTCTGCAGGAATGCCCCAGCCGTTGCATGCCCCTGGTCGCCTCATCCGCGCTCGTTGCTCCGGCACGACCTTCATCTTCCGGTGGCATCCTGTCATTTTACGCCGTGCATACATCTACGCGTCAGACTGCTGCTTCTGGAAACATCACATATCACACGGGCCTGCAGAAGGGTGTCTAGGAGAGGCTTCTCCGGCATGTGTGTCTCATCTGGGGCGATCTTCGACTATCTGTATCCGTATGCAGCTGCTGCGTATATGCTGCGTAGTTTGGCCCGTCGACCCACCCGGCCTACGCACCTCAGAATTGTGGCAAGAGCTGAATGGCCAGCAATTCGTGCCGCAGGCGCAACAATGTCTCATCAGTCCCAGTTGCCTGGTATGGCAACGACTCCGATGCAGTTGCAGCTGCTTCGTCATATCGGCCTCAGGTTCACGAGCAATTTGTCCATGCGGGCATACAGTACAAGGTGATGGCGCGAGTGCGATCCACCAATGAAAGATCAACAAACTCAATGCAATTATGGCTTTGAACAGGTTTGCGTCAAGGCCTCCTGGTCTTGGACTCCTCGAAACTGACTGGACAAAACACTCAGATTCTAGTACGAGCGTGCTGCAGTCTGCCTGTCACCGTGTGACTGCCTTGACACCTGAATTCCTCATTTGTCTCACGATGCTTCAACCATCTGCTCGCAATCATTGGCCGAAGGCGGCGGTAGGCGTCTCGTGACCCATATTGTCTTGTGAACCCCGAGGCCTTCGATCGCAAAATTCCCCGAGGAAGCGTCGTTGCCTTTTCCACAGAGAAGTGGTACTGTTTGCGAAGCGAATCACCTGAAGGCCGGCGGAGCGAGTCTCTCCATGATCAACCTCGCCTCACGTTGCTTCATCTCGCCGCCATGACTATCAATGACCCACCAATTGTTCCGATTGGCAGAGAAGTTGCGCCGTTGATGCCAATATCTTAGTCGAGGCCAGACACCAATGCCTTGTGAGCAGCATGGATCGTCCAGGTCAGAGCCGAGGAGCAATGTCGCTACACACCCATGATCAGACGTTCACTTCAGACTTCATTCCCAAGTCCATGCTGTGAGACATTCACTGTTCAACACCGTCAGACGAGGGGCTCAATGCCAACGTTACATTGGACACGGGAGAAAAGATTGACCTGAGGCCAATGGATGGCAACGAATACCTTAATCTTGCACCACATGCGCCATGGCAGCAAACATGGGCACATGACCTCTCTTATTGCCTCTGCCCCGAGTCTGGACGACCATCTGCGGCATGTAGATGTCAGCATGCATGTATTGGGTATGCCGCAGATGCGGTGTTCATAGCGTCTCTTCGTTTCATTGTTTTCTCGTCGGCCCAAGGGCTAGGAATAGCCCATTTCTCCATCATTTCTTCTTTCACATCTGTACTGCATTTGGCGTGCGCCATGATTTCCTCTTCCATCAGACTCGCTTAGCTTCCGCCGTTGCACGCGTGTTTGCTGGTGCTTGTGTCTCGATATGCATCCGAGGATAGTGGGCGAGGACATATCCACTGTCGTGGACTTTTCGAGGAGTGCCGCTTTCTCTGCCACTCGAGTTTTCTGTCCCGCCTTTCTGTGACCTGGCTTAGGAAGTTCGTGATGATCTTCAAGTGTGATCCCACACAGTCGGCAGCGTCCCGCCCAGTACTGAGTGGCCGGACTCGAAAGATCGACTTCGGAGGAATTCCGGATCATCCGCTGCTGAAAGGTCCTGACGAACTTGACGTCGATCTTCCAGAGAGGATATCTGATCGTCGTTGCGGGACGAGGAATCCCTTGACGACCACCTGCATGTTTGTCTCTGTGGAGCAACCATCATTCGGGGGATCAGCGCTGTCATGTCCTGCCGAACGTCATTCCGCAGTCGTGGCTCTGCTGCCGGGTTCCGAACGGGTTTTGAACGTGCCAAGGGGACCCTGATCTCACATTTTCAACCCTCTGGACTACAACCCCGACCCAATAGTCAAGCTTCCACCGATTGCTGTACGGCTCTCCTCTCCTACTGGCCCGCACTTCGAGGTGATAATGTCATTATGGAGCACAGTATAGCGTTCGGAAGACGCTGTTCGGCCCTTGTTGTCATGCTGGACTTGAGAGATCTTCTCGCTTGGCCTCGTGTTTCCGAAGTGGCTGTGCACTTGTGCTCACTGCGTTACCTTCCCCCACGTCTGTCAACCCACGGCCACACAGGTGCACACGTGCACACGGAGACAGCGGTTCCAAGGTTCCACGCAGTAGTGTTTCCCGCTGCTCACAAACTGTCGCTGTTGTGTTTGTGACCGCAAGAATGGTGTTCCACCTGGGGTCAAATACAGTTGGACATACGCGGATCTTGTGCTTGTGAACCATCGTGTCGAAATTCCGATATCGTCTGGGCCGAGGGCATGCGGCACAGGCCGAACTCCACGTTGTAGGTACCAGTCGGCTGGTGTATCTCCGAGGAGATGGCGTTGGGCGTTGGACTACCTGGGTCGGTATGCACGATGATGATACCTGCTGAGAGGCGTCTGTTCTCCCTGTATCGGGTTGAGGACTTGCGAATAGGGCGGGCCGGGCTGGATATAGTGTCAGAAACTTGGGCGGAGGCGGGTGACATCTGTCTCCCGATGGCTGGATAGCGCTGTCTCTTCATGCGTGTGCGCCTGTATCCATTGCTTTGTCATGTGCCTCGGACTCTGTGGGTTGATTCTGTAGACTAGAACTCATACCTGGCTACTTTTCGGCGTAATCGCCTCGACTGATGTTGCAAAGGTCGTGACGAGGTTGGCCCCGTTTTACCCTGTCCTTCACTTTTGCCGTGACAGCAAGACTGGGCGAGTAATCTTTTGATCTTTCCTCCAACCTGACAATTTCTCTTTTTTCGGTAGCCAGAACGTGTACGATTTCCCCGGATCCCGCCCTGAGGAATCCACTAGGTGCCGTGATTCAAATACGAAGGATACTAAGTCTTACACAAGATGACCGTGCTAATTACGTGCCCAACGCTTCGAATTGAATGAGACGGCTCGAACGAGCATTTGGGTGTGAAGCATAATTAATCACTTCTGGGACCATTGCATTATGCAGTGTTCGGGGAAACACAGACTAGGGATATCAATGGAAATAATTACGCTCATAGGGCGGGAGGGACGAGGGACGAGGTGCACAAGAGCGCACACACTTTGGGGTCGGGGCAGATGTCGAGAACTGTGATGGTTCGGTAGTCTAATACAGAAGAGCAACTATCGCATACTTCGGCACTATAAGCGTCCCCGCTGAACAAATTTGGTGCATCTTGTTAATGTTCTTCTCCCATACTATCTTTCTGGCTCAAGACAGACTGAGACGGCTGGCATCTAATTGCTAGGTGGCATCTGGGACTCACACCTCTAAAGGTGTTTTTCTTTACTTGGGAAATACTTCTTGTCTAAAGTTGGTCATGCGTGCTCATATAGTCTTCGCAATTTATAAGGGACCTGGCGCAGAACTGTCGCCCTTCGATAGGCCAGTGCATGCCAGTGTCTTCAACGGCCACGGAAGCTTCTTGACAAGTCGTCAACGTTCACAGATTCGATTGAACACAATTGAAATAAGCACATGCTGTTGAAACGCACTGATTACTGCAGGTAATTGTCTTTACACATCATATTCTACGTTACGAACGTCTATTTAGAACCCCGTCCGCGACGCCCTTTCACTACAATAGTCGCTAGTTGTGACCCCGTTTCATGTCATCTGCCATCCTCCTCTATCTATACAGCAGCGCAAGACAGCACGGCCATGCTTCATGCCCACTTCTCCCTGCTTCATTTATTTCGTGTAACATTTATAGCGCGTGAGAGAAGCAAAGGGCCTCAAAAAATGAATGACTTCCCCTTAAACGCCCCGTGAAGCCGCAAATCGGAAATCTTCCCTAACATACACCACCTTGGTTTTCCGACACCGCCTACTTGAACTTGGCCAACGCAATAGCGATGCTCTGGTTATCAGAGTGCGAGATGGAGACGCTGACCTCTGACACGCCAGCCTTCTCGGCGGCGGCAGCAGCATTGCCGTGCAGCTATAGCGTAGTTAGTAAAGCTGTCCGCCTGGTGGTGCTGTAGGAATTGTACTTACGTGAACAGTAGGAGCACCGTTCTCGTTGCTCAACACTTCGATCTCGTTCAGGGCAGCGCCACCGCCCCTGCTGGGGACGTTCAGGCTCTTGAACACAGCCTCCTTCGCGCTCCACCTGCCGGCAAAAGAGCTCCTTGGCGCGGCGCTCTTCTTGCAGTAAGAAATCTCCTTGGGGGTGAAGTTGCGCTCAATGAAGGTTTCATTCTCGATGTTGAAGCTGTCAATATCTTCAATGTCGACACCAACGCTCGAATTCTTGGTCTGTAGCTGCGATGCCAACTGGTTGACGGTGTCATACATCGTCTTCTTCTTCTCGGCAGGAATCGTCTTCTTGGACAAGTCCATGAAGTTGGAAGGGAAAGTGAGCTCGGCCGTCTTCTTGCTCTCGGTGACACGCGCATCTGGGTTGAGCAGGACAGAGCTGAGCTGCTCATCCGTGTAAGGAGCGTGGGTCTTGGCCACGAAGAGGGTGTTGTTGATCATGCCGTTGTGGAAGAAGCGGTAAGCCTTCTTCTGCCGTGCGTCAACCTTGGTGCAGTAGGCGCGGTAGGTGGCCTCGTCAAGGGTGGCGAACAGGTACTTGGGGTGGATACCAATAGCCTGAGCACCCTTCTGGCCGAAGCCAAAGGATGTGACGGAGAAGGCCTTGATGCCATCAGTCTGGATGCTGCGGCTTGGGTACACAATGTAGTCAAACTTCTCCATGACCTCGTCGACGTTGTCGGCATTGCGGTTGCCAGGCACCAGACCGGTGTTGAGCACTTGCAGGCAGCCGTTCATCATCCAAGCACCCGCAGCACCCTTGGGGTGACCAGTGAGGTACTTCTGGAAGATACCGAGCACGGCGTTACCCTTCTTGCGACCGAGGTGCTCGAGCTGTTGGCAAATGACAGAAGACTCGTTCTTGTCATTGGCCTTAGTCGAAGTACCGTGGAAAGAAGCGACACCAAGATCGTCAATGGTAAGACCCCATGTAGCCAGGGCACCACGGAGAGGAGCGATGTTTGTGTCCTGCTTCCAGAAGTTGTTTCCGAAGCTGCGGAGAACTTCCTTCTCCTGCCTCTGAGCCTCCTTCTCGATGTGGTTGACATGATCGGCAGTGTATGTCTTCTCGTCGAATTCCTCGCCTTGAGACTTGATGGCCTCGACTTCCTCGGCAAGGAACTCGAGCTCGTTGGCGTGCCACTGCTTGATCTGCTTCTTGCGAAGCTCGATTTGTCGCCTGCGGTACTTGATGTCGAGCAGAGGCGAGGGGAACTTGCCAGCGTTCTCGCGAGCAGTGGTCAAGACACCCTGACCAGGCGCAGGAACGGAACGACCGATCTTGTCAGAGGCAGTGGTAGTCAGAGCGAGGATACCATGGATGGGGACACCCATGTCCAAGGCAAGCTTGGCAGTCATGATGACCTGGACACCGCAACCCTGAGACTCCATGAAGCCGTTTCTGGTGGTAGTTGTCGGCCGGGACATCTCCTTGGGTGTACGGCCGTGGGCGAATTCATCAACAGCATTGCTGGTGGCCTTCATGTTGGCGAATTCATACGATCCTTCCTCTCCGAAGTCATCGAAGCCACCAACAAAGCAGACGCGAGCCTTGCCTTCCATGATGGTCTCGTAACCGATGTCAACAGACTCCACAGCTGTTGCACAAGCACCAACAGGGGTCTTGATGGGACCAGAAGACGAGATCAGCAGCATGTTGACCCAAGCAGCCATGGTGTTGATGAAAGACTCCTGCAAGATGTCGTTCTGGAGGGGCTTGTCGAGGAAGCGGTCGCGGTGCATACCCCGGAGGGCAGCTGCGCCTCCCATACCAGAGCCGACACAGTTGCCGACCTCGGAGACGTGGACGTACTTGTAGAACTCGTAAGGATCCGTGATACCGGCCGAGATCAGGGCCTCTGCCGTCGAAACGAGGACGAACAAAGCAACGGGGTCGACTTGAGAAATGATGTCGTCGGGTACACCGTATCGCTTGGCATCCCAGCCCGTTGGAATCTGACCAGCAACAAGGCGGTCGAAACGCAGGGCCTTGGGGATCCAGAGGCCAGCGCCCTTCCTCATGCGGACTGTGTACTGACCGCTGTCAGGTATCTCAAAGATCTCGACCTTGTCGCCATGCTCGCGCTTGAACTCCTCGGCCGTCTCCTTGGAGGTCTCGAACGGTTCCAGATCCTCCTCAATGACAACCTCGTGAAGCAGCTGCTTCTTGTTGGGGTCATATCCGCCGAACAGCTCAGGCTCGATGAGTCTGATACCGGAGTGCTCAATGATTTGCTTCTCATACTTGGCCTTGACGTCCTTGTCGTCGACAGGCTCGCCTGTCTTGGCATCGACCCAGCCAGAGTAGGGCTTGCCCTTGAGAGGCCCGTTGTGGTTCTTGATGAGACCCATGATCCACGCCATCTCGATGCAGCCCTCAAGGGAGAACTGGCCATGAGCCTCCATCTCCCATCGAGTGCGCGAGTTACCCCAAGGTCCGACTTCTGCGAAACCAGTGACAACAACCACCTTCTCCAAATCAACCATGTCCTTCAGGTTCTCATTCAGAGGAGCGATGTCCTGCTTCCAGTCCGGAAGGTTGGGGAAGTCGAACTTGATGTTGGCACGTGGCTCAATGACCTTCTTCTTGTAGAGAGCCTCAGAGTCGGCACCGTTCACGGTGGCGTTCTCCAGGGCAGTCTCCTTAGTGACAGCCCTTCGGATGTCACTGGTCTCCATGATGTCCTTGCGAAGCTTGGTCATGACGTTGTTCAGGTTGGGAATGAACTGGAGGCCACCGTTCAAGTCCGCCATGACAGGCTCCATTTGACACAGATCGACGATTTGAGGCGACATCAGGCCAAGCAAGTTGAAGGCCATCTCCTGCTGGGAGAAGGTACGCACACCCAGCTTCTCAACACCCTCAGCCACGACGTTGTTGGCCGACATGAGACCAGTGCCACGTGTCCAGCCAATAATGGCGCCGCAGATGGTAAGGTAGGTGCCCCAGTCCTCTGCGTGCCACCGGTTGAACAGTGTCTCGAGGGCAAGCTTGGACTCAGAGTAGAGACCATCACTGCCGAAGGTGCCGTGGTTGGGAGAGAGAGGAAGCATGACTTGCGCAGGTCGAGTCTCAAATCCGCGGGTAGCCTTCTGCGTCTTGATGCTGCCGAGCATACGCAGCAGATTGGTGAGCATGATTCGGTGGGCCAATTCGGACCTGGAGTCAATGCCGTCGATTTGGCGGCCGTTCTCAGGAATGGCAGCAAAAGGGATGACAAAGTCGAGATCCCAGCCGAGACCAGCCTTTGGATCGTAGATGTACTCGATCAGAGCCTCAACATCTTGCTTGCTGCCTTGGTTGAAGGGCACAACGACAAGCTGAGACCCACGTGCGCCGTGGCGAGCATACATGGCCTGGTAGTACTCGGTCACCTCTCGTGAGAAGCGGCTTGTCGTGACGATGACGTGAGCACCACCGCTGATCAGGCCTTGCAAGACCTCTGCTCCGATTGAGCCTGCACCGGCACCGGTCATCAGTGCGTACTTGCCAGCGTAGCTAATACCATCTCTGGCACCACGCTCCATGCAGTCGAGGTAGACGTTGCTGAGCCTCTTGCTATACTCCCATCCATGCATTGACTTTTGCTTCAAGTGCAGGAAGGGGATGGCCTCCATCTTCCCCTTTGGCTTAGCCACCTTCTTGGCGAGCAAGCCTGGCTTGCCATCATCCTTGAGGATCTGGCTCTCGTTCATGTTCAGTGACCGGATCACATCGCTATACAGAGTCTTGATCTCCAGTTGGGAGCCCTTGGACATCTTGTGCTGCGCCTTGATCATCTTGTACAGACGGCCGAGATCGCCTTGAACCTTGGACCGGTTGCCATACTCGGAGATCTTGCCACCCTCAGCCATTTGCTGAACGTAGTGCTCAAGCTTCCGGCAGCTCTGTCGGGGAACTTCCTCATAGCTGAGGTTACCCCGAGCATCGATAGTGGTGTGAGGACCGGTGGGAAAGTCGACGTCCTTGTAGGCAGGGTCAACCGTCAGGGCCTCCCGGCAATTCTGGAGAAGCTGTGTTGCCAGCTCTTTGGCAAGCTTGTACGTCTCGCCACGCTCTGTTGGGCAATTGTCGATATGGTATTGCATGAATTCGAGGAGTGTGGGGTTCGATTTGCTCATCAGACGAATACACTGGCTCACAATCTCACGGTCGACAACCTGGAGTCGGCCGAAGATAATGTCGAAGTACATGGTCAAGGCGTCTTGCCGAGCCCAGTTCCACGACGAGTCGTATGTCCTCGCCTTGAGCGGGCTGAAAGATGGCTCGATGCCGGCGGCGTAGAAATCGCCATGTTCCGCACTCCACAGATCTAACTGGGCTTGCAGAACCTTGCTCGATTTCTGTTCGTTGATGAAAGCCTTGTCTCCAGCCCGCAGGTCCAACTTGAGGTACCGCGCGAGCAGCTCAAGCTGCTGCTTGAAGAGTGCCCTCTGGTCCTTGGTGAGGGCGTCAATGGCTGCCGGGTCCATCATCATGCCACCACCGCCAGTGGCGGGCCCTGAAGCCGCGGCAGTGGTGAGGCTAATGCCGGCATTAGAGGCATACTTTTGTGCAACGTCGTCCAGGAAGGCCTTTGCGTCCGACTCTGAGCCTAGACGAGATGGTGGCTCCATGGTGATTGCGAGCAGCAACACACCATCCTGGCGGCCTGAAGCCAGACCCCAGCGAGACTCGAGGTATTTCCTTGCTGCTGTGACGTTGAAACCACCGGGCATCTTGGAAGAAATCAAACGAGCAACGAGGGCTTGCGTCTGCTTGCCCAGGTTTCCGTCGAAAGTGGCCTGCATGGACGCACCAAGCTCGTCCAAAGGTGTGTCCTCCGGCTTCTCTGGTGTAGAGCCGAACTCTTTTCCGAGATCGCCCAGGATTTCGTTTTGTAGGGTAGATTTTCCTGCAGCGAACCAACATTAGCCACCTGGCCTGTCCGTGACTGGACGGGGTTTTCTGAGGACTTACCGCCAACAAGATCCTTGATAGCCTTGCTCAGAGGGATCTCGGAGAAGGGCTTCTTCAGCTTCTGCGCAATCAGCGCCCGCACAATGTCCATAGCAGCAACGGGTGCGTCTGGGACTGCGGCAGCAGGGCCAGCACTGGATGCCGGGGCAGCAGCAGCAGCCGCAGGGGCAGCCGCCGCCGCCGAGGCAGCAGGGGCAGGAGCTGATGCACCACTTGAGCTGGCTGCTGGTGTAGGCTCTGGCTCCTCCTCGATTGGATCCACATCGTAGTAGATCTCCTTCGCGTCTTTGTTGTAGCACAGAATCTGACGTTGTACTGATTTTGCAGCATCAAAGGCTTCGTACTTGGATGCGAGGGTCCTCTTGGCCATCACGCCGAGAGTATCAGCAGGACCGACCTCGACGATCCGCTCGGCAGTCTTCTCGGCGAGGAAGACATCTTGAGTTTCGATCCATCTCACGGGCGAGGCGAACTGGTATGCAAGGAGCTCAACGAGGAGCGTGTGGGCGAGCTCTTGCTCAACTTCGGGTCTCATTTTGCTGGCAGTAGGGTGGCTAACTGCGGTGTGGGAAAAAGGACGTGTCGCGCGAAGAAACAATGCTCAAGAATCGATGGCGGGTATCTTCGAAGAATTAGACTGTAAGCGAGGCAGGGCCAGGGGGGTGCGTTGGCTGCTCTCGAGGAGACCCGGAAGAGAATTCTTCGAGGCTGACTCCGAGGTTCTTGTGTAGGCAAAGAGGGATCTGGACGCTGCCACCTGGAGGTCAGAAAGGGGAAGAGAGAATAAGGTAGGTAGTGTGGTGGAAGGAGGCAGGGACGGGAAGCTGTGGCCGCCGTGGGGGGTGTGGGTAATGAGGGAGGAGAAATCCAGGTCTAAAGGAAGAACTCGACCCTCTGGTGGTGTTTAGTGATCGGAAAGGGCTCGTTGGAAGGCGGCAACGGGTCAATTAACGATCGTTGTCAACAACTTACGGATTTCATGCAACCCAAATTTCCTCCTTCTGCCCGTCTTGACTTCCAGGTCACCGGATACGTCCCTCCAGGCAAAAAGTTGGTGGACGAGGTATGCGTTGTTGGGCCTAGGAAGGAACAATCCTTGAAAGCGTTGGGGGTAGCCACACGGGCAGCAAAGTTCACCAGTCTCACTGCAATTACCAGGCAACGGGAGCTTGTACCCGGTACAATGGTACATGCTCTGTTTTTCGTGGGGTGGGAAGGGGTCGTGCACCCCTGTCAGCCTTGCTTGGCTTGGCCGCCCTCTCTCGCTCTAGCCTTTGGGGAGTGGCCCCCACAGTTCTGCCCATGCAGTACAACCCCATCCGTTCCAATGCTCGCGACGACACAACAGCTTGCCAAAAACAGACCAACAGCGACCGGCCATCCACCATTGCCCTGGCCACTGGCGACGGCGCATCGCATTACCACCCCGAGCTAGGACGGCAACGGCTACATATCTCGCAGGCGATAAGCTCGGCCAAGCCTGCTCGAGCCTTTGAGGACGCACCCTTGCGTTTTGCTGGGGATCTCCCAGGCACGTCAGAGCTCTCGGCCGTCCACTCATTGTCAACGCGTTTCGCATCCCCATCAAGATGCTCAACTTCATTTCTCCCTGCCGGTGAGACCTCGAAACTCGGTCCGAGGTGCTCGTATCTCCTCGACGGAGCTATGAGGCCCTCCGAGCTTCCGTCCCAGGATTCCGAAGTGGCACGATCTCTGGAGGCACTATGATACCTGCCACTGGTACTGGGTAGTACCCATGGCTTCCTGTACTGTACCTCGTCTCGGGAGCTAGGTCCATCTCGGGGAGCTTGAGCTTTATCGATACTCTATCGTTATCGACCTGCAGCAAAGCCCATAGCTTCTGCCGCCCGCCATGGTGTCCATTCGCCCGGGACCGATCCGGCTTGGGGATGCGATACCTTCCCAGCCGGTCTGCTTTTGCCCGATCAGCCCATGGAGCCATGCGTCTCCCGTGGTGATCACACATGCTGGTCTGCTGGAAGGTGCCGCCGTGCCTTGATGCGACCCATGGACACCTAGGCAGTCCATGCGGCAGTGGATTCGACGCGGAGACAGCTTCTTCTCGGGTCACCCACGCCGCTTTTGAAATACCTACGTACTTACGTACTTGGTACATTCCAACCCGCCTGTTTATCACCCATTCCTCTGTACGGTGTACCGGAGCGACACACATCTGTCACTTCTCGTCCTGCCCCGAAGATTCTCGGTCGTCAGGCCATGGTTCCCATGTACTGGGGCAGCGGGTTCGCTATAAGCTTAATTTCACCCGCTTGTCTCGGTGGGCCCATCCTCCTCTTGGATTCGGGGTCTCTCTTCTATCTGGGTAGTCCTCAGGTCTCGGTACACTGCTGGGGTAGGACTCCGTCCTATGCTGTGTCTGGTGAGCACATCATATTCGTCGTCAATACCATATGCTGATCTTTGAATAGGTGCTCTTGGATGAACACCCCTCGTGCAAGCAGTGTCTTTGGAGAGGGGCGGTCTTTCGGCCAGGATTTTGTACCTCTTGCGGAATCAAAGGTAACCAGGTAGGCGAATCACAGTCTTGAACACCCGGCATAAAAATAATACTTTTCTTCCGTCCAACTCTTTCCACCTTCGCCACTTGAGACCTGTGGTCGCACACCTGGAATTGCTGCTCCCAGAACTACTTGCCATCACGGGCTATACACATAAAACACTCTCGGTCGCGACAGTGGGTGTTCGAAGAGGGGGTAACGCCGCGAGCTGGTGATATGAACGACCTTACTGGAATGAGCTGGCTCTGTAGATCGCGGATCTGTTTTATGCGGCGCCAAAAGCCCTGAGCCCATGTAGGCGGGCGGCAGGTCGGTAGGCAGTGGAACAGCTCGGCGATTGTGACGTGCAGAAGGGGGCTGATGTGCATATCTGGGCTACTGCGGTTTCGCCTTGCTGCTGAATTTTGAGAGCATCGCTTCCAAGTTGGACATACATAGGCCAGGGCAGCTAGTCCCCGCCGCCACGGCACCGGTGCCACAATATTTAGGGTGGAAGACGAGCTACCTTATTATCTTTAGTCCATGCCAGGGCAGTGGACCTAAGAAAGGCGTTGCCGTCGACCTAGGCAGTCTATCGTAGGATTGCTGACATCGCAAATTAAAAAGCTTACGACGGAGGTTTGGGTTTTGCAGGCGCGGCCGGCTGTGGGCTATTCCTGTCCTGCGGTGACAACATACGAAAAAGAAACTCAATTGCTGCGAGAATTGCACCATGATCTGAGAGCCGCGCGTCTGATGTTGCTCGGGAGTCAACTCGTCGAAAATATGCTGAATCTGAAGGGCGCCGTTGATGCATCGATTGCCCATTTCTTGCCCCTGTCCAAGGTTGCGTTGCAGCCCGTCCGTGGCCCTTCCGTCGAGCCGGGAATCTTTTTTGGATGGGGTTCACCAAGCGGTTGGACCGTTGTCGATTAAGCCATTGACGCATGTACCGGTACCTCAATGGATGACGCGTGTGTGGAGCTCTTTCCCAGTCAGTTTAACAGGCTCCTTCTTCGACCCCCGAAGGCGGTGACGGGCGAATGCCCGGGCGATACGATCAATTTCTTGTATATGACAGGAAGCCACGCATCAGGTTTGATTTCCTTCACATATGTACCTTAAGTATCTAGCAATGTCTTCGTGCATGCAGATTTGCCAGCGTGGGGACGGCAAAGCAGCGGTTCTGCTGTGCTGCCGTGTTCTTCTAGAATAGACGCTCCAGGAAGGAGGGGCCCCTGGTGTTCTTTCGTGCAGAGGGCAGGCAGGAACGTGGGAAAAAAGTTCGCGTGGGGCTAGGGTCCCCCGCGGGCACTCGACCCCCCTTGGCAAAAATGCAAGCATCCCTGCACTCAGGCAGAACGGGCAGGACAAGTTTGTTGGGAATCGAAATTGAATTCGGTGGATTGGTTCAACATACCCTACCATACAGCCGGACTTGATTTGATGTGCTGTGCAGTGCTGCGAGGCTAGCAAGGACCAAGGGAACTGCTTTGAACGGTCGGCATTATTGATCGCCTTCCGCTTGTCCTTGAGGTTGTTGGTCGAAGCCCTGCCCAAGAAAAAGAAAAAGAAGTGACGAGCAGCAACAACATCGGCTTCGGGCACCCACCTTGCAGGCTTCTTCTCTCCTTCCCCCTCTCAATCGATAACTTTGGACCCAGCCCCCGTTCGTCCAAGTTGCAACCACCATACCTGCTCACTTGATCCCGTCATCGTCCTCTCTACCATCTAGTCGCTACTCCCTCTCCCACCACCCTCCTCTTCGGCCCCAGTTCAGTGCGCCAACATCTTCGCTTCGTGTGGCCTCCAGCCTTCTTTCCACTGTGTGTTCACCGCGATAGAATTTTGCACTCGCTGCTCTTGACTGAGTATTTCGAGTATCTTCGAGACGAAGAGACACAAGAAGTTGTAAGCCGCCCCTCTGCGCCCGGCCTCTCTCCAAGCCGTGGGACTCGATGCTGACGGTTTCCCAAAGATATCCGTAGATCTCATAGACGATACCCCCTTTTCACCATGTACGGCACGGGTACTGGCGCCCAGACGGGCGTGTCGACCCCTCGGTCTTCCGCCTCTCTCCGACCTCTGACCGTGTCCCACGGCACTCTCGAGACCTCTTTCCTCATCCCTACAAGCCTCCACTTCCACGCCCTCCAACTAAAAGACCGCTTCAGTGCGAGTCTTCCACCACCAACCGACGAGCTCGCGCAAGATGACGAGCCATCTTCCACGCCTGAGCTGGTGGCCAGGTACATGGGTTTCATTGCTGAAGAGGTCGAAAAGGGCGAAGATGACTCTCAGGGCTCTTACGAGGATGTGCTCAAGTTGATTCTCAACGAATTCGAGAGGGCCTTCCTCCGCGGCAACGATGCCCACGCTTTGGTTGCAACTCTGCCTGGCATCGACGCAAAGAAATCCGAAGTACTCCGCAGCTACTACGCCGCGAGGTCGGTGCTGAACAGGGCTGTCCGCCCCCACCAGTCTGCTCTCTTCCGCGCATCTGAGGAAGGAGATGCCTCCATCTATAACATTTTTGGTGGCCAGGGCAACATCGAAGAGTATTTCGAGGAGCTGCGGGAGCTGTGGCAAACCTACCCGTCCTTCGTTGGGGACCTCATCTTGACCGCTGCCGAGCAGCTGCAAACTCTGGCTAACAACCCCTCGGCCGAGAAGCTGTTCACTAAGGGTCTGGACATCATGAACTGGCTGCAAAATCCAGAAGCCACCCCGGACGTCGAGTACCTGATCACCGCTCCTGTGAGCTTCCCATTGATCGGACTTGTGCAGCTGGCGCATTACGAGGTCACCTGCAAGGCCCTCGGAATCCACCCAGGCACGCTGAGGGAACGAATCAGTGGTACCACTGGTCACTCTCAAGGTGTTGTGATGGCAGCTGCCACTGCCGCGGCCGACTCGTGGGAGACTTGGCCAGAAATCGTCAAGTCTTCCCTCTCGATCCTTTTCTGGATCGGAGCTCGCAGCCAGCAGACTTTCCCTCGGACTTCCATGACTCCTTCGGTGCTGCAGGACTCGATCGAGAACGGCGAGGGGACGCCCACGCCCATGCTGAGCATTCGTGACCTCTCGCAAGACCAGGTCCAAACGCACATCGACGCAACCAACAAGTACCTGCCCGCGGACCGACACATCGCCATTTCACTCATCAACAGCCCGCGCAACATGGTCGTGACAGGACCTCCCATGTCCTTGTACGGTCTCAACCTGCAGCTCCGGAAAGTCAAGGCGCCTACGGGTCTTGACCAAACACGAATTCCGCACACGCAGCGGAAGGTTCGATTTGCCAATCGATTCCTGCCCATTACGGCTCCGTTCCACAGCAAGTACCTCGCTGAGGCAACGTCTTTGATCGACGAAGACCTGAAAAACATCAAGATCGATGCTGGGTCGCTTGCCATCCCCGTTTACGACACCAACACTGGGAAGGACATCCGCGAGGAGGTCAAGGGCAATGTCGTCCCGACATTGATCCGTCTGATCACTCGTGACACCGTGAACTGGGAGAAGGCAACAGTTTTCGAGAACGCGACCCACGTGCTGGATTTCGGCCCGGGTGGTGTTTCCGGCCTCGGCATCCTCACCAGCCGTAACAAGGAGGGCACCGGTGTCCGCGTCATTCTCGCTGGCACCGTCAGCGGATCAGCCAACGATGTCGGTTACAAACCCGAGATCTTTGACCGTGACGAGGAGCATGCTGTCAAGTACGCTATCGACTGGGTGAAGGAATATGGCCCAAGGTTGATAAAGAACTCCAATGGGCAGACCTTCGTGGACACCAAGATGAGCAGACTTCTCGGTATTCCTCCCGTCATGGTTGCCGGTATGACTCCTTGCACGGTGGAATGGGACTTCGTCGCCGCCACAATGCAAGCCGGTTACCACATTGAGCTGGCCGGAGGTGGCTACTTCGACCCTGGAATGATGACTAAAGCGCTTCTGAATATCGAGAAGGCCATTCCTGCTGGTCGTGGTATCGGCGTGAACCTCATCTATGTGAACCCAAGGGCCATGCAATGGCAAATTCCCATGCTCGGCCGATTGAGGGCCGAGGGTGTGCCAATTGAGGGTCTCACTATTGGAGCCGGTGTTCCTTCCATCGAGGTTGCCCAGGAGTACATCGAAACCCTGGGTCTCAAGCACATTTCTTTCAAGCCTGGCTCTTCTGATGCCATCCAGGCCGTCATCAACATCGCCAAGGCAAACCCTACATTCCCTGTTATGCTTCAGTGGACTGGCGGTCGTGGCGGAGGTCACCACTCGTTTGAGGACTTCCACCACCCGATCCTGCAGATGTACGGCAGGATTCGTCGCCAAGAGAACATCATTCTCGTTGCTGGCAGTGGTTTTGGCGGCGCTGAAGACACTTACCCATACATCACTGGAGAGTGGTCAAAGAAGTTTGGCTACCCCCCGATGCCTTACGACGGATGCCTCTTCGGTAGCAGAATGATGGTGGCCAAGGAGGCGCACACGAGCAAGGACGCCAAGAAGGCCATCGTCGACGCCGAAGGTGTTGAGGACAGCGAGTGGGAGAAGACATACCAGGCACCCACTGGTGGTGTTCTCACGGTTCGCTCCGAGATGGGTGAGCCCATCCACAAGCTTGCCACCCGTGGTGTAAGGTTTTGGGCCGAGATGGACCAAAAGATCTTCAGCGTGCCGAAGGAGAAGCGTGTCGCTGAACTCAAGAAGAACCGCTCCTACATTATCAAGAAGCTCAACGAAGATTTCCAGAAAGTCTGGTTTGGCAAGAACAAGGCTGGCGAGTCTGTTGATCTTGAGGACATGACCTACGGCGAAGTCGTGCGCAGGCTGGTTGAGCTTCTGTACGTGAAGCACCAGTCCCGCTGGATCGATCCTACCTTCACCAAGTTGACCGCAGACTTCATCCACCGTGTGGAGGAGCGCTTCACGTCCACGACAGGCAACGCCTCGCTTCTGCAGAGCTACTCCGAGCTTGCCGAGCCATTCTCTGCTGTCGAGAAAATCCTTTCGCAATACCCCGAGGCCGACAAGCAGATTGTCAACGCCCAGGATGTCCAGTACTTCTTGAACCTGTGCATGAACCCATTCCAAAAGCCAGTGACCTTCGTGCCAGCCTTGGACGATAACTTCGAGTTCTACTTCAAGAAGGATTCTCTCTGGCAATCTGAGGATCTGGATGCTGTCATTGGACAGGACGTTGGTCGGACGTGTATCCTGCAAGGCCCAACCGCGGTCAAATACTCCAAGGTTGTCGACGAGCCCATCAAACAGATTCTCGACGGCATCCACAATGGGCACATCAGCTACTTGACCCGCGACATGTACAACAATGACTCGACCAAGATCCCCGTCATTGAGTACTTCGGCGGCAAGCTCGTTGACTCTGAGATTCCTATCGACTCCGAAGGCGTTACCGTGTCATATGATAACAACAAGAACACCTACCGCGTCTCGAACTCTCCCTCGGCGGTGCTGCCCTCCATCGAGGATTGGCTTTCGCTTCTCGCCGGACCTAAGCGTTCTTGGCGACATGCTCTTCTCTTGTCCGAGGTTGTCGTCCAAGGTCAGAAATACCAGACAAACCCCATGAAGAGGATCTTTGCGCCTGCTCGTGGATTGTATGTGGAGATCTTGTATCCCAACACTCCGGACAAGACAACTATTGTTGTCAAGGAACAGCCCCGCCACAACCAATACGTGGATGTCATTGAGGTCAAGATGACTGCAAACAACAAGATTGTGGTCAACATGGTTAAGGACACAACGGCCCTCGGCAAGCCAGTTTCGCTCCCTCTCGAATTCATATACCACCCTGAGGCTGGTTACGCACCCATCCACGAAGTCATGGACGGGCGCAATGACCGCATCAAGGAGTTCTACTGGCGAGCTTGGTTTGGTGACGAGAAATTGGACCTCGACGCCATTGTTACTGGCAGGTTCGATGGTGGCAAAGCAACCGTCACGAGTGAGGCCATCAACGACTTCGCGCATGCTGTCGGAAATCACGGCGAAGCTTTCATTGACCGACCAGGCAAGATCATGTACGCGCCGATGGACTTCGCCATTGTTGTTGGTTGGAAGGCTATCACCAAGCCTATCTTCCCTCGCAAGATTGACGGCGACTTGCTGAAGCTTGTCCACCTGTCGAACGAGTTCCGCATGATGCCTGGTGCTGAGCCGCTGAAGAAGGGCGACCAGTTGACCACCACCGCTCGTGTCAATGCTGTCATCAACCAGGACTCCGGAAAGATGGTTGAGGTCTGCGGTACCATTCAACGCGATGGCGAGGATGTCATGGAGGTGACGTCTCAGTTCCTCTACCGAGGTAACTACACCGACTTCGAGAACACCTTCCAGCGCAAGACAGAGACGCCTATGCAGATTCATCTGTCCACGGCCAAGGATGTCGCCGTCCTGAAGTCGAAGGAGTGGTTCCAAGTCGATGATAAGGCACTTAACCTGGACCTACTCGGCAAGGTCTTGACATTCCGCCTGGAGTCACTCGTTCGTTACAAGACAAAGACTACCTACAGCAGCGTCGAGACTCGCGGCCAGGTGCTTCTTGAGCTTCCGACAAAGGAGATTGTACAGGTCGCGTCTGTTGACTACTCGTCGGGCGAATCGCACGGCAACCCAGTCATCGACTACCTTCAGCGTAACGGAGCATCCATCGAGCAGCCTGTCATGTTCGAGAACCCGATTCCTCTGAGCGGAAAGACACCCCTGCAGCTCAGAGCCCCAGCGTCCAATGAAGGATATGCACGTGTGTCTGGTGACTACAACCCCATCCACGTTTCGCGAGTCTTCGCGACCTATGCCAACCTGCCCGGGACTATCACCCACGGCATGTTCTCGAGCGCCGCTGTGCGAAGTCTCGTTGAGACCTGGGCGGCTGAGAACAACGTGGGACGTGTCCGAAGCTTCCACGCTTCCCTCGTGGGCATGGTGCTGCCCAACGATGAGATCCAGGTTAAGATGCAGCATGTGGGTATGGTGGCTGGACGCAAGATCATCAAGGTCGAGGCCAGCAACAAGGAGACCGAAGACAAGGTTCTTCTTGGTGAGGCCGAGGTCGAGCAGCCCGTGACAGCCTACGTCTTCACCGGACAAGGCTCTCAGGAGCAGGGCATGGGTATGGATCTGTACAACAACAGTCCTGTGGCCAAGGAGGTCTGGGACCGCGCAGACAAGTACCTCATGGACACCTATGGTAAGTTTCTATCTTTTCATGTTTCGCCTGCTACATCACATACTGACTGCTCTAGGCTTCGCCATTACCAACATTGTGAAGAACAACCCCAAGGAGCTCACGATCCACTTCGGTGGTCCCCGTGGAAAGGCCATCCGGGCCAACTACATGGCAATGACCTTTGAGACGGTGGCAGCAGACGGTTCCATTAAGTCTGAGCGTATTTTCAACGAAATCAACGAGAGCACCCCGTCCTACACATACAAGTCGCCCAGCGGTCTCCTGTCCGCAACTCAATTTACGCAGCCCGCCCTGACGCTCATGGAGAAGGCAAGCTTCGAGGACATGAAGGCGAAGGGCCTTGTCCCCCGCGACAACACGTTTGCCGGACATTCCCTTGGCGAGTATAGTGCTCTTGCTGCGCTGGCCGAAGTTATGCCAATCGAGTCCTTGGTCTCGGTCGTTTTCTACCGTGGTCTGACGATGCAAGTCGCCGTGGAGCGCGATGCCTCTGGCCGCTCCAACTACTCCATGTGCGCCGTCAACCCCAGCCGCATCTCCAAGACGTTCAACGAGGAGGCGCTCCGGTTCGTTGTTGCCAACGTTGCCGAGGCGACTGGCTGGCTGCTGGAGATTGTCAACTTCAACATCGCCAACATGCAGTACGTGTGCGCCGGTGACCTCCGTGCCCTGGATACTCTGGGCTTTGTCTGCAACTACCTGAAGGTGCAGAAGATCAACATCGAGAAGATGATGGGCGAGATGTCCATCGAAGAGGTGAAGGGTCACCTTGTGCAGATCATCCAGGAGGGCGCATCGCAGACGGAGAAGAAGCCACAGCCCCTGGAGCTCGAGAGAGGCTTCGCCACGATCCCCCTCAAGGGCATCGATGTGCCATTCCACTCGACGTTCTTGCGCAGCGGTGTCAAGCCCTTCCGGTCGTTCCTGCTCAAGAAGATCAACAAGACCACCATCGACCCGTCCAAGCTGGTGGGCAAGTACATCCCCAACGTCACGGCCAAGCCATTTGCCCTGACCAAGGAGTACTTTGAGGACGTGTACAAGCTGACCAACTCGCCTCGCATTGCCAATGTGCTGGCTAACTGGGAATCTTATCAAGGCGAGGGCACCGGACCAGCCGAAGGCATCAACGGCGCAGCTGGTGTCAACGGCACCACCAACGGCACCACTAACGGTGTGCACTCGGACTAGACTGGTGTTGCAGAGCTAGATAGCAGGGGAGCATTGCTTTTCCGGAGCGTCATGGTGGTAAAAGGCCACGGTGGCTGCATGGCTTACGATGGTTCTGTCTAATGAATGAGGATAAGTGGCGATGAGATAATAATGGCTCTTAGTGATTGTGTGGGTCCAACATTGATAAGGATGACATGGGACTGGCCGTTTTCCGTTTGAGCAGTTGGGCGGGCGCCGGCGTTGGCCGTGTTTTGCGGGATTGCTAGTTTGATGCAAGATGTATTTATTAGACAGGTATGATCCTGAACGAGGGCGGAAATAAAATAGAGACGTCTTAGACAAGTTATATGTCACCGAGCTGTCACATCGCTGAGACTGAACTGAGCATCGCGTACCTCGTGACGTGCATCTTGTGCTCCCAACACTGCGACTGGCGAGCACCTGTCGCTCAAACAAGACGGGGAAGACGTCTAACTGTCCCACGGGCGATAAGATAGCGCCGTGTCAGCTTGGCTCAACAAGAAGCGAAGGGGACCGGGTGCAACGGCAAGCTGTTAGTTAGATCCCCGCAGCTGGTCGCGCATGCAAGACAACGCAACGCAACGCAACCTACGCTGTGCTGACTGACTGACTGCATTGTGCCGAACCAAAGAAACCACGCCTACCCATCCCAATCTAGGCTCTTAGCTGCCTAGGTACACACACTCGCGAGATATGAGCGCCACTCCGCCTCCCAATCAGGTCTTCATAGGGACGTTCATCCACTCAAAGGCCCTTGATGAGCTAGAATACCTGCACAACACTGCTGTCTTTGTCGAAGGGTCGACGGGGACGATTGTCGCCATCGAGAGGGAAAGCGACCACACCCGGACGCTGGACGAGACCTTCAACAGGCTAGGATGGAGCGCCGCCGAGTGCAAGATCTACGACTCGACGTCGCCCACCAGGAGGAGTAGCAGCAACAGCAGCAGCAGCAATAAGATCAGCAGCGGCGCCCAGAACGAGAGCGACGGCTCACTGCCGTCAACAACGTCGCCACCCCCGCCGCCCGTCAGGTTCTTCTTCCCGGGCTTCATAGACACGCACATCCACGCCTCGCAGTACCCCAACGCGGGCATCTTCGGCAAGTCGACGCTCCTGGACTGGCTCAACACGTACACGTTCCCCCTCGAGGCGTCGCTGGGGCGCGACCCGGGCAAGGCGCGCCGCGTCTACGCCCGCTGCGTGGCGCGCACGCTCGCCCACGGCACCACGTGCGCGGCCTACTTCGCCACCGTCGACGTGGGCGCCACCAACCTCCTGGCGGACCTGTGCCTGGAGAGGGGCCAGCGCGCGCTCGTGGGGCGCGTGTGCATGGACGAAGCCAGCACGTGCCCGGGCTGGTACCGCGACGAGGACGCGGCGGAGGGCCTGGCGCGCACGAGGGAGTGCGTGGACCACGTGCGGAGGGTTGACCCGCGGGGGGAGCTGGTCCGGCCCATCGTCACGCCGCGCTTCGCGCCTAGCTGCACGGCGGGGAGCATGGCCGCGCTGGGGAAGCTGGCGCGCGAGGAGGGCCTGGCGGTGCAGACGCACGTCAGCGAGAACAGGGGGGAGATCGAGCTCGTTGCGTCGCTGTTCCCCGGGGAGACGGCTGGTGGGAAGGGGTACGCGGGCGTGTACGACGCGTTTGGCCTGCTCTCGGACCGGACCATCCTCGCGCACGCGGTCCACCTCTCCGAGGCGGAGGTGGCGCTCGTCGCGGCGCGCGGGGCGAAAGTAAGCCACTGCCCGTGCAGCAACAGCGCCATCACCTCGGGGGCGGCGCGGGTGCGGTGGATGCTGGGCAAGGGGGTCGACGTCGGGCTCGGGACGGACGTCAGCGGGGGGTACAGCCCCAGCGTGCTGGACGCGGCGAGGCAGGCGGCGCTGGTGTCGCGGCACGTGGCCATGGGCAGCGGCGACGAGGGGGACAAGCTGGGCGTCGAGGAGGTGCTGCACCTCGCTACGAGGGGCGGCGCGAGGTGCGTCGGGCTCGAGGGGGTCGTCGGCGGGTTCGAGGTCGGGATGCAGTGGGACGCGCAGCTCGTTGCGCTCGATAGCGTCGGGGAGGACGGCGGCGGCGGGGATGGGAATGTTGATGTGTTTGGGTGGGAGAGCTGGGAGGAGATGGTGGCTAAGTGGCTGTTCAACGGGGACGACCGGAATACGACGAAGGTCTGGGTTAAGGGGAGGTTGGTGCATGAGAGGCGGCAGTAGGTTGGTTAGTCATGGGTGTGTTTGGTTGAGGCGCTTTTAGATGGACTAGATGGAAGATTTCTAGACCTGTGTGTTTGTGACTAGAGAGGCTGGTCTTGCTGCCATCATTCTGGAAGAGGGTATTCTGGACAGGTGGATAGATACGGCAAGATTCAATGAAGCTGCAAAGCGACATCTCACGATACTGCTGTGGAATCAGCCGAGAGACTTTCCCAGGTATTATCAATACAAGGATGAAGCTGAACCTCTGATGCAGGATTACTCCTTGATCAGTCTTAAACCACATGATTTGTTACACATTACTCACAAGGTCTTTCCAAGGAAGAGATAGTTCAGACATTCCATGAGTTGACGTTTGGGTGCATGTGTATATGGTGTGGCATCTCCCGCCTATAGCTGATGCGGCAGAAGTAACTGCCATCTCAGGACTCGGTCTAATTTACGACGCTGCATAAAATATGTCTTCTGAAAATGTCCAGTTCCATTCAAGGGGCATGACGTATGGCTATGAGTATTTGCCTTTTTGTCCCATTGCCCATCTGTGAGTACATTGGTCTCGGGATAATTTCAGGCCAAATATCCAGCTCTGCATCACTAGGCCAGTGTCAACAGACGCAGCAACGTGGTCAAATTCAAGCCCAATAATCCAAAATTTACACGAGGCAATGTCAATAACACTGGGAGCACCCACTGTGAACCATTCAACACTGTTACACTATTCTTGCTGGGACATGACGTGTTGATGCCGAGATGAAGAGGCAGCCTTGGAGTCACAGCCGGGAGTACGACACACAATCAACTCTGGATCTCATTCAATAAACCCGACGGGATGATGCTCCTGGAATCATTGGAATCCTAATGCACAAACACCAATGCCATAATCCTATTGTATTGAGGAGAGACGGCTAACAGACTCTGATGATGATGCATCCCCCTCCGAAGTGCCACACTTGCTATCTCTTTTTTTGTGTTTTCTGGTTTCTTCAACATGAAATGCAACGCAATAGTGGTATCATCCGGTCCAGTACGCCTGGTATGCCCCAAACTCTACTGAGCAATGTAGCCCGTGTCCTCTTGACAACAGACCAGATGTGGGCTCCCCGTAGACCGGGTCTGAGCCGTGCTCCTCCTCAACACAATCTTCTGACCGCTGTGCCACGCCACGAGAGCCAGATAGACACCGGCCCGACCAAAAAAGAAAAAGCAAGCCTCATCAACCTCATCACACCTCAAGCAATCTTTCCGTACTCTCCGTCCTCGTGCTCGCCATAATGTCCCGTCCTTGTCGAAAACCCCGAAAGGTCAGCATCGGAACGGAACCTTCACACCATCACCACAATCTTTTCCACATTTTCCTAGACGGGCAATGCCCCCCGAGGGAGACAATCAGAATCCACCAATGAAAGAGTCGAAGCCGCCGCCGTGGGACTTGTCATCCTCGTCATAGTCGAGGGGCTGGTTGAAGTCGAACTCGGGCTTAGGTCCAGAAGGAGCAGACGCACGCCGGGCCGCCGCCTGTCCCTGGCGTCCACTGCTCCGGCCGGCCTGACCCTGACCCTGCTGCTGTGCCTGTCCCTGTGCCTGCGCCTGTCCCTGCTGAGCCCGAGTCCGCGCCCGAGAAGCCTGGCCCGCGCCCTCGGCGGCGGCGGAGGAGCTGCCGCCGCCCTGGCCACCACCAAGCGGCTCCTCCTCGACGAGGTCCCAGTTGAACTCGTGGTCCGGCGCGCCGTACTCGAGCGCCTTCGCCTTCCAGTACCGCGTCTCGGCGTCCTTCCGCTGGCGCGAGCGGCGCGCGGCCTGGTTGTTGCGCACCTGGCTGCGGCGGCGCACGTAGGCGTCGCAGTGCCGCCAGACGGCCTGCGCGTCGGCCGTGGTGTAGCGGGACCCCTCGGCGATGGGCACGGGCTGACCGTCGTCCTCGTCCTCGGCGCCCGCAGCGGCCTGGGCAAGGCCGTAGCAGTGGTCGCGGATGTCCTTGATCTCGGTGCTCGAGAGATATTTGAGGGTCGTCGGCTCCGTCAGGAAGACGTGCCAGTGGTTGACGCCGTAGGGGCGCCACTCTGGGTCTGGGTGCGTCACGGGGCCTGCCTCCTGGATTCGGTTCGGCGGGACGTGCGCTGGGTGGGACGGGGTGTTCTGGGCTGTCTGCCTGCCGCTACTGCTTCCGCCGCCGCCGCCCTGGCCCGGGCTCTCGAAGGAGTTGTTGGCCGGGCTGCTGGTGTTGGCGGTGGCGGGCGAAGTATCCGTCTGGGCTAGGGACGAACGTCGCCTGTGGGCTGGGGTGGGGGTACCCTCGTTGAGCAGGCGGCGGGGATCAGGCTTGGTCTCATGCTCCTCCTCCGCGAAGCTCTCGTACTGGTTCGGCGAGATGAAGTCGGGGATGTTGGGGAGGTCGGGGTTCTCGAACTTGGGTACCGGGCTCATGTTTCTGTAACCCTGGTGCTGTGGGTTTTGCTGCATGCCTCCGCCGATGCCAGAACGAGGGTTGTAGATACCAGACGCGAAGGAGCTTGGGTCTATGCCAGTGTTCAGAGTACTTCCGTAGAGGCCCATCGTGCTGGGGCTACCCGTGGGGTAGTCCATGCCCGTCAGATCAACGTCGAAACGTTGTAGCTGGTTAGAGGCTTGACCTGGGTTGGGCGCCGCGCCAAGAGCTGCTCGAGATCCAGCCTGGCTCGTCTCACTGGCTACCTGACGAGTCGGGCGAGACTGGCGCTTGATTATGCCAGCGCCAGTTCCAGTACCGCCTTGGTTGCGTGCGTTTCCGGAGGAAGGCAAGTTGTTGCGAGGCATGTTGTTCATGGAGTATTCTCCGGGTGAGTACAACTGTTCGAAGGCAAATGGATCCTGAGGATCACTTGGGATATTTCCAATACCGCTCAGGTCAGGGTAGAGAAACTGGTCGTGGCTGAGTCCAGGAGAAGTTCCCTGAAGAATGTCAAACTGGGTGTTGAAGTAGGACTCGCCGGCCTCGTGAATCACTGGGAGAGGGTGAGTTGGCGAGAGGTTTGGGAGTCGGAGACCTGGGATGAAAATTAAAGTTAGCAGCTTGGTAGCTTGCAGGGGGTTTCAGGGGTTGAAAGAGAGTGACGAGCGGGATGATAAGTAAGGCAAGTGGGAAGTAGGAAGGGGGTAGGGGCAGACCGGACGATTTGCTCGTAAGTACACGTTCCAGAGCCACACGGCCGAGGTGGAATAATTGTGCCAGTGTGAAAGATATGTGGTTTCCGTGGTACTATACAAGGGATGCTTGGGGTGGAAGGATTCAGTGTCTCTTTCGCTATTGCTTGGTGGAAGTCCAAGATATTTGCACTTAGAAAGGTCTTGTGTATCTTGATGACCAACAGTGGCAGAGGACTTACCTGAAGCAGCGTTGTTACTAGGGGAAGTAGAATTGCCAGGCACAGGCTGGATTGCAGACAAGTCAGGGGAGCCCTGGCCCTCGACCTCAGGGTCAGGCTTGACCTGTCTAGGGGGCATCTTGATTGGGTTCAAGAGCTGGACGTCTTCGATACTGCAAGATTCCGAAGAAGGTCTGCCTGTACAGACTGGATACACCCAGGCGGCTGTTGGCCAAGGATGTCAAATCTAGTATCTGGAAGATTTGATCAGCATATACTTAAGTCTAGGATTGTAATGTCAGGGATCTCTCGGATCGTCAATATAGTGCAATGGTGTCAAGAAGGCCTAAGATAGAGGCAGTCTTCATCTCGGAGGTACGGCCTCGGGAACACTGATAGTGGTTTTGGTGGTGTTGGAAAGAGAGGACTGGCGAATAGCGGGCGGAGAAACTCAGACGAGGCGGGATGACTGCTGGTCGTCTCCTCATGTATTCCAAAAGTCAACAAACCCCAAACGTACCTTGACTGTTGTTGCGTGGCCAGGCGGTGTTGATATGGTGCCAGAAATCAGCCTTTGTGGAAGATTTGAGGGCACACCTTGCCTTGACTAGCCGTGAGAACTAGTCGACTGAGGCGCTTCGATGTTCCCAACGGGCATATGAGGCGGTTGGTGTGGTGCAACAGATCACAAAATGTGCCCTGGCCTGGTTTCTGAGGTGATGTTCAGTGTTCCAGGGTTATGCTGAGCCTTGTTAATGCTGGACTGGTGTGGGCTGGGTCTGTTTGTTGACTAGGCCCCAAGCAGGACTACTCCCCTAGGTGGACTGTAGTAAACAAGATGTGCAGCAAATTCCTTTTTCCCTGATGTTATATGAGGTAGGTTGGGTATTGCGTGTGTCAGGAACCTGGCTAGAATAAAACGGCTGGTAGGATGATTACTTTCTTGTTGCTGCCTGGGCAAGTTGGGAATCCCCGTCGTAGGTAATCTTGGAAGGAGTGATGAATTGTGTGAATGTGGTTCTGGAGTAACTGCGGATGGATAACAGGTTTCTAGACCCTTCCCTTGTTCCAGAGAATACCTGGCTAGGGCCTTGGAGGCTCAGATTATGAGGTTCCTGTAATGTGGGCTGGAAGTTCTGCCCACCAGGCCAATTTGGCTTTCATACACCTGTCGTATCGTGATGGAGATTGCATAAGCTTGACCCCAATACAAGAGGTTGCCAATATAACCAGGGAATGGCCTCCTCTGAGTGCTCCACCAAGCTCAGGGAATCAGCTCAAGTGACTGATTTACTTGATTGTCATTCAAGACCCCGGAAAAGGAGGCAGAAGGACCGACCTCAATTTGATAATGGCCAGGACGATCCGGAGGGCCCACAGAGATAATGCAAACGGCGATTTTACAAGGAGAAATTGTACCAAGACCGTAGCGTATCTCGAAAAACCACAAACGGGACCTTTCAAAGAGGTTTCGTAGGCCACAGTCTGTTCTCTTCATACGAGACGATGATCTCAAGTGAAGAGTGGGCTGAAGGTCGGCCCAGGTTTCGAAGTCAGTCAAAGCGCCTGGATGCTGGACTATTCGCAGAACTGACCGAACAGTCGAAGTTGAGTTTGGGATTGCAAGCCACCGGGTTATTGAACCTCGGGTCGCAGATTGTCGAAGGTGGTCGATGGTGTGTCGAGGGGAGGTCGAAGCCACAAAACGCCAGAAGGAGGGACAAGACCCATAACATGAGTGCTTGAGGGTCGACTGCCTGCCGGAAGGGATATCAGGACGCCGCTACTGAATCTCTCTCAGGCCGCAAAACGATGTATTTTGTATCAGCTCTGAACTTGGGCTGCAACATCCGAGAAACCGGTGAGCCTGGCCAGGTCTTTGTCAGTTAGCACGTTTGGGCAGAAAGGCGGCGTTTGGCTCGACGACTGCAAATTTGGACGAGAAATGCGTAGGAAGGAAACGTTGCTGCTCGCGAGAGGAAAGGATGAGGGGCAGATGGACTTCTTCTTGTGGACGTGGCACAGATGAACTTCGGCGAGAATGGAAGAATTCAACATATCGAGGAATACAACAATTATGCAAATGACGCTGGGGGTATCTATCCGCCTCTTCACATGAACCACATAGCCACATTGAAAGCAAGTCCGACTATAGCAACAGCAACAGTCAGGCCAGCCTGCGATGCAGCATTGGTGGGAGACGGTGCCGGGTCATCCGTCGTCCCTGTTCCCGTCGAGTTATTGTCACCAGACTCAGTTCCGTTCGGCTCTGCAGATGGCCTCACTGTCCCCTCCTTGAAAGTATCCGGCCGAAGGCAGCTCAAGTAGGTCTCGGGCCTCCACGACGATCCATTCTCTACAATGGCTGTGAGGAAGACGGGCCAGATATTGGTCGCGGCAGCCGTCCACAGTGTGTCATTGCCCGGAGCTGCAGGCTCTGCGCCGCGCTGGTAGAGGATCTGCTCAGACTTGGATTGAATAGCTATTATCTTGTTAGCTGCGATAAATCCTCCCACGGCAGCAGGCACTTGTCTGAATGCTACTCACAAAAGCCGGTTCCGCTCATATCGCCGAATTGGTCCCTACAGCTCTGCGGGATGTCGGGCAAGTAACCCGAGCAGTCCCTCTGGATGTCGTTATTGACGGCGGATAACAATCCCGAGACGCACTCGTCCGTCAACATTCGGCCGCATCCATAACCATCCTGCGAGTCAAGGTCTATCGATGCAGCGCTTATGTTGGCCGAAAGGCCATGGTAGATGGCAATACAGGTCGTCTGGTTGCTAGCAGGCGAATCAATTTCGAGAGAGATGACAGAGGTCATGGTGCTGTTGTCCGGGTCTCCTGAATTTACGTCCGGAATTGGGACGTCTGCTTTTACCGCAATGCTCAGGGAATACCTGTCAAAAGTTATGAGTCCCGTAGCGTTGGCGTTGTCTTTGTCGGCGTATTCTGAGGTCGGAATATCAAATAGCCCAAGAGGGCCATCACCGGCGATAGTCTGTTCTCCAAACTGACAAGATCCAAGCGGGACTGAGGCCAAGATGGCAGAAAGCGAGAGAAGAGAAAGTTTGGTTGGCATGGCAGCTGATTTCGTTTTCTCAATATGATGGTTCAGAGTTTGAAACTGTGCGTGTGCCGAGAAATGTCGTTGAGATCAAGCTGGGTTTGATATTCGTGGTATATGCGAATGGATGCTACTTTACAACATATTGATATCCGTGAAGCGGATGTTGGCTTTTATGAATATATCCTCGGCTCAGGCGCAGGTATTTCGAGAAAGCAGCCGCATGCTCGGACTTAATTTTAGAGCATCGGACTGTGTACTGTGGCAGTCCATGCTCAAAGTGGCTGCAGCGAATCCTTCGCAATGATGTGAGATTTAGGAACAAGATCGTGGCGTCAGCTTCTTGGCAGGCCTGGAGCCTGGAGGGAGGAGGCTGTTTACTGAGCCTCGTAGGGCGGTCAATCAGCTTGCGCCACAGACAGAGGACTTTTTCCTTTTTGGGTCATTGCGATGTTTCGGTCTTACCTTGTCGGCTTCACCTCACGATCATGATGCCGAGGACGATGCACGAGGTATCTCACAGCCGACCTTGGATAATCGCCGTGAGACCGCAGCCAGCTGGTATTACAATCTTTTGTCGCATGTGACCGTCATATGGGTAAGCTTTCGAACATCCCATGTTGTCGAGCGAACAACTGTCAATTCTAAAAAGCTTAAGTAATGTCTAGTGATGAGGGTCGTACGTATTTGGCAAGATACTCGGCACTTGAAGCAGGAGGCTTGTCGTCAATAGGGTTAGGGTGAGCTTCCTGACGCGGGGGGAGGAAGCCCACTTCGGCAGGGGAGGTGGGACTGGACCGATTTTGGCCGCCCAAGTGTGGTGGGTCGCGTCTCCAACATTTTGGGGACTGTTCGACGCGTCCGCTGTAAGTGCAGGCCCGACGCGTCTATCCACACCACTTTGACCTTCGACCAAAGCCACGATTTGGGCTACCCAGGCACACAATTGGTGTCAGTAACGTCTCCAGGCCAATTCGACGGTTCAAATACGCACGACCTAGTCGCTGCGTCTGTCACAATGGCTGCTCCTTCCTCTCCAATCACGTACCCCCCGAGCTCGTCGCCTGCAATTCCTCCGAAGCGACCTTTTCGAGATGGCTACCAACAGCCAACTAGACCCAAGGCGAGGGGAGGCTTCATTATGGAGGACTCTGATGAGGAAGAAGATCTACCAGAGGAGCCAAGCCCAAAACGAATTATGCTCAACGATCCGAGGGCAACTTCGGATTTCACAGCGAGCAATACGGAACCAGAGCGTCCTGCTCTCGGAGAGAGGCCAGTGGCAGCCGAGCAAGAGCCCATAAACATACCAGACGCGCAACCAAGGGACGCGATAGCTGTTGACGAAGAAGAGGAAGCTCGCTATGCTCGCCTCTTCAGCCGAAATGAAGCCCCAACGGAGACGCGTGTACCGACACGGATTGGGAGGGACGGCTACGCATTCGTCACTTGCTCGGGCAAGTCTGATGGCGTCCTGAAACGCACGACTACCACCAACGTTGCCTACAAGGATATGGTTGCCGAGCGATCGAGGACAAAAGAAGGCCGGGCAAAGCGCGCCTACTTTGGTATCGATATTCACAAACTCATAGGAGATGCAACCAAGGAAATCGAGGCTTCCAAGACGAAAACGAATCCGGCCCCAAGCCACACGAGACCGGTCATGCAGTCTGTGGAGGAACGATCCGCGAACCTCAGAAAGCCCAAGAAGACCATGTTATGGACGGAGAAGTACCGTGCCCGGAACTTCGTAGACCTTGTGGGCGACGACTTCACGAACAGGCAGGTCCTACGATGGCTCAAGCGCTGGGACACGGTTGTCTTTCCAAACTCAGCTCGACCCAAGCCTGCCGCGCCGAGGAAACAAGCAGCGCAGCAGCAAGAAGAAGAGGAGAAAACACACAGGAAGATCCTGATGCTGACTGGGCCGCCTGGGTTGGGGAAGACAACACTTGCACATGTATGCGCACGGCAAGCTGGGTATGAGGTCATCGAGATCAATGCAAGCGATGATCGAAGTCGAGACGTTGTGAAGGGGCGGATCAGGACCAGTTTGGGCACAGAGAGCGTAAAGACGGTCGAACATGCAAAGCCGAAGCCCGGTGCCAAAGCCAAGGTTGCCCGCCCGGCGTGTGTCGTGGTGGATGAAGTGGATGGTGTCACAACCGGCTCCGGTGCCTCGGGAGAGGGTGGATTCGTCAAGGCTCTGATCGACCTGGTCACGACTGACCAGAAGAACAGTTCCGGGGCCGCAGGCGCATCGGCGGCGAGGAAGAAAAAGAAAGGTGATGATTTTCGCCAAATGAGACCCCTGATCCTCATCTGTAACGATGTCTACCATCCTTCCCTGCGGCCACTCCGCCAATCGGGCCTAGCAGAAATCATTCGCATCGGAAAACCATCCGTCGATGCCGTCGTGGGCCGACTGAAGGCAGTCTTTGAGAAGGAAGGAATACCCTGCGAGAAGGATGCTGCACGGAAGCTTTGCGAGTCGGCATGGGGTATGTCGAATGCGTTGGATGCCAAGAAGGGTGCCGAAAGTGCTGCAGAAGGCGATCTTAGAGGTGTGATGGTTGTGGGAGAATGGGTTGCTGGCAGGTTGAAGGCACAATATTCGAAAGGACCGATGCAGCTCACACGCCAGTGGATCGACAAGAATATTGTCCAAGATTTGCAACACGGTGGTGGCGGCGCTCGTGGACTGGGCCGGGGAGGCGTCAAGGAGATTGTCAGCCGTGTTTTCCAAGAGGGCGCTGGATTCCCCCGGCAAGCCGACGTGAGCGTGAACAAAAAGACACGGCACGAACAACCACAGGCTCAGCTCGGCTTCACGGAGCATTTGAAGAAGCATGCCATCGAACGGCTGCGTGAGATGGTGGATACGAGCGGCGAGGTGGAGCGAATCCTGACCGACGTCTTCTCCGAGTACCCCAACCGCGAGTTCAACGACGATTCCTACCTGTCCAAACCAACTGAAGCCTACGAATGGCTCAGCTTCCACGATGACTGCTCGTCACGGCTCTATGCCAGTCAAGAGTGGGAACTGGCGCCCTACCTGAGCCAGCCCGTGTTGGCTTGTCACCACCTCTTTGCTAGCCCCCACCGACCACAGGCCAACACGGGTTACGACAAGCAGTGGCGAGCCGCAGAAGGTGATCCTGGGGCCGAAGAAGCGCCATTACCCTTCACCGGGCCCCGTGCCGACTATACCGCGTACGAGACAGTCAAACAGAACCGGGCCTTGTTGCAAGGGCTCCAGGGCCAATTACCGCCCACATTGATGCGGGCCTTCAGAAGCCCGGAGGATATTGCGACAGATTTCTTGCCATATCTGGTCCGCTTGGTCTCGCCAGATGTCAAGCCGGTCGTCGTGGGTGGAAGCAGTGACAAAGGTGCTGTAGCGAGCGTGCGCCGAGAATCCGAGAAGAACATGGTCAAGAGAGGGGCGGAGGTGCTGGCCGAGGTGGGCATCACCCTGGTGAAGGGCAAGATCGAGGACTCCAATCCGTCGATGGCGGGACGGACGCAGTGGGTGTACCGCATGGACCCGTAAGTTGGACCGACACTATACTCCTGAATTCCCATACTGATAATATGCCAGTGATCTCGACATGCTCTCGACCTTCGAAACTGCCGGCGCACACGTGCTTGCAGCCCAGATCCCGGTACGCTACGCCGTCCGCCAAGTCCTCGACCAGGAGCTGCAGAAGACCATCGCACAGCGCGAGACGGCCGCCCGCCAGGCGCGCTTCAGGGCCGGCATGAGCGGAGCCGCCGAGCCGGAGCAGCACGACCTGCTTCCACACGACGACAAGGAGAACGCCACCGCCGGGAAGAAGGTCCTCCCGATTATGCCCTCCATCGTCAAGAAGGACTTCTTCGGCCGGGTCGTCCTGGAGAAGCCGCTGCATGAGATCGATGGGAACAGTGGGGGCCAGAAGAAAGGGCAGGCGGCTGATAAGGAGGAGAACAAGGTCTGGGTTACGTATCATGAGGGCTTGAATAATGCTGTTAGGAAACCTATTACCTTGGAGGATTTCCTGAAAGGGCTGTGAGCTGCGATTGGGACATGGCCCGTCGGTACTTGGACAAATAATGCATTAGGTGGTGTTATCATAATGGTCTTGCGCTTTCAGATGTACGCCTTTTGGAGGCCTTCTTGCAATTTTGGTTGCCCCCTACCCCTTTCTTGGGGAATCTCGAGACTATTCAACACCGTTTGTGTGAGAGCGGGGCTTGTTGCATGATATGCTAGGCTGCCTTTAGTCACCTGCATGTCAGATGGGCTCCCAAGGCGGACTGCGGATGACGCCTCGAAAGTTCGACCCCTCGGTAGCCACCCTCTTTGTGTTGGGAAACCTTCTCAAACAACGGACTCAGGGAAAACACATTGAGGATGGTCTCCTGTTGCAATGGCTCTGACGACCCGTCAGGATGGTGACCTCGCAACGCCTTCTCCTCTCCTGGCCCTCGCGCCGGGTTTGCCTGCCCCTCAACTTGGTGATCTGAGGAGATATGCCGGCAGCGAGTTGTACGCTGGGTGGTATCTCGCCGACCCGCAGCAACGGTCAGTCTTCCTCCATATCCACTTGGAGTCCGACGAGGTGTCCATTCCTTGCTGACCTTATATGTCCTATCAGGCTCTCCGATCCAGCCAAGTCCGCATACGAGAATGCCCTCGACATCCTCAAGAAGACGCTCACGGTTGACGAGTACTCGACACCATGGCTGCAGCGCCAGAGCTCCATGCGAGACGTCCGGGATGCGGTGGCGCGGGCCATGGAGGAATACAAAACAAAGTCCAAGGGGAACAAGGTACAAGAATGGCTTTCTAGCTGCTCTCAAAGAGTCATGTACTATGGAGGTAGGCAGTTGAGCATGGACCATGACGGACAGTCAATTTGGCTGATTTGATGAGCGCAGCGATCTTCGACACTTTCGCTCAGCACCACCCGGAATACGTGTCGTTGGCCTGGGGAGCCATGAAGTTCCTCTTTATCTCGGTCCTCAACCACGAAGAGCTCCTCAGCGAGATTTCCAAAGCGATATCCAACCTGGCAGATGTGTTGCCAAGGACCGAGCTCCACTTGATCCTTTATCCTACGGCTCGGATGCAAGAGGCGGTCTCGCTGCTATATGCCAAGATTATGGAATTTGTCGTCAAGGCGATCAAGTGGTGCAAGAAGGGCAAGACTATGCATGCTATCGCTGCCATTGCACATCCCTTTGAAATCAAGTTCAAAAGTATCATCGACGAGATCACGAGACGCTCAAGAGGCGTAGACGAGCTAGCGAATGCGGCCTCCAAGGCTGAGATACGGGATTTGCATTTCACGGTACATCAAATGCATAAGTCAATTGCACATCTTACTGAGATGATGGCGTGTAAGTCATAGCACACGAATTGTGTGTTCCAATACTGCGAAATCGTTCGAGGCTGACTATGAGACTCAACAGATCAGCAACAGCAACAGACCCTACATAACCAGTCACTTCTGAGCCTTCGAGCAGAAAATCAGCAGATGTTCCGAAGAGGCCAGATCGAGGAAATACGGAGCACCATGCTATTGCTCGACGACACACCAGATTCATCAAAAAGTCTAGCATTTTGCAAATCAATGCGAAGGCGTCGTAAGCAGACATTACCGACACAGCTGCCTGTTGCTACTCTGTCGAAACTTAGGGCGTGGGTATCAGATTCTTCCTCTTCTATGGTTCTCGCCCAGGGACGCGGGATCAAAACGAGCTCATTAGATTTTGCTGTCGACTTCTTGGATGCTATTCTGGACCGCAATTATCCAGTCATCTGGGCACTACCGGGTGATAACGACAGCCCTCAGGCAAATCCATCAGTAACTGGAATCCTAAGGTCCCTGATTTCACAGCTCCTGGAACTGGAATCTGGCCAAGCCCTAAATGGAGCCAGTCCGGTCCACCTAAGGCAATTCCAGGGCAACACAAGCATCCGACACTGGTTTCAGCTTCTCGAGCGCTGCATCGCCAATTTTCCTCGCTTGTTCATAATGATCGATACAAGCCTAATAAAATACTCCCTCGAGAACGAAGCGGGAGATGACGAATACTTTACGCTCGGCGATTTCATAGAGAATGTGTCAGACATTGTTACTCGCCGAGAAAAGGATGGGCTCAAAGTTGTAATTGCATCTTGGAGGTTTGACACGGCTGGTTCATTAGAAGCCCACGAAGTCTTCAAAGATATGCAATTTGTCACTGACATGGGTCGTCGGGTAGAAAGACTTATGCGGCAACCGAAATATCGAGCCATACTCAGGAGGAGAGAGCATTCATGTTCGAAGAAGTTTAGCTTCCCTGTTGACGAGGTTTCATAGAGCTTGAAGCTATGAAGAAATGGCGTTGCGCAATAAGCTGCATAATAAAGCTTACTACATAGCCCGCCGTGAATTCGCACATCTGTTCTGTTGGTAACCAGAATCGCTTGAAATGGAGCGGCCTACTTGTGCTTACGCAGCGTGTTGCTGCACCACATGTTATGTAACCAGGTGGACCACTCATAGCAGCCCAATGCATTGATTCCTTGTTCTTCAGCCCTCAGGCGGTTCCCTCAGAGCCTCAAAAACAAGCGGGGTAAACCGTTCGTTGATCACACACTGATGAACTACGTCGCTCTGCACAACCAGACCAAAGCTGCGCAAACACACGCGACATCACTGTGAGAGACGCCATGATGGAGCAAGACAATGGAAATGCCCCAAACCATCGTGGTTCCGCGGAACCTCGATCCAATACCGAAAGGGGGAACACGTTGTTCATGGACTCTACAATCTCCAAAGATGATACAGTGGGAGATCTGTCCAAGAAGAGGGAGATGCTATCAAAGTTCAGCAGCGAGCCCGGAAGAGGTAGGCGATTACCGATTTTTCCGAATCGAGAACAGTTTCTTATTTATCGTTCCATATAATTACAATGGATGCGTCCTTCCCAGAATGTTGAATATGCGTCTCCAGGTCAGCAAAAGCAGCCCGAGTCGAGCACCCAAGGACCAGTTGGTGTGCCACCTGTGTCTCAGCCTGTGCCTACTCGTGGCGAGCCCGGGAATCCGACACAAGGAATGAAGAACCTTGACAAAAGCCTTCAGATCTCAGATGATGAGTCCGATATGTCAGACGACGGGGGGTGGAGCTGGTACCCGGATATCAAAGCCAATGAGCAGGCGCAATGGCGTCGAATGGCCCGGGCAAAGCGAGCTAACCTCGTTGTAACGACTGCAGGGAACAGCCCAGACTTGAATGGAACCGTCGATTCTCAGCTATATGGGAATTCTGCCAAATCCGTCGATGGATCTGATGAGTGTCGCGAGTCTCTCGTGGCGGCGTCAGCCTCAAACGAGGATTCAGGCTCAACCCAGGCTTCCGGTACGAGTTCTGCGTCCGTTGACCGCAATGACGTGACCGGTGCGCTTGCTAATCAAAAGCATCAAAAAGAAGTTTCGCAGGGCCCCCGTAAAGTCGACAGCCCAGGGAGTCTGGTTGAAAATATCTCAGCCACCCCGAGGGCCTTCCCAGTACATTCTGAAAGATTGAGCCCTGGCTCTAAACCGTTTCTTGAGGACGAGGCCAGGAGTCAGCGTGACCGAGCCTCGCAGGAGCTTCAACCAACTATGTCGGAATCACTGAATGCGATTGCGGAAAAGTTCCTTGGCATCGATGTCCTGGATCAAAGACAGGACCTTTCCCGGTTTATGGCTTGTTTATTAGATACCATCGATATGCTTGGCACCAGGATCAACTTCCTGGAGGCCAAAGATACCGACAGTAGAAACCGCGCCACCCGTGAACTCCAAGCTCTTCGTGCAGCGGAAAGCCAAGCAAGTATCTACATAAGTAAAGTGCTTCACAGAGTACGCTGCTCCAACCGAAGCCACCATCATAATCTTTACTACTATGAAGACAAACCTACTTACAGAGATCGACATTCAGGGGGCGAGGGAAAGTTAATGGGTGACAAGATTGTTCACAGTCTTGACAAGTATTTTGGTCCGCAATCGAACGTATCATTTCTCGTGGTGCACGAGCATTACTGCACAACTTACCTCAATTTTGACGACCGCACGTTCGATGATATTCGCCTACGGAACCTGGGACCGAGCAAAGAGAATCTTCGAATAGTATCACCTCTGCTCCAGAAAGCACTGCTTCGAGTCGCGGAATATCCCCCGATACAAAGGGGTATGAACCTATCCTTCCTCAGAGATGAAGGAATGGGTGCCCCATACCCGTTTCTGTTTCACCACCACAAGAGACTCGTTGAGCTCGCCCGAGAAGAGGATTTTAAAGGCGTATTGAGTCCACTTCTAGAGTTCTTGGACGAAAACTACAGAAAAGAGTACGAAGAGGCCAATTCACTATTCGAGGAAGGATTCGTGACAGGTTGCCATCTTACAAAACTATTCAAACCAAACCAAATGGTTCTCAGCCGGCGTGAATCCAATGTCCTGGAAGCACACATACTGTACGGAACCGGCACCCCCATCAAAGGCAAAATCCATTTGGTAGGCTGGTCCTGGGTGTATGATGGCAACGAGCTGAAGAGGCAGTCCTCGTCGCAAGATATCGATGGCGTGCTGGACGAGCGGACGCGGATCACGGACCTCAAAGTCTACCCGGCAGATTTTGCACGAGCCGAGGACATAAAGTACCTCGAGAAAAGAGGCAGGGAGTTCTGGAACATGAGGGACCAAACTTACACCTGCTACACTGGCTGGGACAAAGACCGACTCTATCACTACGTATGTGCAACGCCTCCCTGCCCCCGGCGGCCCTTCTGAAACTCTTTATCTTGACCGTGAATCTGATAGCAATAAGTACAGGCTGAAGACAGATTCATGGTCGACATGGCAACTTATCAATTGATGCATCCAATCCCTAACCCTTCTGTCGCGGCCATGCCACCACCCTTCGAAGACCAGGTGTATGTGAAGCTGGATCCTTGGCCCCGGAAAGTTGATAAAACCGAGGAACTATCAGAAAAGGCCGCGATGCTTCTTCCCAGCACGATATTTGGTTTCAGACTACAAGCGAAGAAGTGGAGTAAGCAGCATGCTCCCCTCCCCCCTCATACTATAATCAGAAATAACACGGCTTCATACGACTTGTGTGAACTGACAATTATTAGTCAACCTGCTTGTTGATAACTTTCACAGTATCAAATGGAATCCGGAGGCTTTCGGGCGCCTCGTTCTCGATGAATCTGTGAAGAAGATGATTTATGCGCTGATCAATGTACAAAAGTCAGCAGGCAGGATGGATGATATCATTGCTGGCAAGGGCAATGGCTTGATCATTCTACTCCATGGGAGTCCAGGCACTGGGAAGACTTTGACAGCAGAGAGGTTTGTGCAAATAGTCCTGTATCTACAATTTTGAGCGTGTCTAATCATGGGAGTCATGCAGCGTCGCAGAGATTGCAGAGAAACCACTGTATCGCGTCACATGCGGTGATATTGGCACGGATCCAAAGGACGTCGAGAACTATTTGGAGACGGTCCTGTACCTGGGAAAGACCTGGGATTGTGGTATATCAAACCCTGGTCTGTATTGTGGAAAGTCGTTGACTTTGCTACAGTCCTACTTCTGGATGAGGCAGACGTGTTCCTCGAGGAACGTACTATGGCGGACCTGCAAAGAAACAGCCTGGTATCAAGTGAGAAGCCACAGATCAATCTCGCTGAACTGTCACACCGGAAAGATTCTAACCCTTCTAGTCTTCCTCCGAACGCTCGAGTACTACGACGGCATCCTCATCCTGACCTCGAACCGCGTCGGCACTTTCGACGAGGCATTCAAGTCCCGCATCCAGGTCGCCATCCACTACGAGAGCCTGACCAAGAAGTCCCGAAGGGCCATCTGGCGCAACTTCTTCGACATGATCGAGGAGTCGGAGGACGAGGATGCAAACATGGCCGAGTTGGAAAGGAGGCTCGACGAGCTCGCGGCGCACGAGATGAACGGGAGGCAGATCCGAAACGCACTGCTCACTGCCCGGCAGCTTGCCAAGCACGAAGGGGAGAGGCTGGACTGGAAACATCTGAGCCAGGCTATGAAGACAGCGGCGGACTTTAACAAGTACCTGAAGACGGTTAAGGGGCATAGTGATGATCAGTGGGCGCGGGAGGAAATGTTGAGGTAGTGGATGGTGGTGTTGAGAGGCTTTCCTTTATAACTTCTGTGACATCGATTTGCCTCCGAGTTGATTTATTTGTTTCTTTTCTTTTGGCATATAGTTTTGTCAGCTCTCCATTGTCTTGTTTTGTTACAGATTTACATACCTAGGTGTGTATGGAATCGTGGCTGTCGTATAGGCTCCCAAGTCTCTCGAGCAAGGCAAGATGTTGATAGATTAACATCGAGCCGTTCTTGATACCATCCTCCTCTTTGGATTGGGTTGGGTAAGGTCTTACCATGCTTCGGTTTTACAGGCACACACCCGGGCAAAGAGTTGTATCAGAACGCCGCTAAAGACAGGCCGACCTCAATTTGCGAATGTTTTCAACACAGTACCTACGTCCAGGAGACGAAGCAATGGGGAGAAAAATGCATTCAATACTCGTATGACGATCTCCGTAGCTCCCATCCCAGTGAAGACCTCCCATGCACTCAAGAAGTTTCCACATAGCAGGCAAGACGTCCTATGTCCTGAGCTGGATGCCTGTTCTGAGTGACACACAACATTTTAGATTCATAGTACTGCAACTCCTCAACGCCTGGCCCATGTAGGCACCAACGTACGGATTCCATGCGCTATTGGATAAAGCATTGCTGGTACACCAGCCAAGGCCAGCATCTGAGCCATCAACGTGACAATCCTGCCACCCAAGGCCTAGAATTTGTGACTCCCTTTGCGATTTCTCCGAGCTTTTGCGAACAAGCTCTTCATTATGGTACGCATAACTCTTTTGAACCTTCCCACGAGCCGAAGGCATATCCGTCTGGCGGAGCAGATACACGGTGCCGTCCCCTCAGTCTCGCAACCTCCCTTTCTCATACTGGTCGAGACTGGATATTGCCAACCTATTTCTTCTTCTGCTCCAGCTCTTGCCACTTCCGCGCAGCGGCATGAGATTTGACCGTGACCATAAAACGTGGACTGGCCTGCACAGCCTCGCGGGGGGCTGTGTCTGCCTCACTCTGCGGAAGCTGGAACTTGACGGTGCGTCGACGGCCGCTGGGATTGGTTCGACGCGGTGCCTTCGCAGCAGCCTTGACCTGAGCTGCAGGCTCTGTGGAGTCTGCTTGGGTTCGGCTTGGACTTCCCTTTCGAAGGATTCCACGCGGCTTTGGGCGAGAGAAAGTGCCTCGAGGGGGAGATTGCGCATTTGTGGTCTTTGCAAGGTCATTAGGTGCTTGTGGGGCGCTGGCTTGAGCATCGCGGGTGTCATTTGCCGGTATCTTGGTGAGCTCGTCGGGTGAGCAAGTTGGGCCGTCTGGCTCTGGGCTCAAACCCACCCACTCCCACATGATGTGCTCCTTACCAGTTTTTTCAGTCTAATGTTTCTGGAAGACAAAGGGGAAAAGGTAGTCTCACCTGCGCCGATGCGGACTGCGCAACATGCAAAGGGGTCTCCAGTGGCAAGGTCAAGACAAAGTCGACAGGGTATCTTCCATCGTGCTTGACGACGCGCTGGATCCGACCGTCGTAGTTTGGTTTGGGAATTCCGGTAGTCAGAGCTTGCTCGAGGTAATCCAGGGCCTCGCGAGTCGGACTGCCCAGCGGCCATTCTGAAAAATCAACGTCGCCATTGGCGGCGGCGGCGTTCTCGCTTGCATCATGGTCCGAGGTGACTCGCGGGCGATTAGAGGGATCCATGGTGGTCGGACGACGAAGCCTTGTCGTAGTGTGCATCGATAGGTCCTCGCTGATCGATGGGACCAGCAAGGATAGGTTGAACTGAAAAGCAAAGGGCCGTTAGAGACCGTTTCCGAGTGTGATTCACAGCTGGACCGGGGAAGTTGCCAAGGCGATTATTCCCCTGATTCAATGAACCCATTCACGAGAGGTTCTGAGCGCGTCAAGGTCAGGTGTCATTATTCCCAAGGGGAAGTACTCGGAGCCCAGTGATATGCTTGTCTGCCATGCATCATTCAAGGTTCCCAGTCATTGTATGTTGACTAGGTACACTATATTTGTAAGTAAGGATCAAAGGGAATATCAGTGATGTCCTGAATGGTGACATCAAGTTGGACTTTTTACATTATGACTATTATTGCCGGATTTTGACCCGCAGATATCCAGAATATAGGGCATGGTAACATGGGCGCTTCAAGGTGAACATATTGCTCAAGTCTTCTTCAGCTGTTGCCACGATAGAGAATGACACCAATCTGGGTAATTATGATTCAAAACTTGAAGCTCTTTGTGCATTATTCCGAAGAGAGCGTAAGAGACAAAACAGAAGTCGTAAAAGAAGGCAAAAGGAAGGAAATACACAGTAACCCATGTATAGTCTCTGTCAAATACATAGGTAAATATGCATGTAGGACCAGCTGGTGCTTATTGAAATTGGATTTGCACCAAATGAAGGAGTGACTCGAGTTATGTCTGCTATTGGTGTGTGCAAATCTGAGTTAACCATTTGAGAAAACACTTGGCACGTATTTCATCAATTTGATACGACACGAAATATGCATGGGGAAAGGTATGGATGGATAGAATCATTAGTCTTCAATATCTATTTCATGTGGAAAACCAAAGCCGGTCTATATCTTTCGTGGCTGTCGTCTTGCGAGCTCACCACCGTTCTCATTCTTCCATGTACCCGCATAGTGATGAGTAACCAAAGTCTCGCCGATCGGGCCATCCGCCTCATCGAACTTGTTGGTCAAGTTGGCGAATGCATACCCAGGCAGAATGGTGACATCAAGCACCCGCACCGGCTCTCGAATGTTCTCAATCATCTCGCGCTCGATCGGCCGCCCCAGAGCCCGCCCCAGGCTCTTCAGTATGCTCCGTGTCATCCGCCTCGGCCCGGTGTAGTCGACAATGTCCCCGACTATCTCCATCGTCAGCTCCGCAATGGTGACGTTCGCCTCGGCTGTGCTCTGGTGAATCGAGGCCATGATGTCGTCGATTACCATCAGCATGTGCGGCAGTCCTGGCTTAGACAAGATAGTCCAGCTGGCGAACTCGTGAGTGTACTCCCAGCTCCACCCCGCGTCAAACTCCCAGCCGACCAGAAGTGACGTCTCGTTCCTATGCTCCTCGGGGATCCATTCGTCAATGGGGAAACCCTCACAGGAGACGTCTAGATCTGACCATACGCCGCCCTCGACGTACAACAGGAGGTATCTTAGGAGGTCTGCCTTGAGAATTGGAACAGTGAGACTGAGATATGCCTCTACGATGTCCGGGCGTGTTGCTGAGAAGGTCTGTTCTACCCAATAATCGGCTGACGGGTCTGAGAAGAACTCATATCTGTATGTGGGATTCTGTCTGATGCAAGTCTGTGTCCACTCTTCAATGTCCTGGCTTTTGCCTTTCGGCCCGAGCTTGTACCATATCCTTTTGGGAATGCCCTCGTCGGCCAATGGTTGCACTTCTTCAGCTGGCTGCTCTGGGCGTTCCCCGAGGCCTAGGCCGTATCCTGCAGGTATATGGAGATGCTCAGCCAGTTCGTCGGCGATCCGGTCCTGGTGGTTCCATGCCTGATATAGAAGGAAACATAGCGCTACCGAGGCGGCGAGTAGCGTGGTTTTGAAGGTTTTGGATCTAGGCGATACCTGTTGTGCTTGTAATAACATGGCGTATGCTGTTGTTCTAGCGTGAACCACGAAAGATCACGGACGAGAATAGGTGCCACGGAAACGCAGCCCAGATAGCTATATCTACGCTATGGGTTCAAGGCATTTGTTATGTGGTCGACGAGTGCGGCCAAGTCTATCTGAAACCCTCCTATATGATCTGGATTGACTCGACGCCTGAAACGATTTTGGCTTCCCGCACGCAAATAGACCTCGTGCTGTGAGACGGGTTGCGGGAGCTACTCGTGCGCCATGTGTTCTAAATTGGTGTACTCCAGGTCCAATTTCTTGGAGACCGATTAAATCAACCCGTGGCTTCAGAATGACTCGAATCACCAAGTTCGTCGCCCACGTTCCCTTGTCAACATGGCCATGGGACTGAACCATTGCTGACGTTCCGTAGCCATCATCAAGCTTCCTTCACCACTATTTGTCCGGCAAATTTAAAATGGATAAAATCTCCTGAAATTGTACATCTTCCATAAAGATGCTACCGCTCAGATCTTGACATTCCTTCGACACGGGTAGCTTCATTGTCAACGTCGCATTGACTGTTGACGCGCCGCTAAAGCTTATTCCAACATCCTTGATGCCGGATAGAGTTCATGCTTGATTGGGCTTGCGCGGCATCACGCCTGACCAAGAGTCTTGGGCCGGCCTAATTCAGACCGGCGGCCCTTTCAACCATCGCCTCCAGCTGAAATAAGAAGCGAACAGGAAGGCCCAACCAGTAAGCATCTTTGAGTGGCGTGCCTAGCTTAACACAGCCTTTCCTTGTCAGCTCAATAAGTGCCAGGCCGATGAACACTTGGATGTCACGTTATGGAAGATGATATGGGACGAGGATGCGGAGAAGTTGAAACATAAGGAGACGGCCGTTGAGACAATGATCAGCCACCGTTTCTCGGTAAAGCCGGGTCGGGCTCAAGAAATAATCCGGCCTCTGTACCTAGAAAACACTGAAAGCTGTGAGACAGGTGTAGTGGCACATGTCATGCAATAAAAGAGTACTCGTAGGAGAGTGGCATTCCAGAGGACCCCTTGATTTCAAGCAGCTCGTCTGCCGGATGGACCGGCTGACAACTGACTGAACACCGAATTTGCATCTTGCAGCTCTGATCAACATCGCGGTCTCTGGCACGGGATACTGAAGACATGACCTGACTGATCAAGCTGAAGCACTCTGTATGGTTGAAGATGGCAGTCAACGGGCAGGATTTCTAACTTGGCTGACGCTTGTACTTCGGCCGGGAAAGCGTTAATCTAAACAGGGACTTCAGTTGGGCCTTACGCTCAAAGTTTCGTCTTCACATGTCTTCTTTCACATACCCAGTGCCAATCCAATCATTACTGGCAACAATTTGGCAATCGCGATTACTGGCATTGATTAACAGACATCCAATATCAAACGATTCCAGGACCACATCAGGATCCAAACGCACTCTCTTTCCTCTCAACGGCGGAATGTTGTTCAAGATACACCAGGTATTTTCGAGACTGTATCACTCCTCCTGCCTAAAACATCCCTCCAGGAGGTGCACCTGCCAGCTGTTGGGTCCATGGAGACTTGTCCTTTAGGCCGATCCTTAGCCGACCCCCTCTAAGCCAGCCACATCATCTTTCCCTAAATCTTTGCAAACCTCGATTGACTTTCTCCTATTGGACTGGTACTATTGACCAACAACCGGGGCCCACTGATTGATACGAGTGTAGAGGGGAGGGCAAGTTGGCCAAAAGTGCACCCTGACAAGGAAAGATACACGGCCAACTCAACCCCCAGCACAAAGAGCCATTCACGTTGCTCGTTCTGCAAACTTCCTTTGTTACCCCAAGTTACATGATCACATTATCCGCCATCCCTTTGTGGGCAGGTAATACAAGATGTATATCACCACTCTCTCTAGCCTCTCTTTCCTACAGCTCTTTTGTGATCCTGATCAACATCTACAATACAACATCCATTAAACAGATACATTTCCAACAATCAACAATCTACAATATGGTCTACACGACTCTACTCATGGGCCTATCCCTCGCTGCTGTTACGGCAGCCCATAGTGCGGATCCAGCAATTCTTTATGCTGCCTCTTACTCCGGCGACATTATATCTCTGTCCTTAGAACACAGCAATGCTGGCTACACGCTCAACAAGAACTCAGTCGCAACCGGGTGTGGTGCCAATCCTGTGTGGCTCGAGCAAGACAAGGAACGAAACCTCTTGTACTGCTCCGATGAAGCCGGCACCATTGGTGTTTTTGGGGTCGATGCCTCGACACCTGGCTCCTTAAAGCCCATCATGCAGATGGATTCATCTTATGCTCCAGTCGCCAGTACCCTGTTCGACGTTGACGGAAACCGTGTCATCGCCTTCGCGCATTATGGCTCACCTGACGGCGGCCCACCCGGCGCCGCAGGTATCACCACTTATGCTGCAGGTGCTGATGGTGGCCTCCAGATCACCTTTAACTTGACCACGGTCTCTGCTGCGACGGGCCCAAACGCGGAGCGCCAAGGTGCGTCACATATACACCAGGTTGTTATGGACCCGACGGGAAAGTTTATGGTAGCTCCAGATCTCGGCGAAGACTGTGTCCATGTCTACCGTGTCCGGGATTCTCCCACGATATCTTCGCTAACGGACATACAACTCCCACCTGGCTCCGGGCCACGTCATGGTGTCTTTCAAAAAGTTGACAAGAAAACGTTCTTCCACGTGGTCAGCGAGCTGGCCAATACTGTTACGTCCTTTAAAGTCTCGTACTTTGGAAAGAGCCTCCTCGGCATGACCCAGATCGGCCAAGTTAGCACCTTTGGTGACAAGCCCGTCCCCGCTGGCGCCCTCGCAGGCGAGATAATTATATCGCTGGACGGCTTCATCACCGTGTCCAACCGTCTTGACAATTCTTTCTCGATTCCCACCTTGGACCCGAACAACCCGACCCAGGAGGAGAAGTCTGACTCGCTTGCTGTCTTCAAATCCGACAAGCAGGGTAATCTTTCCTTTGTCGACCTCTACCCAGTCGGGTGCCAGAGCCCTCGCCACATCCGAGCCAACCATGATGGTTCTTTGCTTGCTGCTGCGTGCATGGCCAACAATCGCGTTGTGGTTTTGGAGCGGAACAAGGCTACTGGGGAAATTGGCAACTTCGTTGCTAATTACAGCCTGACGGCGGCAACCTTTGTTGGTTGGCGTGAAGGATAAAGTCCCTGTTCCAACAAGATGAAACTAACTGCTTGATTGTCTTGTGTTCCTTGAATAAACTAATTATTTGATACCCTTCCGGCCACCGAGTCCTGCACTGATGGCATATTTTATCAAGCCTGCATTCAATCGTAAACTTTCAAAATACTACGTAGACTCATGAGAACTTATAAGAATGACCACACCTGAAGACGAGATTTATAAATTAATGTCTACGGCCTTGCAAGACAGTGGGTTGGCAACGCAACAAGCCACTTTGCTTGGTGTGTTCGACTGATTGGGAGAGCCTTACTCCATCCCCACAGCACAAAGGTGAAATGTCGCTCATCAGAAGATGAAGCACTTGAAATGAGGCAGCATTCTGTAACTAGCGGCGCCTTTAAGTTTTGCCCAGTGTACATATCTGGTGGTGTCGCTCCCACAGGTGGAATCCCCCGGTGATGGAGGTACAAACACGATTCCTGTGCCCAGGATCGAATGCGGCACGCGTCATTGGCTTACACCCCTAACCTGCTTAATTGTTGCCGGTACAGCTACCAAAGCGACGATGCTTCGTCTAGATACGGAATAGATAGCTGCTACCTCTTTGACAGGCCCGATATCCATGCCGCCAACACACTGTCCACGGTACGTTTGCACTATGCATGCACATAGGTGCTTCAGACGTGTAAGCTGATTTTCAGGCCCTAGTTCCCGCCAGTGTAAGCCAACCGGCACCACATGGCGCACTATGCCCAGACGAGCGGTATTCCCGTTTTATCACAGGATCGTCGCTGGAGGGGAAAACGATGGTCCACATGCATGCGTCTGACTATCAATCTATGCGTCTGACTGTCAATCTGCAATTCCGGGGTGGTGAGCTTCGTCATCTTTAGAGCCCACAAATCTCCGGGTAATCACCCTATGGCCGCTGCAATTCTCGTTGGATCACCTGAGATAGTGGGTTACACAGGGCAAGTTCCGTGGCAGGCTTTAACAATGTTCGTCCATGGCGTCAAGTGGCCCTTTATATCCTGTTGGAATCCCTGGTGCGCTATTCTGAATGAATCGTTGGGAGTTTCTGTCACACTGCAAACATGGCTACTCACACTCTTACCAATCTCATTTTTGGGGCGGAGAGCTCTCAGGCGTCCGTGCCTGCGGTGTTCGCACCAGCTCCGAACGAGATAATACTGACACGTCAGCATCTGCAGCAGGCCAGCCAGCAGGTGGCCGACTTGATCCTGACGAAGGGTGAGGCCAATTCCAGCGGAGTCGGTATAAACGGACAGCCGGTGGTTGCCCTGGCCCTTCCCAACGGCCTCGGCTTCGTTTGCACCTTTCTGGGCTTGGTCAGCCGTGGTGTCATCGCTGCCCCGCTGAACCCAGCCTACACTGTACCGGAATTTGAGGTAGGGGCAGCCTATTTGGACTGATCTGGACTTGTGATGATAGTGCTGACGCTGGGCGGCAGTTCTACCTGAGCGACTCGAAAGCGAGCGTTCTGGTCGTCGACGCAGCTTATGCGGGCGATGCATATCCGGGGACAGTGGCTGCTCGTAAACTTGGCATTCCGGTCTGCTCGATCCACATCAAACAAGAGGAGCGAGCATCTCTGCAATTGGATGTAGAAGTGCTTGAAACGGGAGAACAATCGGAAGAACAAGGAAAGCATAAAGCCAAATCCAGCGGCGTGGTGCCTCTTGTCGCGTCTCCCACGGCCGATTCCACCGCCCTCATCTTGCACACATCGGGGACGACAGGCAAGCCCAAAGCTGTGCCATTGTCCCACGCCAACCTCTGCCACGGCGCACGTAATGTGGCCCAGGCCTATGGTCTTGGCCCCAGCGACCGTGGCTACCTCATCCAGGTTCTTTTCCACATTCATGGCATCGTCGCTGGACTGCTCGCCCCTCTGGCATCCGGAGGGAGTGTCGTGGTCCCAGGCAAATTTGATGCCAATGTAGCATGGCAGGAATTCATCGCATCAGGCTGCTCCTGGCTCTCGGGTACACCTTCAGCGCTGCAGATTCTCCTGCACGCACCACGCGCCGGCCCTAATCTGGGCATCAAGTTCTTACGCAGCTGCTCTTCGCCATTGCTGCCTTCGACCTTCAGGCAGCTGCAGAGGGTCTTTGATTGCCCAGTGTTGGAAGCCTACGCTATGACTGAAAATGCCCATCAAATGACTACCAACATCGCAGGTCAAGCCACACCAGGGTACGTCGGCAAAGCAGCAGGCTCAGTGCGCCTGTGCATCTTCGGCAACGACTCCACCGCTGGTCCGCTCGCAATCGACGTCCAGGGCGAGATCTGCATCACTGGACCCTCTGTCACGAGGGGCTACCTCGACAATCCTGAAGCCAACTCCAAGGCCTTCTTCACCGACTCCGATAGTACGCGCTGGTTCCGCACGGGCGATATCGGTGTCTTGGACAGCCAGGCCGGAGGCAATCTGCGCGTCGTGGGACGAAAGTCCGAGATCATAAACCGCGGCGGTGAGAAGATCTCACCACCTGAGGTCGACGAGGCCATGATCCTCTGCGCCGCGCCGCACGTGCGCGAGGCGGCATGTTTCGCGGTCCCTGACGAGTTCTTTGGCCAGGAGGTAGAGGCTGCCGTCGTCCTCGCGGAAGACGCACCTGAAGAGCTGCGCGAGGAGGCCACAGTCCAGCGGCTCCTTGAAGAACGGCTCGCCCTCTTCAAGATCCCCAAGCGGATCCATTTCTTCGAGGATAAAATCCCAAAGGGCCCCACGGGAAAGATACAGCGTGCTCAACTGTCCAAAACGCTCGCAAAGCCGGCTAGTGGCGAAGGCAACGGACAGGCTGTCAACATGGACCCCGTGGATCTCCCTGCCCGTATATCCAAACTTATGGCAGCAGCTCTGCGCGTAGATGCTGACCGTGTTCAGCCTGAAGTCACGCTCTTGGAATTGGGCGCTGACTCGATGAGCTTGACGAGGCTCTTGAGCGACCTGCGTCATATAGGGTGCAGTATTGCTATGTCGGATCTAATACTGAATCCCACGGTTGAGCAGGTCATCGACATGTGTAGAAAGTCTTATTTCGCCGGGAGAGGACCCAACAAGACCGGCAGCCTTGACCTAGACGCAGCTGATGACGTCGAACCGCCTGCGCCTTTCTCTGTCCTCAGCGAGCACATCAAAAGCCTAGAAGGTGTACCGTCCGTTGACTTCATCCTGGCTGACGTGGCGAAGCAAACAGGTCTGCAGGTTGATCAGCTGGATGATGTCCTCCCCCTATCTCCTGAGGCGAAGTGGTTCCAGAGCGCGACTTTGACAAACCAATATAGCCTCAAGGACACAGCAGCCTCATTCGTCACAATGGGGGCTCCTATCCAAAGCTCTGTTGATATTGGCAGGTTGAAATGGGCACTTACGGAGGCGGCCAAGGCAGAACCAGTGCGTTACGAGACGTTTCCTCCCAAAGACTTCTTCGCAATCAAGATACGCTAATGCCTTCGTCTCATGAACACAGCTTCCACGAACCTATTTCGCTCGACTACCGTCATCTGAAGAGTGGCTGCAAGTTATAGCCAAGCCTAATGCCGCAGCACTGAATTGGGAGGAGTGGTCCGCCTCCTCCAAACAAGCCATGCTTGAAAGGCTCCAACAAGAACACGACGCGTTGCGTTACACCCCTGGCTGTCGTGCATCGGTAAGAAAAATCACCGCATCGGCCATGTCTCCAGTTTCGCCTCCCTGAGCGGATGCTAACCTCAGGTGTCGTTCGAACAGAAGTACTTGCTCGTTAGCTACCCCAACGACCAAGGCGAGACATGTCGGGGGTTTTACTTTGCCGATAGCCACATTGTGACCGACAACACTTCCCGCTCCAGGCTGCGAGACAACGTTGTGAAGCTGTACCTGGGGCAAGCGACAGTAGACAACCTGCCACAGAAGCCCCTGCCAACCGGGATATTAGTGCGCGATCTTCTCAACAGAGCCAAAATCAATCATGCCAGCAAGGCCAAATTCTGGAGGGACGACGATGCAAGCCACGCCGCCGCGGAACAGCCACCCTACATCCCGCCACCGGAAGCAGGCGTCGGCGGCAGGGTGTCCCGGTGGTCCGTAGACGGCGCCTTCCACCAATCCGCCTGGACAGGCGACCTCAAAGGCCTGACCCTCGCACTGGGGATGACGGCGCCCACAGTCGTCCAGACCATCATGCCCCTGGCACTAGCGGCCTTCGAGTACCAGGGCACGCGCGCGCTGCCCAGGTCCGTCTGCTTCGGGTACAGCTCCTCGTCGCGCAACGCGCGCATCCGGGGAATCGACCAGTCGCGGGCCTTCGCCATGTTCTTCCCGCCGTTCCGCTCCGCGCTCGCGCTCGCGCGGCAGTCGCTGTGGCTGCACTGCCACCAGGCCGCGCTCAAGGTGGCGGACCTCAACGCGAACCGGCTGCTGGTCGAGGCGGCGGACACGGCGGGGGATATCCACGTGCAGTACAACTGGCGCGAGCTGCCTGCGGGGAGCCTGTGGGCCAAGACGATCGAGGACGGGCCCGAGCAGTTCCTGGCGGACTTCCCTTGCCACACGACTGTCAATGTCATGCGGATGGGTATTGATTCGTTCTTTATGTTGGATGGGGAGGAAAAGGGGTACATTAGGTGGAGGGAGGAGAATGGGTTCCCGGTGAGCTTCATGGAGGTGCTGCAGCGGTGCTTGACTTTCATGTGCGACAGGAAGGATGAGCTTGTTGGCCTGACTCTGGATGATCTTGTGGAGACTGTGGTGGCCTCTTTCGATACTACTACTACTGGGCATGATTAGCACGATGTGAGCGGGATGTATTTTTTTCCCCTCAATTCTCTGTATGTATGCAAGACTACCAACTCAGTCCGACCACAACAGAGCACCACAGCAACCACCAGTAACATTTCCGCTGGTCGGCCCAACTTTCACCACCTCAGCAGCTGTCTGGTACCGTGTCAAGCCATCAGACGAGTTTGTTGTCGGTTGCTCCATCTTCCAGACAGTGACGACATGCGACCCATAGTACGTCGCCGCCATGTACTCATCTGACCACGGAGCCGGCGCGACAACATTCCCCTCGGCGCCGTTCGTAGACGTGGGCACCTGGAACATCTGCTCGATAATGGCTCCATCGTCGGCCAGGAGGTATGCCGAGATATACCCCGGGTAATCCGTCGACATGGAGCGCGCGGATGCCCAGAGGTACCGCCCGCTGGCCGAGACCGCCAGGTCGGCCGCCCACCAGGTCGACGAGTTGGCCTCGGGGATCAGCGATGATCGGAACACCTCCTCTCCGACCAAGCCCGTGTCCCCGTCCAGCCCGTACGAAACCAGCAGGCTCGGCGTCTGCATCGTCGCGTAGAGGTAACTGGACGAGGGATGCACGGCGACATGCCTCGGCGCCCAACCCGACTCGACGCTGATGTTGCCCAGCACCGTGATGGCCCCCGTGTCCCCGTCCACCGCGTTGGTCCAGATCATGTCGCCCGTCAGGTCGGCCACGTGCAGCAGCTGCGTCCCGTCGGTCGCGTTGCCCCACGCCAGGCCGTGCACCCCGGACGCGGCGGTCAGGTTCCAGCTCTGGGAGGCGGGTGACTCAAGCAGGCCCGTACTCTCGTTCGCGGCGTGCACCACGCCGCAGGCTCCGCCGTCGCCTGGCCACGTTCCGTGGTAGATGGAGTACGGGGGCTGACGGCTGGCGAGGACGAAGGCGTTGGAGCCCGTGCCGTAGGGGCAACTATTCGAGTTGTCCAGTACCTGGGCCATGCTCAGGCTACCATTGGAGAGGATATTGTAGCTGGATATGTTCGAGGTTTCTAGTGAGACGCCGTACAAAATGGTTCTAGTGTGCTGTACTCCCGTTTAGAATCCAGTTCTTTCTCACATTCTCATTCAGCGAGGTGCGCCATGTGCTTACGTCGAAATCTAACCAGACCATGGGGCCATCGGCTGGGGTTGAATCGACCAGATTGAACTCCAGCGTCTCGTCATCGAATTGAAGCGTATACAGCTCGGAGACGTTGTGAAAGTTAGATGCGTAGAGCGTGTGTACGCTCGAGAGGACGGGAGTGCACAAATGGGCGCCCAACAAGGCGATAAATGCCCAAGATGTCGCAGAATTGCCCATCGTTCGCAACTTTCTTGATCAAATATCTTAATGCAGTCTGTACAGCAGCGAGGAGTTTCCTGGCGACATTAGTGCTTTCGTTCGACGAGGCTTGCCTAATCACAATGGCTCTTTAGTATCAAGCCGACCGAGATCTTATATCCTACCAGTCATCACGTTCCATTACGTACGCAAAATTGTCAAGGTGTAGAGACAAAGGGGGCAAAGGCGGCTTACCCGAAACTCTAACATAACGTCGCTCACGTCTCGGATGGGGCCGAAATTGAAGAATACGCATTCAAGCTTGGCATTAAAACTTCAACCTCATAGCTGCAGTGAAATCACTTGAGAGGCGCTAGGATACCTTGTGGCTTACTTTTTGTAAATTCCTTCGTGACAAGGTGAGACCACTCCATCTGTTTTCCACTTCTTCACACACCTCCTTGGTAGATTCCTATTTTGACATAGAGGCTTTAGACTTCAGAGCCATCCATGCCTCCAGGGTAATAACAGCTAGCCAAAACAAGATTTTGGCAGTGCCGTCTCCAAGTACTTTTTTCTTGTTGCGTTAATCAGAGCTCTTCCAAATTCGAAAAAGAAAAGTTCATGATAACAATCATTCTTTGGACGAACAAATCTAAAATTGATGTCTCTGCGATTCGAATCATGATATCTTCATCACACGTCCAATGTAATGGAGTAATGAATGTATACTTATAATTATGTTCGATTATATTCACAGTGATACGATAGCCGAGCTTAGGGTACAAGGATCAAAGTGGTGCCAGAATGGCAAACGGCAAATCGTCAAAGCCATCATAGAGCCTTTACATAATTAGTCATTGCCATATACCAAGATAACAGACCCCTCGCTGGCAAAAGCCATTCTTATTTCTTCGTCTTCAACAGCCAACCTTGTCTGATTTGATAATCAACACCCAGTCAATGTCCACGCCCCCACTGCTCGGCGGTGTAAACGTCCTGTTGCCCACGGCCACGAACGAGTCGATGAGTTGCAGCTCGGCCGTGCGCGGGTCGAACCAACGCGCCGTCGCGTTGACGCCAGCCGTCCCCCATAACTCGGCGACAGCGTCGAGGTCGACGCTGAACGCGTCGCCCCAGCCGCTGTACACCCAGTAGTGGCCGCCGGTGATCATGCCGGCCACGTAGCGGTCGGCCTCGAACGAGAGGACGTCCTCGGCCGCGTCGGCCGGGGAGGAGATGAGCTCCCGGGCGGGCTCGAGCGCGTCGAACTGCGCGGCGGACAGGCCGTCGAAGACCCTGACGACGTAGCCCGTCTGCGTGGCGCCCGGCCAGTGGATCGCCTCGTGCCAGCTGGCGCTGGCCTCGAGGCCCAGCTGCGGCTCCATGTAGTGCTCCGGCCCCGCGATCAGTGACATGTTCTCGTAGGACTGCCGGACGGGGAAGGAGCCGAAGGTGATGCCGCAGGCGCCCGAGAGGACGGCCGGGTAGAAGCCGTGGCGGACGTCGGATGTGTTCCAGAGCGGCTTGGTCTCGTTGAAGGAGTCGTGGGCGCCCTCGTAGTGGTTCTCGAGGTCCATGACGGGGCCCGGGAACTCTTGCCGCATCTGGATGATGTTCTCGTAGTTCTTGCGGGAGTCACACGGGCGCAGCACCGTGTAGTTGGCGTCGATGCCGTTGGGGTCGGGACGCTCGTGGCCGGACTGGACGCCGTCCATGGAGAGGTTTCCATAGCTGCCGTTGATATACTACGGCACAGATTAGCCTGGTTACGAGACAAGAGAACACGGTGCCAGTAGGAAGGAACTTACGTTATGCCCGTAGGGAAGGGGTGTGGGCGGATTAACGATCCAGGGGCTCGTCGGCTGGAAGGTCACGAAGGCATCGTAACCCTGCACCGCCTCCTCCTCTCGGAAGCCCTTCATCATGGCGGCCCAGATGGGCCTTGTGTCCGTGATAGGGCCGAGGTACGACAATGGATCCGAGTCGGGGTTCTCCCGCCAGGCTGCGCGGGCCTGGGGAACGTTGTCAGCCCAGAAGGCGTTGGTGTCTCCGCCCATCATCTTGGGACTCCAGGGTAGCGCTTCCCGAGGAAATGACCGTATACCTCGGCATTCTTTTCGTCAAACACCGTGAAGGTGGTGGTTCCGTACCAGCCCGTGTTGACGTAGCGGCTCCAGGTCGGCACGAAGCAGATGAGAACGCCGTAGTCGGCAGCCCTGGTCACGACCCAGTCTACGAAGGAGAAGTAACCCTCGTTGGGCTGTGTCACGTCCTCATCGTCGATGGCCAGGTCTCCATAGAAGTTGGGGATGGTGGTGACGTTGTACTTGGACAGGAGCACGGCCTGGATCACGTTGAAGCCCTTGGCGGCGCGGTCCGCAAGGTATAGGTCAACGTCGGTGCGATTGAGCTTGTGAAAGAGCTCCCAGTTGGTGTCGGCGATCCAGAAGAAGGGCTCGTTGGTCTTGGTCCGGTGCAAATAACGGCCGTTGGGCGACGCAGAGATGGCCACATTCGACCAAGGGAGTTCCTTGGGAACAGCCAAGGCGAGTGCGAAAGTCGCCAACGCGGCAGCGCTGGCAAGCAGGCTGAACAGGCGCGCCATGTCGATTCCGTCTCTGGATCTTGAGATGCGGCTGACAACCCAGGCGGTATCCCTCGGACCTCCATTCTAAGTCCTGTTGCATTTATATACGCTATATACCAGCCGTCATCGGAAGTCAACATGAAGCACGCGATAGGTATTTGCGCAAGGCCAGAACTCCATCATCAGGCATGACTAAAAAATACTACAATTGTTTTTGTTTCCACATCTTCTCAACGCTCGATTGCCGGGGAGTGAGGGGGATCTCTTCCAGTCGGACGACTATTGCCGTCTCTGCGCCCGACGGTCCCGACCTCCGAGGTGGTGGAGCTATCTCAATCGGGCCGGACGTTTTCTTCCCTCTTTTATTTCCTCATTCTCTCCGTCGAGCACGGCTGGGGTTCTGGGGCACGACATGGGGACTCGGTGGGGACGCTCGGCTATTTGCTGTGGCGGCTCTCCATTGAGTTGCATTTTAGGACGAGAACACGGCGTGAACATCCCTCTAGGAAACATTGGAAGCGGAGCACAACGAGGGGAACCCCATGTTAAATCCAGGCCGACGGCTATAACCTTATCCGGCCTTTTCTTGGTTGACAGTTTCGGCCACCTTGTGCATGCCTCCTAGCGCGCGAGAGTGGTTGGAGGAAGGATGCAGAGACATTCATAATGGCCTCGGCAGATAGACAGTTTTCTAAGACTATGCACGATCTGGCGTGAGGTGCGGATCAAATTCCACATGGAAAGGAGCCAGATGGTTCGACGCTACCTGCGCGGAAACTATCTTCCCTCACGTACAGGAATTTGTGGACCCCAATAAAAAGATGGACTCGAACTGCCAATTCGTCAATGCAGTCTTGATTGGGCATCTTGAGCTCACCCGGTGCTCGCATATTCTCACTGGTACGTTCCCCCGCATCGAGAGTCACAAATTCAACAAGTCACCATTTGATATTTCTCTGGCTCTATTGCTGAGCATCGTACCTTGTTTCGGAACACACACCTACATTACGCGTTGATGACTTCATTCCATCATTTATTAGTCTATATGACAAAGATTGTATGATGCTTAGATTTAGCATCATATTGCCAGCATGGCAGGTCCCTGAAAGAATCGGTGGAGGACATGTACTCTGCGTCACATCTTAGCAGAAACCTATCACCATGTGCTTCGTGGACACCGATCCGCCGAAATCTTCCCATATCTTTCCCATCGTTTGTCTCTACATGCTCGAGCAAGAGAAACCATACCGAAATGCACCGCATTGCAATTAATGGCATCAAAAAAAGGCGGCCTGAATCATTCAAAGCCGTAAGCTCGGATGAGCTTATCTCAAAGTCGAGCCTGGTTTGTCCTTCGAGCAGTCCTTCCCATCTTGCCGAATATAGGACCAGATCCGAGTCTGCCTGCAGATACTCAGTCTTTGCCAACACCTTTTCCAATACAGGAGCAGGGGCAGCTCGCTCAAGGCTAATTGGTCTCAGAAAGCCTGTTAATTTGATCTCAACCGTTGGTATTGCCGGCAATGAAAAGATGTCCTCCGTAAAGGGCTGTCCTTCGCACCTTGTGGCATCCAATGCCTCTGGGGACGTGCGATATTTTATGACATCCAGGTCTGCCAGAAATGTCACCTGACAGGTGTCGGAACGTGTATCAGCTTGATTCCTGACTTCTCCCCCAACTGAAGCCCATGAAAAGGTTAGGTGATGACGCCTTCTCTTTTGTTCCTCCCAGTCCTCCCTCGGTGTCGACTCCGCCATTTGCCACAGCATCTCAGTGATAAGACGGCTTCGCCATAGTCCAGCGATATAGATATCATTCTCCCAGAAGCTTCCTTTGAAGTACTGGGCCACTCCTGACAATGCCACAAGCCTGTCCTCAGACCTCGTCAGCTGTCGTCTTGTGTATTGCCTCAACAGACCATGCCAGAGAAAGTGTTTGCTGAAATTATGTCGAAGAAACTCTGAACAGCCGCCGCCTGAGCCGCTGGTCTCAGTTGCAGACGCTGACCCTCTTTCCGTGATAGTAGGGATCGGTAGGTGTTCTTTAAAGAACGGCAGGGGCCTCCCCCAAGATTCTTCATAGTCTTCGTCTGATCCCAAAGACTCGCTTGCCCTCATCTCCCGGCATTCGAAGAGGACCTCGTGATCCCCAAAGTGGAGATTTGCACGGGACAAAAGCTGCTCCTGGAACACCCAACCACGGGAGGCCAGAGGGGAGTCATTCATCCTTGCTTCCCAGATCACCTCGGGGGCCTCCTTGCGGATGAGATGGTTCTGAGGCCCTGAAGGGATCTGTGACGAGAATAGACCGCCGTTGTCGTCTTTCTTTGACGCGCATATGTTGAACTCTGCGTTTGAATACACTTTCTGCATCATAGGTGACTCCCTTCCCCAGTCCGCGTGATCATCGCCATCCTGAATGATGCAAAGCGAATCAATCCAGACGTAAGGTATTCCAAACTCGTGGGCGACAAGAAAAGCATCGCGAAAGGTCTGCCGCAGCATGTCCACCGGAAGGCTAGACTTCCACAGTGGCAACTTGTCCTGCGTCAATACCTGGAATTCCTTCTGGTCCTGTGGCCAACGGTGACTCAATGTGATGTACTTGAGATTCTGAGGCAAATCTTCCGACTGGGGTTCCACAACCCGGCACTTCAGGTGGTTTGCGTTGTCACCAATTTCAGGCGACAATGCAACTTCAATGAGGCGTGTCGGGTTCCATCCCACGTCCGCCTCGTTTCTCCGCAGACGGCATTTTTTGTGTGTCTTCCAACATCTCCCGAGCCAGGTTTTGAGCTTTGTGAATTTCTCCTCAGACCTCGCCGAAGATGAAGTGAGAGTCCAAGGGAGGGGCTCAGCTGCGACAGGATACTCCCTCTGACCCAGTCTTCCGAGTATGTCTACCCAGTGCAAAGACGCTTCCGCACCCAGACCTCGAAGATAGAGCCATACAGACCCATGCCTTGTGTTGACTGAATTGTTGCCATGCCGTGTCAACCAAGTCTTACTGTCATCTAGCTTGCGTCGTTTCTTCACTGACGGCTCGGATATCTCAGGCTGCCCGCGGATCCCTTGCTTCCATTCTTCTCGAACCAGGGAGAAGAGCCGTTGGCAGATATAGCATCCCTCATCAACAGTTGCAAGGAATGACCGGCAAGTACTGTGGATATTTTGGGTATGGCCGTCTCTGAGAGCGCTGATGCATGAGTGACTTAGTGCCATGTTGCTGAATACTGCAGTGTCAAGGGTGGGTTTCGCTTATGTTCCACGATATGATTAATTGTTGCAAGGATTGATTTGGCCAAGACTTGCGAAAGGGTACGACAAATATGCATTAATAATTTTCTTGCAGAAGGGCAATCGCAGAAGCTTCGTGACATTAACAAGGGCACATTCGGTATATCTATGCTATTGAAGAATGAAGCATGGAAATTGGATTGGCTCTCTTATATGTGCGTCGCTCTTTGTATTGCGAGCTCGTGATGTGGGTCTACCATCATTCTGCAAAGCTGAGAAACCGCAACGTGATTTCACGGAGTGCAACTCCGTGATGCACATGGAAAATAGAGCGGCTGAAGACAAAACGACGGAGTAATTAGAGCCTCTTTGGCTGCGGGGCCACTTCGACCCACCGCTGCAGTGGTAGCCTGAGGACGAATTTCTGATGCCTCACCATGATGCTTACTTTCATGAATCGATGCCCCACAACCTCCCCACTTGTCTTTCTTGGGTCCTGCAATGTGAGGGGGTAAGATGACTGCAGGGGGTGGTCTGATGATGTGGAACTACAGACACGCTCAGAGTCCCGTACACAGGTCTGGGAGAAATATTTCCCGTTCATCTTGTTGCTATCTTGAGCCGGCATCTTACCTGCAGGCACCTGAAGCTTACTGTGGAGATGATTCGGTTGGATGTGAGTCCTCGATAATTGAGTTGGGCACGTGTATTCTGCCGCAAGGGGTATATGCACGTCAAAACCTCGCAGAAACGTGGTGAACAGGGGCCAAACGTGGGAAACCGGGGGCAGGACTCCGCCACCCCGGCAGATCAGGGAATCTCACGAAACCGACCCAGGGCTGAGCCACGTGGCCCAAAAGAAACCCCACCGAGATCATCGACCTTCCTTTCACATAATAGCGCAGCCCATGCCCCTGTTCTCGAGGGCCTTGATCCGGTCCGTAAGCGACAGCACCGCCTCCTCGTTCATGCGCCTCTCGTCCCGCAGCGTCTTCTCCAGCTCGCCCAGCCGCCCCTGGTAGTGCTCCTGCAGAGCCTCAATGACGGTCCTGCTCTCCTCGGCCGACGAGCGGATGACGCCCTCCATCTCGGCCAGCTCGCGCCGGTGCTCCTCCTTGAGGCGCGCCAGCTCCAGCATCACCTCGCGGCCCGCGGCCGTGTCGCGCAGCGCCTTGTTGTCCTTGCCCATCTCCTCCTGCAGCTGCAGGTAGAAGGGCTTGTTGCCCAGCAAGCCAGAGGCGATGCGCCGCGCCGAGTCCGGATCGTCGTGGTGGTGCCGCGCCGTCTTGGCGCCCATGGCCACGAGCAGCTTCCAGAACTTTGACCTCAGCTCGTCCTCGCGCCGGAGGCCGTCCTCCTCGGGGACCCGGTCCCACATGGTCGTCGCGAGGGTCACGTTCTTGAGGTTCTTCTCGCCCGTGAGCTTGCGGAACATCTCGAGGTTCTTGGTCGTGTGGTGGGTCACGCGGTTGTCGGAGATGGGGTGCAGGTAGATTATGCCCGAGAGCTTCATCTCCTGCTTGTAGGCCGCGGCCAGGTAGTCGGCGATCATCTGGAGGACTTCTGTGTCGGAGAGGTTCGTGTCGGAGAATCCTGGGGTGTCGACGAAGCGGACTGTCTGCCCGTCCAGCTTCGTCTCGATGACTTGTATGTCTCGAGTGCCTGGGCAAGTATGTGAGTACGGTGGTTTGGGCTTGTTGTGTACCTCGAGACTGGCAGGGAAAGGACGAACAGGATGTGAGATCGTGTCCGATCTGAAGATCAGTCCGGCCGGTGACCTTTGATATGAACGTTGTCTTTCCAGAGCCGGTCATGCTAGATCGATGTCAGCGATGAGTTACTGATGCGGAATGTCAGATGCGTACCCCATGACAGCGATGAGAGCGTCCTTGCTCATGAACTTGTTGTACATAGACTTCGTGTACTTCAGTCCGTCGTTGACCAGATTGCCGCCCTGGTCTCCCTTGGCACTGTCGACTCTGCGATAGAAGTCCTCGATGGACTGCTCCGACAGCTGCTGGGTGACAGGACTAACAGCAGGATCAAAAGCCTGCGCCTGTGGAATTTGAGGTACTTCGTGCGGCCCTGTAAGCCGTCCTGAGCCTGCGTCGTGGCTTGAAGGGGAGCTCTCATGCAACACGTCGCTTCCATCGCTGACGTCACTCACGGCTTCGACATCGTAGATGACATCGAATCCATCATCCGATTGGGCCGGAGTGGTGATTCTGACCATGTTGGCTTGGAGGCGGAATGACGGAGATGCAAATTGTTGAAGGTCAGTTGTTCGGCGATTGGTTTGGAAGACGGCACTGCAAGATGTGGGATGGAGGGAGGGGCAATTGTAGCAGCACACCAATCTTGGTGGCAAACATGGTGCGCCGCCTAAGGGACCTTGCTGGTCATGTGGCCAACCAATTTACAGAGTCCTCAGGCTGCAACATTTTGAATGGATCATTCTGTTTCGGGTGCCTACGTGGGACCAGGCAGGCTTTTTGGCTTCGCTCCCACCACTGCGTAATTGTTCTTTGACCGGAGGTGCAGGTAAGCAAGGAATGATATTGCTCCTTGCAGGGTATGGTAGTGTGGCTTTGGGCTTGTATTGTTACACAATGAAATTGGGTACGGTCTCATCAACGTGCACACATTTTGTGCAAAACATAAAGAGAATTTACATTTTTAAGTAATATGTCTCAAGGTTAATAGCTTGATATTAGCTCCTTACAAGTCTTCTATAAAGTGAGAATAAAGTGAAGGGTAGTACTCATGAATCTTTGCCTCACTCTTATCTTATCTTATCTTATCAGTGGTGGTCCCTGTAGCATCTAATCTACATTTTGGTGTGGCTAAATTGGGAGGGTGCAACACCGATAAACCACATGGCCAAAACTTTGAAAGTGAAATGTCCATTGGCATTGAGAGTGGGAGCTTCGAAGCTATCTAGCTCAATGGAAAGGCTTACTCCTCTCCAATTTCGTAATTCCCAGCCATTTACTCCTTGTTCCTAGATGATTTCATGGATTCTTCCCGGAGCTCCACCAACCGCGACAGCCTAGCAGGCGCTCATGCTCCTCAAGCTGGGTGAGGTAGTAAAGTTTTGTGGTGACAGACGATGTTTGAGGAGCCGAGGGCTCAAGTAATGACTTGACTAATCTACATAGTAGATGCTGACGGGCTGTGCGACGTCACCTGCAGGATGAACGCGTCCCCAATTGGCTCAATTAATGTATTTGTGCATGTCGGACAACCTTTTCTCCTCATCGGGAAGCAAACAACTCGACCTCATGATTATACCTGTGGCAGCTTGGCCTGATCTTTGATTCCAGGATTTCCAGTCCTACCTCTTCGTCTTTTCTTCTCTTGGGAGGAGGTAGGGGTCTTTAAAAAAAAACAGGCAAGCAGCAACCCCTATCCTCAATGACGGGCTTCATGTAACTCTGCGCTTTCGTGACATCGACGCTTCTTGCCCCCTCATTCAACATGGCCAACAGGTATCGGTACCAGCCGCTTTCAGAGCCGCGGGCTATCCGCCTCATCATGCTTCGCAAAAGCCCTGATGACAACGCACCTTTGTCTTGCGCCATCGTGGAAACTACGCTGGACAAGCCCGCCAACTACTATGCGCTTTCATATACCTGGGGCACCGAAGCTCCGAGCGAAGCCATGTACATTTTTCCGGCCGGGGATTCAACCACAGCTGGCACGTCAGCTCAGGTTATCCTCTTGACCTCGAATTGCGCAGCAGCACTGAAATTATTGCGCAAGCTATTGGTGGATATCGATGCCGGGGTATGGGTCGATGCTGTCTGCATCAACCAGTCTAATGTAGCCGAGAAGAATACGCAGGTGACGATGATGGGTGATATCTACAGCTTCGCAAAACATGTAGTTGTGTGGGTGGGACAGCAGTGGGCACCGAAGAACACAAGGAGCCTGACATTCTTGTCAAATAAATCGCTGGTTTGGATCAAAGAAAGGGCGGCAAGCCCCAGCAAGGGGCAAGATCTTTGGCGTTGGACACGAGTCTTCATGTGCGGCATAGCGTCAAAAGGTATTGCGGGCGAAGACCCCTCGAGTCCGTTTCCGGAATTGGGATTACTGATTAAAAATGGTAGTCTGCGGCGACAAGAAGATGCTTCAGTCCCTAACTGAGGCTCCATATTGGACTCGGGTCTGGACTCTACAGGAGATTGCGCATTCTCACGTCAAGCTGCTCTGCAGAAACAACCATGTTGTTGACTTGGAATCCGTCTTCGATTGTATTGGTTTCTGTGGAACGCGCAGGACTGATCGGCCAGGGTTCATCTACCATGAAATATTTTTCCGAAGCAGCCAAGACCCGGAAACACAAGTTCCCTACGACTGGCCGAAAGAACTTGATCTCTATTACATGGGCTTGTTCATCTCTATTAAGGCGTCGGATCCGAGAGACAAGATCTATGCGACGAGAGGTCAATTTGCGCGGACGTTCGGCAAGATAACGGTGGACTACAATCGATCAATTTCGGCCGTCTTCGCCCATGCTACGAAGCAGATTATTTGTGCGGGTTCAGACGACGCAACTGGAATTCTAGTCTTGGCAAACGCGAGCCGTTCGACAACACTGCGCGACCTGCCATCTTGGGCGGTGGATTGGGCCTCTCAGGACGTTACAACCCGCTTTTGGGAGTTCGGCGCCCCGCATATAGGCTTTAAGGCAACCAGAGACAGCCAGCCTCAACACCGCTTCTCTGAAGACTTGAAACGGCTGTTACTCACCGGCACGATCGTTGGTAGAGTGCAACAGAGACACATCGGGCCACAACTGAGCCAACACTTTTATCCCAGGGGAAAGGATCTCGAGGAGGACATGACGGAGAATCCGGAAACCACGAAGGCAGTCTACGACGAAATCCTATCATGGGCGTCCGACCTTACAGCTGCAGCCGAGGGCGATCCACGGAACAATGACCCTTCCGCAGTCGCCCAGATCAGTATTTTTCACAGCTTTTCGAATCTACTCTACCTCATGAACCACAAAATATCGGAAAGGGCCTTCCAGTGGACGCCCAGGAACAGTCTCACGAAAATTATCAAATATATAGCCTCGAAATCTTGGGCGCGCGAATTCTTCTGTGTATATATCGGGACGGGTCGATTGTTTCTCACAGCAGACGGTCGCTGCGGTTGTGGCCCTTGGGGCCTTGAGCCCGGAGACCTAATATGTGTCTTTTCGGGGTTGCAGTTCCCATTCGTTGTCCGGCCACAGGGTTCAGACTACATTCTTGTCGGGGCAGCAATTGTTGATGGTGTAATGGACGGTGAGATGTGGCCAGAGGACGAGAGCAAATTGACCGAGTGGGAGTTCGTATAACGGGGAGGACGAAGGAGTCGAGGAGTCGAGAAGTAAATAAAAGACCTAATGAAGCTAAAAGGATCATATAACGACCCTATATTGATGAAAGAGCCGCGAGGGGGTAGATATGTAGTTCACGCCTTCAATAAAATCATTATCTTGCCTTGTCCAACCCTGAGACTGATTGAGTGCATCCGTTCTAGCCCTCCACCTGCTAGGAGGCCATTACTACCAGCTTTACCAAGAAGCAAGATTCGCTGGTCGCCGCCGCCGCCGGATACTCCACAAGTTTCTGTTCCAGCATAGAACTCTGTGGCCTCCAGTTTGGCTTCAACGATTAGTCCAGGGCCGGAGAGGGTAGAGCTGTGGCAGCTTTCGCAGGACTGGACCCTCTCCCGTAAGTCCGTCTAGATTGGAAGTGCCTCAACGCCGGTCAGCGGGCGTTGAGGTTATGGCGAGTGTTCTTGACGACCGGACGGAAGTTGACATCTCAGGTGAAGCTGATGGAAAACTGTTTCTGGGCAATGTCTATGGGATTGAAGATGCAGGAGGGGCTTCAGCAGTGAAAATTTCCGGCGGTTGATCGTCGCGACGTCTGGAGGACCGCATAGTTAGTTATCCCCTCCCGTGTGAGAAACATCGGACCGGAAAGACTAGAGTGTCTTGTGATCCGTGCATCCTCACTGACATCGTAGTCGCTCTTGGAGTGCATCATGTTTGGTATAAAGCTACCTTAAGGCTGGTGCCTGTCTGCCAGGCCACCTATGTCGATCCAAAGCTTTTGGGCGCTGCTGACCCTGAAAGCCATTAAGCCCGACGACACCTTCTTCCATCCTCGAAGTCAAACCTGCCCCTCGAACTCCTTCACTCCGTGTCCACCGAGCGCGGGCGGACAGCGACTCCAACGAAATCAACCCACACCGTCCATGCCCTTCCCCAATGCCATCACCGTCCTGCATGGAATCAGGACACAAGGCCCTTGTGTCGACTGTGGACAAGCTGGTCATCTCCGATGGGATGGTGCATGGGTACGCAACGTGCTTCCGCCTCTCTTAACGACTAAAACTAGGCAACTGTCCAGAAAACATCAGCACACTGCTCGCTCATGGGTTGGTGGCAGAAGCGGAGTCCTCTATGTCGTCTCACTCGGCGAGGAGCATGGCAGCGCCCTCACCCCCGCACATCTTTCTGGCCTACGAGCATGCACACGTCTGCTTGCAGCTACCCATCACGCAGCATGCCCTCTCTGAGCTGCGCGTGCTAGAAGCATTTGAACAGCTGAGTTAGGAGATTCTCGGGTGCAGCGAGAACGGAGGAGCCTAAGGAAACCAGTAGGGCGACGAGAGAGACTGGCTCATGGTAAAACGGCGAGTGGGCTAGTCGCTGTTCTAGGCGTAATTACGCCCACAAATCATAAGGAAAAGAAGTTACCATATCACATATACATCTAATTAAATAAAGAAAAGAACATATACTTATTTTTTTATTATAAAAGAGGGTAATTTAACACTATTTATCTTTAAGCTTTTAAATTAAAATAAAATAAGTAAAATATTAAGCATCTTAATTATTACTTTATATCTTCCTTAATAATATAAGGTGCCCGCCCCCGCGGCGAATATCCAGCCGGTGCGTGCCGCTGCCGTCATCGGTGCGCCCGCGCCCCGGGGCCGCGACGACGGCGATGCCGAGGTCCCGGGCGGCGGCGAGGTCGAACTCCTCGAACTGCGTGCCCGTGGCGAGGAGCAGCTTCAGGTTCGGCAGTCTGCGGAGCAGGTCGCCGGGAAAGGCGGTGCGCTCGCGCATGCTCGAGACGAGGGCGTAGGGCCCGAGGCGCTCGACCAGCCGGGCCGTCTCGGCCTCGCTATGTGGTGTGATTGTGTCCCTGTATGTGCTTATCTGCAGGCGGGACGGCGGGATGTGGGAGAAGTGCGGGGCTGAGGTGTTGAGGTAGTCGTCGATGATGGCCAGCTTTGGGGGGCTGGACAGGTTGGCCATGGTGCGCCTGCTGCTGCGGGGTAGGGGCCGCAGGGCGAGTGGCCTGGTCAGTGACAGGGCCTTCATCTCTTCGTCAGGGGTGGATATCACGTTGGTGGTGAAGCAGTTCAGAACGAGCAACAACTTGGGGGCACCCGGAATTTGCGGAGAGGGGCACTGCCTGGGCAGCAAACGGTGTTTGAGAGCATTTATTGCCACGTCCTGCTCACGATGCCGTGAGCCTAGGTCTTACCAACTTCGCAAAAGGCTTTGTTGAGATGGGCATTTGAATGAGAGGAAGGTCCGAGGTCGATATTAATTCCGAGCGGCGCCGGCTTTGTCAAGATCAAGGGCGTGAGAGGAAACATTGTGGCTGGGATTGGCTCCTAAATGCTTACTAATTAGCTACACTTACTACACGAAACTCTGTGGGGCACGGGATGCAACGCTCGTGAGCTGGACAGTGCAGAGAGAGCATGTTAAGCTCTATGAGCAATTCGCCTCAAAAGGAGGACCGAGCATACGAATGTCTACACTGGGGGTCAAATTCCCAGTCATCATTTCCAGAAACATGATCTTACTCACGTTGAGTATCAATCTTGGTAGGAGGTACAAGAGAACTTGTCAAGTACCCATGCAGTCCTTTATGATACACCAAAGCATACTGTTATGATGGGGGAGTTGGTTCCCGCAGGGTTCAGCCACATGTGTATTCAGTAAAACAGACTTCATTACTGCAGGCTGCACCTCATTTTATCTGTTTCAGACGAATCCTCGCGGATCGAATATGACATCGGATTGAGCTCCAATTTACACATGACTACTCCAAGCTCGTTCACTCGTAGCCAGCTGGCTTAGATGGCTTCCCGAAGGAAACTTTGGCGGCAAGAAGGCTCTCCGCCAAGGAGTTATAACTACCAGTCTCACTGGGATCACCGCCAACAAAGTTCATCGGAAAGCCGACGTCGAAGGGGTTCTGGTCCTCAATGTACTTGACCTGGTCGTCAGTCAAGCGGATGCTCAGCGCCTGGATGCTGTCCTGCAAGTGCTCAACCTTGCGGAACCCGACGAGCGGGAACACATTCCGGGACTTCCTGAGGACGTAGGCCAGGGCGATCTGCTGGATGCTGTCGACACCGTGCTCACCAGCCACCTTCTCCAGCGCCTCGCTGACCTTGCGCGCAGCCTCGCTCTGCTCCTTGAAGCGCCCGCCCTCCTGGGACGACTGGCGCGCCTCGATCTGCTTCTTGGTCTTGAGCTCGCCTCCTCCCATCACATTCCACGGGCACAGCGCCAGGCCAAAGTGGCGGGCCATGGGGAGGATATCGCTCTCAAAGTCGCGATCCAGGACGCCCCAACGGCCCTGGTAGACTGAGAAGGGCGTCTTGCCCTGGCCCCTGGCGTATGTGTTGGCGGCTGAGACGATCCACGCTGGCGTGTCGGAGATGCCGAGGTATAGGACCTTGCCCTGCTCGACCAGGATGTGGAGCGAGTCCATGAGCTCCTCAATCGAGGTCGACCAATCCCACCAGTGAACGTAAAGCAGGTCGATGTACGTCGTTTGCAGCTTGCGCAGGGAAGCCTCGACGGACAAGAAGAGAGACTTCTTGTTGTTGCCGCCGAAGCTGACGGAGAGGCCGGGTCCAAGCTCGTGCGCTCGGAAGGAATTGGTATACTTTGTCGCTATGAAGAGAAGATCGCGATTTTTTCTGGCAGTCACCCAATTGCCGATATACGTCTCGGACTCCTCGTTCTGGTAGTTGTTTGCCGTGTCGATGAAATTTCCACCAGCGCCCACAAATTCGTCCAGAATTTTGAAGGCCTCCTGCTCGTCTACGGCTCCGGTTATAGCACCCCAAGCCTTCCCGAGTGACATTGCACCTAGGACAAGAGGGGAGACCTTGACGCCTGCATTGCTGGACAGGATGCGATAACGACCGAGCTCGGTCTTGGGCTCTGGAACTTGCTGGAAGGCCATGACGATGTCTGATTTGATGTGGTGGTGGTGGTGGTGTTGTTGTTGTTGTTGTTGTTGTTGTTGTTGTTGTTGTTATTGTTGTTGTTGTTGTTGTTGTTGTTGTTGTTGTTGTTGTTGTTGTTGTTGTTGTTGTTGTTGTTGTTGTTGTTGTTGTTGTTGTTGTTGGAGTGTGATGAAGAAACACTTGCGCTGGGTGCGAGAAGTGAGGAGTGTCGATGTCAACAGGTGAATAATGGCGCCGGGCACTTTAGTTTTATATCCAAACTTGAGACTCTGTATGATGTTATAGGTGGGTCATTGCGAGCGGCCATCGTCTCCCTTAGCTTAACTATTAAGAATGGAGGCTTCCGCTTGGCTGCACACGTGCTTAATAATGGAGAATGATTGCTGAGGGCCTGTGGTGCTACGCACAAGCTCCCGCTTGGGATGGTTTGGTCTTTCGGATGTAGTGAGGTCGTAACGGCGTTAAGCGGACGAACGCGGGTGCAGCGTGCATAGAGTTGATGGCGTCAGCAAGGTCTAGGAATACGGACCTTGCTTAAGAGCGGAGACTTCCAGTCTTGGTGCATTTTAATTTCAACACCCAGGACGTATTTTCCTTCATGCACACTGACCAGCTTGCAGGATGGATCGGAGTTAAGCAATAACACCATACGTCCCACATTCCTTGTCCATTCAACAAGCTGCAACCGTCAACTAGTGCGGGCTTCCTGCTGCCCAGGGATTCTTCACCCAGCTTTTCCCATGACCCTTAGTTTTAAGAGAATGATTTCCTTGACACACCTATACTAAGTCTAATGTTTGGGCGCAGGTTCTTTGAAACTTTTTATTAAACCTGAATGACTGGTCTAAAGGATCAAATTTAGGCTCCATATAACCTGTATAGAAAGTTACCAGGCTGACCCTCTTAATGTTTATTGGGTTGTTTTGTGGCAGGAAAGACTGGGTCTGGCAAATATGCGATTGTTTGTATTCGAAGTGGGCGTATTGCTAGAATCTGACTGCAGAAGGGGCTCTGGGCGCCCTATTTAAAGACCTCCGTAGGGCACGTGACCCCCCCCCCCCCGTTGACTAACCCCCCAGTAACCGCCACATGTTTCGTGTATTTGAGGAATTAGAATATATAGTTATATATATATAGATGCGATGTTTGTTATCTTGAAGTTCCACCTCGTAGAGTCCATATCATCGAAATTCAAGAACTTGCGTAAAGGAGTATGTAAGGTCTAAGTGGAACTTCAAAGATATACGCGCTACAGGGAGGGCAGAATTTTCTAGGCCACATGATCCTAGGGTTTACAATGGTCTAGTTGACCAAAGAAAGTGGTTGCTTGTCGATCTATAGTGCTGGTGGTTCTGATGTGCAGTTTTGGCCATATAGCCCATGTAGTTTCAAGTCTCTGGCCTTGTGTCAGGCTGTTTGTGTCTAGTCTATGTCCTCGAAAACATTATGTAGCATTTGATACCCCGTCAAAGAACAAACTCATCGCCAAAGACAACATTGTGACTAAAGGCAATCTAACAGTTAGCCCCCACACAAAGACCCCGCAGTAACTTACCAGAGAACTGGCCGGTCGGGGAGGATTTATGAGCCCATATGCAGGCTCCACAGCAGCCTAGTCATGCATGTAAGATCGCTTGATGCGACGCATCCTTGCCCCAAAGGATAAAGCGAGACCGAAGATAAGTCTCCGTTGGAATCTGTTACACGGATCTGATTAGCTATCCTCAAGAGCCATGACATCACTTCGTCCCTGCCTAGAGATTCCCGTCGGGGAGAGGTGGAATTGTCACCCGTTGTATGTGTGGTTAAATGTTGATCCATTGCAAGCATTGGAGCTTACTCATGACCAGATTAGGCTGCATATGGGCTTCGGGAAAATAGTGGTGCCAGACTTGCAGTCCCAGAACCGCTCCGGAGTGGTTCGGCGTGCGTAATCAACCTGGGCTGCTGTGTATTGATAATGCACACCAGAGTTGTTTTGCTGCCCCCGACTTTTGAGGCTCAGGGTATAGATATAAAAGAGGACGCACTCTCTCTTGGAGACGAGAGACTGAGATCCGCATCAAAACCATACCTTCAGTTTCATCTCTTCTGATCTCAAAATCAAACTAAGCCGGTTCGACAATGGCGACCGATAAGACCAAGTCCAATTTCCCGCTAACCGTTGCTGAAGACGGCTGGTCAACGGAGGAAGAAGCAACGGCGACCTGCTTCTGCGGTGCTGTCCAGCTAGCATTTGTAAGTCTGATGCCCCGGAGTCACGATGCATCCTCGCTCGTGCAACCACGTCTAATACCGTCACAGCCAACCCAAGGCCCGGGCCTCATCAATACGTTCGTGTGCAACTGCGCAGACTGCCGCAAGGTTACAGCCTCCATGTTCGCATCCAACTTCACCGTCGACGACAAGTATCTGAAGCACCTGCGGGGCCAGGAGAACCTCAGCAGCTGGGGCCAGGCCAAGACGGTCAGCTCGGGCAACAAGATGACCAACTTCTTCTGTTCCACGTGCGGGACGCTCATGTACCGTGTGTCCTCGGGGTACCCAGGGACCAGCATCCTGCGCATCGGCACCGTAGACGACTTCAACCTCGCCGAGAACAAGCTGAAGCCCCGGACCGAGTGCTTCATCGAGCGCCGCGTGGGATGGCTATCGGGTGTCGAGGGGGCGAGGCATGTGGAGGGTTTTGACCCGTGATCACTGGACTTCAAAATGCAAAGTGAGGGTGGTCTGGGGTGTAGCATTGGCGAGGCTAGCAATTATGAGAGGTGTGCCGTTTTTGTGTACCGCAAGTCAATCTTGATTGATCAAAATGCTCTCAGAATCAATACCATAGTACTGTTGATATGGCCCAAAATTATCGATCCCGCACAGTCTTCCCCCAAACTCCAGACCATCTCAAAGCCAACAAGTAGGAGGTGAATTCATCCCCGCATCATGGGGGCATTGCTGAGTTCCACCCTGATCAGACCATCGATTTCGTTTGCACCTGGCAAGGACTCATGCCTGGGTTGTCTTCCTGAATCCTACCACTGGACTCCGGCTTTCCCTTGTTAATGTCGCTAGTCTTGAAGGACTTCACCAAAACAACCCCGCGGACCTTTTCCTTGACCCAGACACACATATGCATGTTGTACTCCGTCTTACTCCTGACCTCCTGGAGCTCCTCCCAACTGACTTCGCCGACTCGGACCTTCTGTGGCTTGCCGTCCTGTTGCATCTGGGAGGCATCGGGATCTTCTCCATGAAGACCTGTGTAAGTGGTGTCGAAAATATTTGGCGCCGAGGTCATCTTAGCTATCTCATGCAGCTTCTCTGGCGTGGAGACTGGGCTCTCCGGGGAGATGACGACGTAGAAGCGGGGCACTGGAGGACGCCAGCCACTCGCATACGCCTCCAAAGCTGCATTCCAGTTCTTCCAATTCTCAAGCGACTTCGCACGGTCGTATTCATCGTAGCGTCGCTTCTTGTCTTCGAGGCGTTGTCTCTCAATCTCGGCATCAACCTTGGCTTTGGCCAGGCTCTTGCGGAGATCTTGGGCAGGCATTATGGGAGATGGGCAGTCTGGACGCCAGCCGGGATGGTGGGTTGAGGTCGGTGTGGTTTGAGAACTCGATAGCCGTTGTTATTGAATTGAGAAACGAGGCCGCATGATTGATGGCCGTAAATTGGGATGTGAGATTGACGATCAAGCTGTGCTTAGAAAGGAAGGATCCTTGTATGTCGATGAATGAGACTCGGGTGTGAATGCAGTCAGTGAATGCAGTTGGTCGAGGGCTTGCTTGGTGACTGGCCAATCAGAAAGAGGCCAGGCAGCAGGACAGTCACCACCACTCGGAGGCATAACCTTGCTCCAGTGCCTAATGGTCCATTGAATGCGTAATCCCTACCGCAAGAGCTAACGGATGCTCCCATATAATTTCAAATGTTCAGTGCTGCATCTGGCCATTTGCGGCCAGCATCGGAGTCCGAGCCCAACGCTGGCCGTTGGACCTTTGTAATTCCTGCATTCTGGGTCCGCAACGATGTACAACAACGGCCTTTTGCCTGTCTAGCAAAGCCATGGAATATATCCACCAGACGGCTGAGTGGATTGAGCAGCCCGTTATAGAATTTTTGAAGCGTGTGAGTGGTTTTGATTACATGCGACGGATAGGACAGGAGCATGTACGCATTGCCTGCAATGGAGGCAATGCGTTGCGAATCTGTGCACATCTCGTTGTTCAACAAATATTGACCGCCAACTAAATTCTGAGAAGCTTCTTGAAAAATACAAGCTCGCTCAATTTCTCGAAGAGAAGGCCCATAAGATATTACAAGAGCAGACTCACTCGCAGCAAATCAGATTGAGTTACAAGATGCATCTGAGGCTTGTAAATGTGCTACTCAGTTGTTTCAAGTTGCTCCCAGCTCTGGAACGAACGACACTACCAGAAGTCTTCAGAATTACATGGTTGCCGTCAAATGTGGGACTTGAACATCGCGTTATGTGGCTGGACGAGACCATGCGGTTGTAGGATATCAACCTTGGAAGTGTAGACTCTCTGGGGATTGATATGCGAAAATGGCATTGTTTAGTGCAGCCTCAGGGCCTCCAAGACGTCCGGAAAGGTGAAAAGACAGACCGTCAGGGTTTTCCTTGGAAATTGGAACAGGTCGAAGCAGACAGCCTACCAAACCATCACAGATAGCATTGCACATAGCATCATTCACAGTATCAGGTACAGAGCCATTCACAGCATCAGTTACAGAATCAGTTACCAAGTTGATCCTAGAGTTCGAAAATGTAGAAATTTCCTTTCGTTTCCCCCGGTCCAACTTGTGATCTTCTAATTCTACTATACCACAACTCCTGTCTGTTGTTGTTTGTATAACATTACAACCTTCCACACTACCTTTGAACTACTTCAAGCCTCAGTCACGAAGCCTTGAGGATAGTTATATTTCGGACGCACAGGCGCAACGCTCTTTCTATCATCAAGTACCATGTCTTCAAAAGCAAAGTTAGCTTTCGGCGTGGAATTTGAGTTGCTTCTGAAGCCAAAGCCAACAATGCTTGATGTTCTTGAGCGACGTTGTCCAAAATGGACTGAGCAGCTTGAGACCGCGAAGGCGGCTGTAAAGGCAGCAGAGGGCAAGGGCGATACGCAGGAAAAGAAGGCAAAGGAAGCGGCAGAGCTGATTCGGAAGCATTTCCGCAGCGAAATCGCCTCTTTTCTGACGGCATTCTTCGGTATCCCCGCGGTTGTCAACAATTCAGACACCCGGGTGTGGTCTGTGGTCGACGAGGTTGCCTTGGACGAGATTCCAGAATACTGTAAGGATCAACTCATCCGCACAAAAAGGGCCCCATTTTCGGAGGAAATGCTAACCACAAGAGAATTGAAATAGGCCGAGTGGAGTTTGTCTCTAGAACTATCGCATCGGATGACGAGTGGCAGTTGGAGTTTGTCCGGCTGTTCGACTTCTTGAATGCATACTGCTGGACTCAGCAAACCAGCGGCTGCTCCATGCATGTCCATGTATCTCCTTCTGCCAAGCCGAGAGGTCAAGAGGACCAGTGGTCTACTCAGCACCTCAACAAGATAATGAAGGCTCTCTCCTACTTCGATGACCCAATCACCAGGACCATGCCTCCAGAGAGGAAGAACAACCCGTTCGCAGCGTCGAACATGTCATCCGTCGAAGTTGCGAAGAACAACCCGAAACTGTCAGCCTTCTACGAACAAGTTCAGCAAGAGACATGGAAGCCACTGTTCGACTATTATGACACTCAAATGAAGACTGATCTTCATCGAAGGAAAGCACATATCATCATGGGAGAATGTCGCTACGTCTCGTGGAACTTCGAGCACATTACAGACTCGTGCGGCACGATTGAGTTCCGACGTAGTCCCGGAGTTGGCACTTCCGGCTCAGCCAAGCACTGGGCGAGCTTTGCTCTCGGATTCATCTTTGCTGCGGCGTTCCAAACGAATATAGATTGGACACAGATTGCGCTCACCAACACCCATCCGCCTATCGAAAGTCTTGCTTCTTTCATAGAGAGTGGCATCGAGGAATTGGAGGCCACGTGCCATGGCGCTCTCAGGACCATCAAAGAGGACCACAGCGAGCCGCGGCGTTGGACGGCCGACGAATTGGCGGCTTTCTTGAAAAAGAAAGTCGAGTTGGAGAGCTGTGCGGACCCCGATTCTTACGTCCAAAAGGTAAGTCTCTGGTTGTAAACCAAGATAAGACATCAAACACTGACATACTACAAACATTCAGTACAACAGAACTCCCGAGGGGACTCCTATTGGCTCTCCCAGTTCTTCAACCGACAGCAGCCCCTCAGGCCCATCAGGACCGCCCAGACAATTAACAGAGGAAAGGTCTCGTAACATCATGGTGCGGGACTCAGCATCAGTCCGTTGACATCAGATATGGGCCACCGGTTAGTATCACGGATCAGTTGCATAAATCCCCAGGATTTAGAACTCCTGTCGGTTAAGGTCCTTGCGGTCCTCCAGTGAGATGAGCCCCGGTGTTCTGCAGACTAGAATCTTATACAAAACTACATCTTTTATCCCTACGCAGACACACTTCACAGGAAAGGCTTCAGGGGCGACAAAAATACTTTGTTTCGTTTCGCAAATTAGAGTGGTATCAGGAGCCTCGGCTTCATTCGCTCGGGAGTCTTTTTTGGAAAGTCCCTCCTGAGTGGGCGACGCTCGAATATGCGAAACAACGAGGGAGCAAAGAGACTGCCGAGGTGACACGCTGGGTGTAGATCACAACTCAAATGTCTTGTTATTAAGAGATGCAAAGACTGTCTAATTGAATTTGCCCATGTACGGGTGTATAGCTGTTTTGCATTTATTGCACGAATTCCTTAGTATTTATCTTATGAATGTTCATGCGCAGTCACACGCCGACTTATGCGTAATGTACGTTGGGATAGATATAAATTAGATAGGGTTCAACGAAATGCCAATTTTTCTAAGCTTTGAAGAGCCCTGCGTTCATTGATGTTTATGATTACACAAGTATTGAATATCAGCTCACCATCAAGATAAATACCTCCTTGCTGCGTGTCTCGCGATATCGACTATTATAAGAAGCGAACACGTGGATGAGAAAGAATGGCTTGTAATAAGACTGGCTGCAATCAATTTCGCTTTCTTGAGAGTCTGTTACCTCGAGGCAGGTCCGGGATTAAATTCCCCTTCACTGCTTCTTGTTTTGAGAGTACACAAAGTTGGCAGCTGCGAGAGTTAGCTATCCGAGAAGTAACATTGAAATCGTTACGTGGTGTAGGATATACGACACGAGGGACATACTGAAAGACAGGTAGACAGGTGGAATGATAAATTATGAAGAGGGATAAAGACACGTGAAAGGTGAACATACCTACTGGGACCAGACCATTCTCAAGAGACCACCTGCGCACACCAACTCGTTCACCATCATACTCATACCCCCAGTGCCGGCGGTCTTCAGGCTTCTTCAGGTCGAGCGGGTCCGTCGTCCCATTGGCGGGCGCAAAGACGAAAAGCACATATCGATGCTTCCCTGTCTTCTCAGGAGGGCCTGGCGGGTAGTAAGGCATGAGTTCATCAAGACCCGTCAAGGGCAGCGTGAGCGACGAGGAGCACGACGAGTCCGAGTCATCTGAGGTTGCAAGGCCGGTCGCGATCCAGTGGCACATCTCAGACCACTTCGGGTCGTCGCGAGAGGGTGCGTCCGGGTCGGTGAGGGTGACCGTGTACGTGATGTTGGCGATCGAGCTGCAGGCCCCTTCTGTGGATTTGGGCCGGGTGAGGGTGATGGCTGGCTCGTCTTGTAGCTTCTTGGGCTTGATTGTGTTTCCTAGCTCGGCATGCTTGCTTGAAGGCCATTCTGCGCTGACGAGGAGAGACGGCAAGAAGTCATCAATCACTTGAGCCAAAGGATATCAGTGACCAAATTGTGGACATTATACGCCTGCTAGGGGGGACCAACCAGTGGGTATGATCTCAGCCTTCTTCAACCTGAACAGATGTCAGCGTGGTTCAAGTCAGAATAAGATCCCAAGAGTAGTTACTTACTGGTCCTTTACCGCATAAACGTCTTTCGCAGAGTGCCCCTGAGGATCAAGCAGAACATGCTGTGCATCGTCTGCTGGCAGCGCGATAGCGCTTCGGAGAAGTTGCGCAGCCGCCAACGCCAGCACTGGTACGATCTGCACCATATTGAGTTTTGCCGATGTTGATTTGATTATTTCACAGGAATTGAAAGAGTTTGCAAGGAACGATGAGCTTTCGTGGGATTCAGAAGTTGTTCCCTACTCCAAGGTGAGGCAAGGGGAATTGATGAGTTGTTGACCCCTCGCCGAAGTTTGTGATGTCATCTCCACGACACCTGCCGCAAGTACATGGGGGTTGACCATTACTTCAGCCTCTGCATCCAACCTCAATAACCTTCGCTCCTGCCACAGATCTACAGCGCTCTGCTCCAAAAAGCACAGACACACTGCTCCAAAGATTTGTGAACCTCAGTGACGTTTCATCACAGCACACTGACCTTCCTTGACCCCAAGACCAGCGTCTCAATCACCAGAATCGTAAACCGAAGATACCATGTCCCCAAAGATCCCATGAGAAAACAACCCCCCTTTACCCAGATGCAGAAAGTCCACTGAGTACAGAGAATGCCCCACCAAATTATGATCTGCTCTTGATTCGGGACCATGCAAGGCTACGTCCAGAGCAGAGCACTACAGCGACATGCTCCCGTCAACACAAGGTGCAGCGTGCTGTGGCTGGACCAAGACACGGATTGCTGATGAGATGCATGTGTCAACACAACATGCGGGTCCCAGCGCGAGGAAAATGACTTACCTGGTAGGTACGCAAAAGCCGGTCGGACACCCCCCCCCCATCAGGAATCCATCTCACACCTTCCCCTTTGGTGGCACAACCGACGCAGCCGTCCAGATCTGTTTGAGCCTTCGGTACGAGCTGGTGGTCTTCTGAAGGGTGTCCTGCAGCGTAGAGATCTTCTCCAGCTGCTCCGCCTCCCGGTCCCTCAGCGTGTTGATCTCCCTGAACTGCTCATCGACCTGCTCGTCCAGCACGTCGCGCTCCTTCTCCACCATCGCGAGCTCGCCACTCGCCCTCTTGAACTCTCTGGCCGCCGCGTCACTCTTCTCGATGAGTAAGTCGTTCTGCTCCCGTAGCTTCTTGTTCTGGTCTCGAAGCTGAATATTCTGCAGCGTCAGGCTCTGAAATGTCTTCATGAGATCTCCGAGCGCGGCTTGGTCGAAGGTCGCTCCATAGCTGGGCGGTGGGCCCGGTGGCATGGATGGTACGGATGGGAAGTCGAGAGCGGTAGGCTGGACCCGAGGTCTTCCCTGCGGGACGGTGGGTGTCTGCTCAGGAAGCGCGTTGAAGTGTCGGCCTCGGACACCAGCTGAGGTATTGGTGAGTTGGTATTCAACTACCGGGCCGTTCGTATTGATATTGAGTGGTCGAGGCTGGACCTGCTGGCGCAGCGAAGTTTTGATACAATTCTTCCACTGCGCGACTACTACCCTGACCTTCTCTTTGCTGTCAATGCTCCGGGAATGAAGGGGGCAAAGCATGATCTCCGCCAGGTCTGTCAACTCTCGCTTTTCGTCCCTCGCGATCACTCCAGAGTCCTCCACCGACATCGTGTCAAGCATGAAGGAGACCTTCATGCTGCGTTCCTGGGAGACAACGTTCTCACAGCGTCGGTTTCTTTTCGTGAGGGTGGGGCAAGACCATTTATTCGTGATAGGGTTCACGAGCTGGAGGACATGGGCGGCATCCCATCCCTCAGGCTCCGGGGTGGACGGGACGGTTGGGAAATAATATGGCAGCATGATGAGAAACCTGACCGGAGAAGACTGAAGATAAGGGAAGGTGATGACTGCCGACTTCTCCGGCGGTGATGGCTCACAAATTTTCTGGGGAGAAGAGAGTATTGACTGCTCTCAGCGCAATACTCTTTGCATCTAGGGAGCTAGATAAAGTCGACGTACGGAGTGTCATTTCTGGCCACACCAAGCGGCACATCTGTTGGAGTGCCTGTCGCTGTCTTAGGCAGAACTCGAAACTGGTGACGGTCAACAGGCACTCCATGCTGTATAAAACATGGCATCAAGCTACACCGCTCGGCTCCTTCACATATATTGAGACCGTGTCTCAATTTGATGTCTGGTTCTCAAGTGGTGTTCAAACCGGTGAGGATTTTCTTTGTTCTACCCTAGGGTACGTCTCAGAAAAATATTCGAGTCTGGTGGGGTCGTTGTTCTAGAGTGCCTAGAAAGCAATATTTATTCCTTACACAGTGTCCTCTATTGCAGTCTATTCATATGTGTATAATACATTATCATGCTAACGTCCACATGGTAAGAGAGATCACGCGTGTAGCCTGTCCAATCCGTCATGCTCTGAACCGTTTGCTATGGCAACGTCTACTTCGTGTTGACCAGCATCGTCACGCAATGATCACAAAGTAACTTTGTGTCAAAGCGATCCAAAGTAAGGCAATTACTTCAGAAGTCGTATTGTGCTGGCTTGTTGCTCATACCATCCACGGACGTCAAACTGATTCATGGGGTGACAGCTGTCTCAGGGGGTAGGAGACAAAGGAAGCGTGAACGGTGCAGGGGCAGTCACACGCAGAACAAGGTTGCAATGTCTCACATACAAAATGCAACATCATCACTGAAGCATGACAATACGAGATATGGGAGAGGCAGAGTAATATGGGGCGTTAAGTCATTTCCACATTTTCCTAACTATCCACCGCGCCTTGCTCACCATCACGCAACATCACCACACAAGCCCAGCATCATCATAAAGTAGTGTACACAATAAGAAACTGAAAAACAATGGAAACACATCCACCCCATAAGAATGACCCTAGCCCACAACAATCCGCTTAGGCAGAAACACCCAGGGCAGAGTTGAAAGCATCAGCGGCAGCCTGGCCCGTCGCGGCGTCGGCGGCGGTGGCAGCGTCGTCGCAGGCGCTGACGGTGTCGGCCGAGGCCTTGCACTTGGACTGCAGCTGCCCGCAGATGAAGCCGGAGATGACCTTGATGTTGAGCGCGCTGCCGTGGTTGAAGTCGGCCGCGTCGGCGGGCGCGAACGACTCCTCCTTGCGGCCGTCGAGGCCAGCCGCGAACTCGATGGCCGGGTTGCTGCAGGAGCCGAAGTCCAGGGCGTTGGCCTGGCGGGCGCGGAGCTTCCTCAGCTTGCGGAGCTTCTTGGCGCTGGCGGCGGCGTTGCACTCGTCCTCTGTTGTGGTGGAACATAGTTAGTAATTTGAACGGCGGGTAAGGTTTGTGTTGACGAATTGGTATTGCGGCATGACGTACCTTGAGCACCGCAGTCGGAGACGCTGAAGTCACCCGAGCCAGAGTTGGCGGCGTTGGCGCAGGCGTTGTGCTGGACGGCGCAGCTGCGCTGGATAGCGGCACCCTCGTTCACGAATGTGGCCCCGTTGACAGAGAAAGGACGCTTCGCATCGCCGGAGTCAGTGACAGCCGGGGCGGCTCCTCCGAGGTTGCCAGTGAAGGTCTGGACGTTGTTGCCCTGGGCCTGGCGGCGGGCACGGCGCCTGGTGCAGCCTTGAGAGAGATAATAGTCAGTACGCTTTAGTCCTCTACGCCAAGATGGGTTTGAGATGATAACATACCGCTTGCAGCCTCAGTAGAGTTGGACACTGCCGCATCCGCGGTGGCGTTGGAGGCAGCACCAGCGCCGGCGGCAGCACCACCACCAGCAACGGCGGCCTTGATCTCATCCTCTGTGACATCGGCAACGAGCAGGTTCTGGGAGATGATACATCCAACGGCGTCATTGGCGTCGTCGCAGGTGTTACCAGCGCCTGTGTTGTCACCCTTGTCACCAGGCGCGAATGTGCCAGTCTGGATGGCCAGGTTGGGGTCGGCACCGATGGAGGACAGCTGGGTCGCGACGTCCAGGGCGATCTGCTTGTTGCCCGAGGCCTCGGCGGAGGCAGGGTCCTGGTGCTGGGTGATGGCAGCGATCTCGGGGTTCTTTGCGGTCTCGTTGCAGAGGACAGAGGCCAAGCCGACAGAGCCGGTGTTTCGCTCGAGGGCCCGGAACATGATGGCATTGGCCTGGCCGTCAACATCACCAGCTGCCTTGGCGTTGGTGAAGGCCTGGTCGGCGACGATCTGCTGGAGGCAGTCGAGGTTGGCGACGTTGGGGGCTCCCTTGGCAGCGGCAGCGTTGCCGAGAAGGGAGAAGACAGCGTCCTGAATCTTATCAGGGTTGTCCAGCTGCAGGTTGGTATTGGTGGTGCGGAGGATGGCCTCGTGAGAGTGCTCCTGGGGAACCTCACGCTTGGCCATGCGAGAGTAGGGCAACTCGCGAGCAGCAGCGAGGCCCGCGAGGGCGACAACAGTAACTTGGTACTTCATCTTGGCGTCGAAAGGCGAACGTAAAAGAGAGTTGGTGTGAATGTATAAAAGGCCCGGCCTGTTGTATTATGTAAAGAGCGTCAAGCTGTAATGTTCGCAGAACTAAAGAATGAAGCCTCAAGTGAGTGTGAATGTGGGATGAACGAGACGGGACAAAAGAATGACAACCTCGAGACTTCTCGAAGGATATATAGGATGGAAAAAAGAAACGAGAGACATGATCGCACCCGGGTCTCTCGTCCCATAGCATCGGACTACAATCAGACGCAGGACCCTGCCCGGCGTTGTGGCATCACGGGCCTGAATTCCACCTAGCGGCAGATGCCAGACGCCAATGACGAGTCCACATGTTGCCCCTTGGACGAATCCTCACCATCGCCGGCAAGACTGACGCCCGGAATGAAACCATCACCAGAGGGGCCAGTATGGGGCCCCTGCAAGATGGCTGCGGACAGGGGTAGTTCGGCTAGAGGGCACAGAGATCTACCGCCAAGTCTGAGGGAGGACGTCCAGGGCTGCATGGGCAGGGAAAGGTCCGGAGACATAGTTGCGGGAGCAAACTCTCTCATTAGAGTTTGAGATTCGACAGGCAGCCTAGACCTTGTCGTTCTCAGCCCACAGCAGTTTGAAGCGAGGTCATTTTGGTGTGATGGCGGATCCGCGAAAACCTCACTGCGTGCTTCATTGTGGGTACACCGGAACGCCGACTGCAGAAGACATGTGTCTTCCACTTCATGAGCATTGATGCTGAAGGGCTCAAACCCGCGAGGCGCACAAGGCTGTAATGAGACCTGTCTGATCGTTCGGCCGACATGGGCGCCGGGCGAGATGGGACATGCGACTGACAGACGGACGAGCTGCCTACCTAGGCTCGTCGTGTTATACGTCACTCGTGGGCGAGGTAGTCAGCCTGCCTCCATCGTGGCATTTTGCTCGGCCGTTCTCGAGGGGGCAAATCACTCGGCAACACGGCGGTAGGTGCGCGCTGGGTTGGTGTTCGTCCGGTCCGGCTGAATTGGATGGGACAAGAGGAAAAATGCGCTCTCGTCCGAGGTCAAGACATCAGACGTCGATCGTGCACCCGACGTCTCATCTTCGCCCAGGGGGTGGAGGATTGAGGTCAAGCGGCTGATTAAGCGAGGGCTTGGCTTCTGCAAGGGTACCCCAGAAAGCCTCTTTGAGCCGCAACTCTCCTACATACACTAACCCAAGGCCACCCTTCGCCGGCGCCTGCTCCTACGCAGTGGCTATTTCGCAACGTTCGGAGCATTCTTCTGACAAGCATTGCCTCGTAGCTTTTCCCACCCCCTTCAAAGCGTGTGCGATCCACTTGGACTGCGTCGGATTTCGGCCCCGTCACCCCTCGTCGTACCTTTTATCGTACCTCTGCCATGACTAAGTCTAGCGAACCCTTGAACACTGCGTGGTGATCGCCGGAACGCCCGTTTTGCAAATCATCAATGCTAGCGATCGCGTAGGCGACATCGGATGGACTGGGACCACAGGGGAGACGAGGTCACTGTCGCAGGGTAGAGATAAGCTCAAAGTGCCAACGTGATCAAACGTGGAAAGCCCACATCAGGTTTCTGGCGCGTGATATGTATCTGCTGCTTCGAGAGCCCTGAAATCCTACCCGGAGATCTTGCAGTATGGTTCTCCAACAGTGACCGCCTCATGCGCCGTCCAGTCACCAAAACGAGCTTCTGGGAGAGCTTTGTGGTACCGCATCGTCGAGTCCAAAATATCATCGGTGTTTCCACGTGCATGCTTCATGACCTTCCCAGCGCCCTATGCGATTGCCTCGTCTCCAAGAATAAGTCGAGCTACTCCAGTGGGCGTTTCGATAGCGAATATATATATAGACAATCGTCACCTTCAGCCACCCCATCTTGGTGCAAGTTCACCTGGCAAGTCTGGCCTCGGCGCCTCTAAGACCCTGCAAGGCCGCTTAGTCAAACGCCCGATAGCGAGGCCGCCTTGGCGAGAAGAGCGTGCGATAATCCCCCACCACGCATCGGTCAAGAGGCTCAAAATCCGGTTCGAAGGAGTAGCCAAACGTCAGCCAAAGCATAAATAATTGCAAATTCGCCGGCGCAAGCCAGCGGCCGACAGCATGAACAAAGTTGCGGCAACATCTGTCACTTCAGCCCTGCCAACCTGCCAGAACAAACTTGATCATGACAAAATCATGCGCGGGATCCTGTCGTGCAACATGTCACCGCTAGGAGTTCGCATTTTCTTCTCCCCATAGGCGCCGCATGAACAGGGAGGGGCTGGCGCTCAAAGGGCGGCCAGAGGCGCGCACGGCCAGGCAGGTTTGGCTGGATATTTCGGGGCGGGTGGCTTCGGCCAGACTTGCCGAGTCGACGATCTTGCCTAGGGCACCAATGCAGACGAATATGCTTGGCCGCCGTCGAATCCAGGTCGATGGCGGCTGGTGGGAAAGCTTGGGTCGGGATCTGCGTTAAGGAGTAGCCGCCGGCGAGAGAGAACAGTCAGCAGCCCTTTCTGAAACCGACCCTACCAGAAGGCGTCAACGGAAACTCTAATACTGGGCCGCCGCCTAGCCCAGATGTTGTTTAATTCCATCTCGCTTCTCGGAGTTCTGTCAAAGTCAGGCTTCTGCCATCTGTAAATCTGGCCGTTGGCACAGTCAGGGTGTTTGTGATGACAAGCGGTCACACGCACGTGGATGCCGGGCGGCGGCTAACATAGAAAAGGTCTTTTGGATTTCTCACTGCTCGGATGCTTTTGTACAATGGCATTGCAGCGAGCCAGTCTAGAAAATGCCCGCCCCGATATCTCCCTCTCCGCGTCTTCCCTCTGTCTGTTGCCGTCTATATGAGTGACGACGTCGCCCCCGCCGATTGGTGGCAAGGAGTGGCGACGACCGTCACCGTCCGTCTCGTCATACTCATACACCCGCTCTTTGCGAGCCCCATTTAACCGATGATCAGCTTGTCTTCCTCGGGGAAGTCGTATTCGGGGATCTCGAGGTTAAGAGGAGCAGGTCCCTTGCGTATACGTCCGGAGATATCGTAGTGGGAACCGTGGCAGGGGCAGAACCATCCACCGAAGTCACCAGCCTCGCCGATTGGCACACAACCCAGATGTGTGCAGACGCCTGTTACGTGTCAGTCCAATGTTGTTTCCGGTGCCCGTGTGATGTCGCACTGCCAGCCTCGGGGCTTGGCTCGGCGAGCGATGGTGGAATTGTTTTTAGATATAGCCTTACCCAGCATGATCAGCCACTCGGGCTTCTTCACACGGTCATCGTCCTGCTGAGGATCCCGTAGGGATGAGACGTTGACCTTGTTTGCCTCGGCGATCTCGGCCTCGGTACGGTGTCGAATGAAGACGGGCTTGCCTCGCCACTTGATGATGACCTGTATGGCGCCAACGTATCAGACATCCGGTCTTCTCAAGTTGTGATTGCGCCGGCTGTACTCACGTTCTTGCCCTCTGGGATCGATGCGAGGTCAACCTCGACCTTGGCCATGGCCAAGACATCGGCAGATGCGGACATGTTCTTCAGGAATTCTGCCCGTCGCGTCTGTCAGCATCAAGACACGTATCGCATCGAAGCTGCAATACAGCTCAGTGTTGTGTGTTCCGTGGGTTCATCTGCTCCAATTGACTCCATTTGCTGCCCCCATCCGACACTCTCTGCTCCGGAACCTGCTTGTCTCGGCTCACCTTGGATCGTGGACTTGGCTCCGGCCGCGGTGATCGTGCCCAGGGCGCCGACCATGAAGTACTGGTACATCAGGTTCTTGCTGGCGGGATTCTTGGCGGCGTAGTGGCTGAAGTCGGGGACGTTGGTGGTGGACTGCGAGCCGCGGAAGGGGCTCTCGTAGGTATGGTCGGACGGGCGGACGGCGGTCGCGGACATGCATCGGACTGCGGTTCGTGGTGCTGCAGAGCGCGCGAGGGCGCGAGCGGCGGTTGTGAGGGGTGCCATGGCGACGATACGGTAAGGAAAGGAAAGGGTGTGGGGTGTGGGTTGGGATTGACGTCGACGACGATGAGCTCTTTTTGCGAAAGCTTGAAGGCCGGGCGACAGCTAAGAAATTCGAGTGCCTGAGAAAACAGGCCTTGCCAATTGGAATCGGTCTGCATCTGATTGGGCTGACGGCCGTGGCCAAGCCGACCCACTCTAGTATCCGGTAAGACCCGAGGCTGACACCCCCTCCCCTTTCACAGTCGCACCTGACGAGGAGAGGGTTAGGGGAAGGCATTATTATATCACAGCTAACTCACAATAATATTGCCTACTAAGGGAGTAATCCTAAATAATAATAAGGACCTTAATCATACTGGTATAATATCGGTCAGACTAACTGAATATCCTCAAAGTCTAGCGTGCTTCCCTCTGCTCTGGGTCGAACGCTGTAGGAAGAATGGCCTTCCTTGACCTCTATCTCTCGTTCCCAGAGACCCCCTCGCATGATGCCATGTACATAAGCCTCGCCTACCAGGGCCAGCCTTTTCTTCGATGTCTCTTTCTGCCTTAGAACAAAGGGAGTATAGCCTCCAACAAGATTCCAAACCTCATCCCCGACTTTAGCCTCACTGCTGACGATTCCGATAAGGCTCTTTTCAGTCTTGAAGATGACTCTGCCGTTAAGGAACGTGTACATAGCGGCGACTAGACGTCTAATTGCTACTTCAGGTTCCGTTGGAGTAGCAGAGGAATCACCGTCAAGGCCACTACTCAACCACCGGTAATGTGGCACAGCAATACTCGTGCAGGCCAGGTCCTCGTCCTCCCATGTACCCATTCCCTCCTCCCCGACTCCACCACGGTCAGCTGTGAGTGTCTTCAGCAGAGCTTGTGCGATGTTGCCAACATAGTGGTCACTTCCTGTCTGGCCGTAGTAAGTTGAAAGACAGAGTTCCTTGGACAACTTGTTCAGAATCTTCTCCAACCCTCTGTACCAATTCTGCACGCCTGGGTCGACCGCGGCCGTAGACGTCGGAACCGGTGCTTTTGCGATGTAATCAAGCAATGGCTTCGGATTGCAGACCCTGACAATTCTAACTATGCGCGCTGCTTTGACGACCAGGGTCAATGGATCAGAGCCGAGGTCTTCTGGAATCTTGCTTTCAAACGGCGCGCTCTTATTGATCTCGTATCGGTGGGTTGGGGAAGGCCAGTCATACCCATGCAACAAGGCGGTGCGTCTTGGAATTCGCCAATCCGGCGTCCACGACGGCAGACTTCTGTCCCGAGCAGGACCGTCAATACTCGACAGTACCGAGAAGCCTCGTTCCTGCACCATAGTTGCCTTGGCAGCGGTCGAGTACACAATGTTCACTGGGAGCTTGTATGAAGTCGGTATCGGCGGCAAGTTCTCCTTTTCTATCATTCCCAACAACGAGAAAACCTTGTCCCGGCCATCGGTGGAATGAAGATTGCGTGTCAAGGGGAGAATCACCGAGAGGTAAGGCACCTGGCGGGAGGAGCTTGCAGCCGCGAAGTGGGCGAGAGCAACGATGTTATCACTTGTTGAGCCCAGAAGGCGGGCCATGCCGCGAGAAACAAGATAAAGTGTGGCAGAGACGAAAACTTCCCAAGCCAACTCATTCGTGCCGCATCGGATGACTGTGTCAGGCGACAGACATGCCTCCTGGAACGTCCAGGCACGAGAAAACCACGGTCGCCCTGTAAAGGCCTGGATTCTGGCAAAGTTGTCCCGTTCGTGCTCATGGAGGTCAGGGGACTGTGGTGCCTCGCCACTCGCCTTGGTAATATCAGTGCTCCCCTCCTTTTCAAAAGAGGGTAAATCCTCCGCCTGAGTCTCGGAGTCCTTCCTAGAGTCGTAACGCTCATGCATGCTGTTGAAAAACTCAAACACACTGCGAGTGTGCTCGTCCGACTCGCCCAGCCAGACAAGCACATTGGATGCACCCGAGTAGATCGCGTTCATCAAGGATACCTGATGACTCCTCTCGGCCAGATCATCCTGATTGATACAGACACCGTCTATCCATATCCTGCGGGGCCTGTCAGGCCTGCGCAGGTTTCGCAAGAGCACTTCGGCATTCTTCGTGATCTTGACTCGCTTCCCGCCGTCGCCCAGATGCAGGACCGCATTCCGCTTCGGGCTGCCCCAAACATACGATAAGGCTGTAAAGGGCCTCTCCGGATCGCCGATTTTGTGCCGCTCCAGGGAGCCTCGAAGCTGGTCCTCGCCTTGACCTGCTTCGATGACAAGTGTCCGAATCTCGTCCGGCTCGAGCGGTGAATAACAGAACAGGTCTTGCGCCGACTGCACGTGCAGGCTCTCTGCCGACCATCAGTATCTGACACATATGGACATACAGTGCACGTGCGGTGAGAATATACCCCGAATTCTATGAAACATGCTGGACATGATTCAAACCCCCATAAGTTGATCAGACCATTAGTATGGCCCATACCAGCCCGTCAGGAAAATGAGTTGGCAGGCTGGAAGCCTAGTATCCAATCACGTTGAGCGGGGAGCTGAATCACGTGACACCATACTTGAAAACCTTCAGACTTCGATCTTCACTACAGCAACGACTAACTCGGAATCACAAGCACATACGACCACGGGTAGCAGAAAATTCGGGATCCCGTCCGCTCTTCCATAGACAAGCTGATAACCGCTGGATTAGCTATCGTTTACATTGCCCGTACTGCATTTGAAATCATGAGCCCTCGTGTGAGGGAACTGAAGCAGGACCAGGGCTTTGAAGTAATGCATTCAAACTTCATACCCCCAAAATAAGTATTGAGCAATGTTGCTGACATTTCCGCCCCGTCTCTTGGGATTCATTGCGCGAGTTCACCAAAATCTGCAAGACTGCAGACAAGGACTCCGGCCCAAGGTGCGTCCGCATTGGGCCTGATATCTATCAACCAGACGCCTTTGGCATCTACCTCTGTTTGTAGACGGAACACATCTTCGAGTAAGGAATCAGGCAGGGAGGTTGGTTCATCTGTTTCATTTAATTGTGAACAAGGCTCTACTTTTAGACATATTTGCGACGTTTCACCAGGCGCGGCTAACCACATCTTGGACCGATCTAGCTTGGCATCTTGGGCCCGAAAAACTGCCTGTCTTCTCAATGATGGCCATTCACATTCCCTGCAAGGATACACTTGCGAATCTCACAGTCCTTGTCGATGGCCTGGCCCTCTGAATCCAGCGTGCCCAGCGACTCGGGCGTGACCCGAGGCGCGTAGGCATTCCACCACTTCCGGACCTGCTGTACCCCGGCCGAAGCCATGATTTCCTTCGGGGTGGGGACGGGGAGCTCCTCATGGATGACCCGGGCGTCGCCGCCGATGCCGCCGTCGAGGGGCCTGATCGACTGCAAGTTCCAGAAGAAATTCGAGGGGTCCCACGTGGTCTTGACCCTCTGCAGGCGCAGGTAGTTGTTCCCGTAGTACGCCTCCTGCCAGTCCTGGACGGTCCCGTCGATGTAGTTGAGGTAGGCGGCCTTCTGCTGGATAGCGTGCGGCAGCAGCTCGGCCTTGCACTTGGCGATGAACTCCATGACCTTCTCCCGTTTGCCAACGTCCGTCCACTGCAGCTTGATCGTGGAGACGTAGTGGCCCTCTCGCCAGAAGAAGGCCGTGTCCTCGGGCGCGACCCGGGTCGTCTCGCCGCCGATGTGGTCCCAGAGGACGTGGCACTTTGGCGTGTCCTTGTCGTTGCTACCAGTGATCCCAAGCAGCTCGGCTGCCTCGCTGACCAGCTCGTATATCTTGGTGGTGACCTCTCGGGTGATCGCCTTTTCGGCGAAAATGAACGAGGCATGGTGATGGTAGACCTGGCTCCGGGTGTCCCAGCCCTCGGAGTGCTCAACCCAGTCGATCCACTTCATCTCCTCGAGTGAAATCTTGGAGGGCTCGAGTGCGAGGTAAGGAGCCAAAACCTCACGCGCCTTGGCCATGCCCCCATTATAGATGACAGTCATCCCACCCGTGAACTGCTTCCTCTTTCCGTGCGTCCAAAGGGCGTCGACAGTGAGCTCCTTTGGGCACTCGTTGGAGTTGAAAGTGTCCATCGCCGCCTGGAAAAGCTCCTGCTGCTGGGGCAGCTTCCAGGTCAGGTCACCACACACCACGTTCCCATCCTCGTCGCTCAGCTTGTGGATCTTGCAGGTCATGCTGACGGTCACGCCAAAGTTCCCGCCCCCGCCCCCAGTCAGTGCCCAGAACAGGTCACGGCGCGCCTCGTCCTCGTCGTCGCGGCTGACGGTGACGACCTCGCTGTCGGCAGTGACGACCGTCATGGACACGAGGTTGTCGCAGCCCAGGCCGTAGCTGCGCGAGAAGGGGCTCAGGCCGCCGCCGAGCGTGAAGCCGCTGGCCCCGACGTACGGGCACTGCCCGCCGATGATAATGTACTGGTCGTTCTCTGCGAGCAGCGCCTTGTAGACGGTCTTCCAGATGGCGCCACCCTGGATGGTGACGGTCATAGCCGCGGTGTCGATGGAGCAGTCGTTCATCAGGCTCATGTCCAGGACGATGCCGCCCTCGTTGAGACAGTAGCCCATGTACGAGTGCCCGCCATTCTTGACAGTCAGGCGGGTCCCGCCCTGGCGGGCGATGGCGACGATTTCTTGAACTTCCTGCACGCTGCGTGCTTGGACCACGGCGGCTGGCATTGTCATGCGGTAGTTCAGATTGCCGATGAACACTGGCCTTGGTCGTCAGTAGTGCCTTCGAAATATGATAAGTGGGCCATTTGCTCGCTGTGGTTGCGCCAGGTTCGCAATCTGTCAAGTGTGGCGTACCTGCATCTGAGTACTCCCGAGTTCCGGGCTGGAGAATCCTCTGTGGAGCGAACTTTTTCTTGAGAGTCGAGACCAGGTCGTTTGATGCCATGTTGCCGAGCTGAGTAGGTCTATACTCTGAGTGTGTTATAGTGCAATTATTGCAAGGAGACCAGGGAATCCAACAAGATTCTTAAACATATTCTCCAACACATAGTGTCGAAACCAGCGGAAAGCTGGGAGAGACTGCCGATAAATATATCAATATTTCTCGAGTGACAAAGACTACAGCCGTGCCATAAACTTCAGCCTTCAGGCTCAAAAAACAGCTTCTGAGACATCTGGGCCGCCGGGCTGGACATGCCCCAGGCTAAGGAGTGTGACTCGTTCAATTTGGCAGTATTCCCCATGCCATCGATCCCCAGGAGCGTCCCGAGCCGTGCGGGGAGGGCTAGCTGAAAGGTATGTGGCTTGAGTGGCCACCGTCTAGATCGTATCTGCAAAGGCAGCCGGCGTTGCGTTTCTTTGTTGCTCGGGCTTGGCTCGCGTAGCCACCCTGGGATTGGGAGATAGGTTAAGCGAACCAGAACAGCGCACCAGCTTCACGACGATGTCAGCCGCGGTAGACTGGCCCACTGGCTCATCTGTCACAAACGCACAGATGGTCCGCTCGAGCTACGAAGAGGATGGCCTTGCCGATCACGCCGCAGCTGGTTCGAACAGCAAAAGGCCCGGAGCTCCAAGCAGATGAAAAGTGGCAGAAAGGCGTCCCAATGGAGAAGACACTGCTCAAGGCCTGCGCACGCCGCTTACACGAGGAACACTAATTTCCAAGAGAGCGGGGATTCGTACGCGATATATGACAGTTCTCACACTCGCAATGTATTTGTAGGCTTGCTACCGTCCTTGCTGCTGTACTTTAAGGCTCCGACCTTATGTAGTTCTGAAACTTGAAAAATTCTCGCATACAAGCGCGCCTGCCGTTGGTTAGCTACAAGTTTGCTATATCTGATCCGCCTTGCGGGAGCAGGAGATCATTTCCCATGACGCAACCTTATGATGAAACTTTCCTCATTTAATCGTTGAATTTTCCCTTCTATCACATCTACAACGAGCCTATAGAGTGCAACCAACGACTTATGTCCTAGAATCTAATGCATGCGCTTCAACTCCTCCACCACATTCCGCAAGTCCTCCACGCTCGGCCCGAGCCCATGGCAGACCTCCTGCTGCGTCTCCTCGTCCATATCCAGGAACCTCTCCAGGACCTCGCCGTCGAGGAACCGGAACGGACCCTCGCCCTCCCGCTCGGCGTTCCTGAAAGACCTGTACTTATCAAGCGGGATATCACCCGGAGTCCTTATTCTGTCCGCTAGCCTGGACTGGAACCTCATGAGGAGGTCCTGGGCGTGTGGTGCTACCGTTCCGAAGAGATAGATGGAACCCTCGACCTGTGATAATGTCAATATTACGAGTCTCATTGTCGTTCGGGATGAAACGTGACTTACCGTCCCAAGGAATGCCTGCGGCACGATCATGGCACTTGAGCTGGTCTCGACAGCTACCTTCCTGATGCAATTCACCATCTCGCCCAAGTTCATCTCACTGATGGTCTCCATCCGCCTTTGATCATCCAGCGTAGGGCCATCTGGGTTCCTCCTGAGCACCATCAGGTTCCCCTGGGCATCTGCCTCCAGCCATGACTGGTCTTCGATGTGCGAAACGGCGGTAGCCCATGCCGACTGGTAGTGGCGTGCGCGCTCCGTCAACAGCGCAGAGTTGCCATCTTTCGCCGGCACAAACTCGACCAGACTGATAGACTTCATCATATCTGCCACAGCGATGATGTTTCCATGGACAGCGAGATCCACAGGATACGTCGATGTTCTGTGTGATGCCACTCGCTCGAGCCTGCCCGAGGTAGAAGACTCTTCGAAGTATTTGCCCACTATCACCGTCTTGATCAAGGAAACCACAATCATGTCGTCCATTACCGCTAGGCATCGACAAGCGCCCTTGAACTTGTGGCTGAGGAGCAGGTAGGGATTCCTATCGCTGTCGACTCCCAGCACTAAAAGTCGGCCCTTGTTATTGTCCGTTGGTGACGGGATATCGTCTGCCGGGAGAAAGCCTGTGCCCACGAGGAATCTCTCGGCTGGGTTTCCATACGAGTCTGGAAGTGTTGCCCGGATGACGCATTCGACTATCTCGCCGCCCGACTGATCCAGCAAGAAAGGCTTGCCAACATTCCCAAACACGACCTCATCGACGAGCTTGAAGGAGCTTGTTACCACTTCTTCGCCACTCTTGAGCTCGCGCTTGATACACCCAAGTCCAAATACCTGCTCTTTCGGGGAGTATGCGATGCGGCGCACTGTTTCGCCCATTTCCAGCGACTTGACATGTGTCCTCCTCTCTGTGTCTATTTTGGAAATTCTGATGGTGGATTCGGTTGCCACAACCACTGAATCGGGGTAGGCGTCCGTATCAAAGGAACAAACATATGTCGCATCCTCGGCTGTCACCGCCGAGTAGACGATTCTGCCTTCTGCACCGTAAATGAGACTGGGGTTCTCCGTGGTAGCGAAAATGTTTGCGACGTCGCCTGGTTGAGGGAGTAAATGGAGACGGGCTTGTCGTGTGCCCAAAGTTACGCTCTTGCGCCCGCTGAGTGAGAGATCTGGCGCTACGTTATAGGTGACAACGTTCCCATCCTCCATCGCTACGAAGAGTGTCGGGCCTCCCACTTTGCGCGGCAAAACTTGTACTAGGGCGATATCTCTAGGAATCGAGGCATTGTCCTCCGACCTACGGAGTGACTCGCCCTTTTGAGGTTCCAATGTCGCCAAGTCCACGAGTGAGAAGTTGCCTGATGTGAAGAAGCCAACGACTCCAACGTCAAGCATGTGAGGCGAGGCGTGAACGCACGCCACTTGGTCTTGGTCACTGTTATGACTTTGCCTGGAGACCGCGAGATCATTCTCTACATTGAGAGAAATCAGTGATTTGCCGTCCACGCATACTAACAGCCATCTTGAATTTGCCGAGGCTGCTGTGATTGTCGTGCCATGAGTCGAAGGGTCCCAGGATGCGATTTTCATCCCACTATCCCTGTCGGAGAGCACCGCAGCTTTTGTTGTCACCTGTAATCGCCGTCCGTTTTCAAGGTCGACCGCCACGAGTGTGTGATCGTCCAGCGTCAGGCCTTGGAAGCTTTCCACCTCTTCAACATCTCCGGCCGATTCAAACCTGAAGACGCGAGTTTCTGTTATAAACGAAGCGACCAGTGTATCAACCTTGCCAGAACTGCTGGATCGCAGGGAGAACAATCCCCTGACGTCCTCGAGATCACCCAGGATTCCAATGTCTTCAAGCCCAACACCACTCCGCACGCTACGAAGGCTGCCATCCTTATGGACACCACTTCCCGTGACGACGCGAGCCTGGCCAGAGGAGTATGCATTGCCGAGTTGGCTGTCGCCCTCGCGATTACCCATATCCATGATGGCGAAGTCGAGTATAGGCGCGTTGTTCGGAAATACTTGAGCCAGTTGCAGGAAGCGTCTCGAGTCCTGTTCGAAATCGACCCGCCACAATTGAGAGTCGCCGTAGTGCGAGCCGACGAAGAGGAAGTTGTCCATGTAGACGAGGCAGCTTGCCCGGGATGTTTTACCAATGACCGTCATCTGCAGCCGGTCAACCTCGACGCCCTGTGTGAGGATTGTGAGCAGATACATCCTGCCGTAATCGTCCGCGACCAGGTAGTGTCTCTCGTCGTACTGGGCCCAAGCGACGAATATCGAGGCTTCTTTCAATGGCTCCGTGACCTCTGCTCGAGTTGTGTCGTCGATATAAGTAATGCGAGTCTCGCCGACTACAAGCACACCACCAAGATACGCCTTGGCATTATTCGTTTCGGTGAGCCGAAAGTTATGTCTCTTCTCTTCTTCCACCTTTGGGACTGGTATTAGTATGGCGGCACCCGGATCCGCCACGTCTTTCGATATTTCTCTGTCTTTCAGGGGGTCAAAATTGGATGCTTTGGTATCCTTGTCGTCGGATGTGAAGCAGTATGTAGCAAGCTTGGCGTCGGGGGCGTCAACCTGTGACTGGTAGAGAAAGGCGATCTTGGGGTGCCCCGTCTCGGAATAGAGGAAGGTGCTCGACCTGATGAAAAGCTCAGAAAGACGTGGCTGCTCCATCCAATCGATGTGGTTCAGATTTCTCCCTCTCGACTGTAATCGCGCCACAGTCAGAACCCCCTCCCACAGGTGCAGGGCCATGAAGCGGCCCGTCGGGTCCACCACACACTTGTCCTGGCTCTGCGAGTCGCGCATGAACTTCTCGCCGGCATCTTGATTGAACTGTATTGTCTCGAGCTGTCTTGTCTCTGCGTTCCAGGCCAGGGTGAAGTGCTGGAATCTATCGGTGCCGACGAAGAGCAGGTCTGTCGTGTTGTCCTTGGGCGACAGTTTCTGGAGCATGGAGATGGTGCCATTGATGACGTTGGAATGGCGGAGGACTAGCTGGTTCTCGACGAGGCCATATATCTCGAGTCGATTCGTCTTGCTGCGCGAGCATTAGCATTAGCATTCGCCGAGGTGGGCAGACAAGGCGCGCAGGGTGCGCAGGGTGCTTACGCTATCACCAAGCTCTCTTCATCGTCAAAGAGCCTCGCCCGCACAGCATGGCGTATGCTGCTGGGTCGGTGGATCGGTGCAATGTATGCCATGGTCCGGCTGTGTGGTCTTGGCGGGAAACAGGCTGGGGAGGAAAAGAAGGGTGGTTGTGTTAGGCGGCCATGGAAATGTTTCAATCTGGTGACGTTGGAGACTCCATGGCCGTCTGAAGAGTGCAGTCAAGGCTTATGATGCAGATCACGGAGATAAAGTGCTTAAGCTCGGGCGCGTGGGGGAGAGCTCCCGAGGCCCTGGTCTAACCCCACAGGTTTCCCCGCTACGCGCTCAAGCGCGTCACCACCACCCTCTGACTCTGATTCAATTTAGCAGGCCTGAAGGAGCAGCATGGGTTTCTTACCACAAACCCGTCACTGCTCTGCTGTTGTAGCTGTCGTCTTTCGAATTTTGATTCAAGGCTCCATCCACCTCTCATGTCTCGCCCAACAGTGAAGGGCCATGGCTCAGAATTGTGCAAAGTCTTATCCTTGTCACCACACTCCCCGACAACTTATAAGCCAGCTGTCAGCCACCTCTTAGCTGGTACGAATAAGTCAGCTTCGCAGATGGGGTTGACAACCATGCCCAATCAGCGGGTATCAGAGTGACAGTCCTCCAACACTGATCTGTCGCGCAAGGAATTGTGGCGATGATCCCCATCTTTGATGTTGGCTGACATCGCGAGCCGCTTGCAAGCCGCTCTCAATCCACAACTCAGCACGCGTCAAGCGACGGCACATTATGACGGTGGAGATTTGACTCTGTCTCCCAAGCTGTCGTTGTCTTTTTGCCTCTGTTGCTTTTCCTTCCAACTTTTGAAATTTCTTTGGCGCAGCTTTGGAAAATATCATCGAGTCTGAGAGCAGGGCAGCGGCCCTTACGCTTGAGCAAGCATGTGGTACCGTTGAGACGCGATCGTGACGATTCTTTGGTCAGCAGAACTTTATGAATAGTTCTGCGTGGCTATACATACGGGCAACCATTCCGGTCTGGTTTTGATGGACATAAACCAGGGTACACATCCTCCCCTACCACATTCAGAACCACTTTACCTATGTCTTCCTCCTGTTCTCTACTTCGCCCCATGCAAGAATGGCAAGTGACCAGTCAAGTGACAACAGGCAGGAGGAGATATCTTCTTGGAGTGGCTTAGGGCTCATTCTGGACTTCATGAGGCCTTGTACCCCAACCGGTTTTCTTCTGTGATCGCGAGTGCTCAACGCTGAATCTCGGGCCAGGAGCCGGCCTAGCGCTCAGTGCAAACCGCAGGTGATCCCAGAAGCGTCTGCACGAACCACGAGTTTGACTGCATTCCTTGCCCAAAATGCCAGTCAATCAAGCTTCTCAGGGGGTCTAGGCCCAGGCAACGTGAGCTGGGAGCGGCGACCCGGCTGCGTGGGGAAGAATGCTTGCACACCCTTGCCAAGACTTAGCGACGGGGGGAGACCTTCCGATTAGGAAACGAGTTTCTCTCCGTGGCCGCCTTTGGATCGACTCGCGAGATTCTCCGGTAGCGCGGACACACCACCGTGCTGTGAATGGCATGGCTCATGCTGGATAAATTAAATCGACTGCAACGGCGACCAGACTGGCCCGGACCGCCGCGTGATACCTGCCAGCGATAGAGGGCACACCGCGCTTTGGCCTCGCCATAATGGCATTTATATATGACTGCTCCTGACCACCTGCACGATAGATGAAGTCAGGAGCGTCTCGATATTACACAGGTTCTGGAATTCATCAAATCCCAACCTGAAAGGACGAGATATTCACTAGTGACAGGCAAGATGAAGGCCTTTTCCCTCCTTCTCAGCGCCTCTGTGGCGTCCGCGCATACCATCTTTGTCCAACTTGCGGCCGGTGGCACGACGAACCCTGTCAGCTATGGCATAAGGACGCCGACCTATGACGGCCCTATCCAAGATGTTACCTCGAACAGCCTCGCTTGCAATGGACCGCCCAATGACCCGGCGTCTGCCAGCAACGTCATCACAGTCCAAGCTGGATCGACTGTCAACGCCATCTGGAGGCATACCTTGACCTCGGGGTCCGACGATGTGATGGATGCGTCCCACAAGGGACCCACTCTGGCCTACCTGAAGAAGGTTGACAACGCCTTGACTGACACTGGGATCGGTGGTGGATGGTGAGTCCTTTCAAACAAGAGATGAGATTTGAAAGTGTTCTATCAGTCGAGCTGACACATAGCGCCCTGTAGGTTCAAGATTCAGCAAGACGGTTACAATGGAGGTGACTGGGGCACATCTAAGGTTATCAGCAACGGCGGCATACACGCAATTACCATCCCATCCTGTATTGCCCCAGGACAATACTTGCTGAGGGCTGAGATGATTGCGCTCCATGCTGCGAGCTCTTCTGGTGGTGCCCAGCTTTACATGGAGTAAGTCGCCCCTGGTCGACACAGCCGCTCGCCTCCCCAGGAGCTGACAACATGCCTACTCAGATGCGCTCAGATCAACGTCGTGGGAGGGACAGGAGCCTCCACTCCGGCTACTTACAGCATCCCAGGCATTTACAAGGTTCGTAGACATCAAAACTCAACTGGAAGTGCTGAAATACTGACGTCTGTGTCAGGCCGATGACCCTGGACTGCTCGTCAACATCTATTCCATGTAAGCCGACATATCTAATCACTCCCTTCATCACCATAATCTCAAGTAGTACTGACACACGCCTAGGACCTCTTCATCAACCTACACGATCCCAGGCCCCAACCCCTTCACCTGCGGTGCCTCGGGCGGCGGTAGCCCCCAGACATCCACCACATCCAAGGCCGCCACCTCCTCGACGACGCTCGCCACTTCGACGAAGACCTCCTCCGCCGCGTCGACGACCACCAGCGCTGCGTCCGGCGGCGCCTGTGCTGCCAAGTATGCGCAGTGTGGTGGGACAGGGTGGACGGGCGCCACGTGCTGCGCGTCGGGAAGCACCTGCTCTGTTTCGAGCCAGTACTACTCGCAGTGTCTCTGAGCTTGGGTTGCGGATTACTGATGGCAAGGGGGCGAGTATGTCGGTGTTTCTGGAGGGGGTTGCAGATAACTTGTTCAACTGTAGTCAGTGTAGATACTACGGATGGTTGTCTCTACGGGCGCATGTTTATACAATTCCGAGCCTTTGACTATTTTACTTAGAAGCCACACAATGAAGAACCCCAAATTTACATACCCTGTCCCATCAGCATATTACATCGCCGGAATATAAAGACCACCCCCTAAAACCCACCCGTGCCCTGAAGCCGCTTGACAGCACCAACCACCCCCCTCGCCCAAGCAAACCTCCCCGGGTCGACCCCGATAGCCCCCTCGGCCTGCTTCCCCTCCGCATCAGTCCAGATACCAGCCTCCTTGTCCAGCGCGCCATACAGGTGCGTGTTCTGGTTCCTGCGCAGCCCGTCGATCCACGCGCGGCACACGGCCTTGCTGTCCAGCATCACATTAATCTCCTGGCTGTGGAACCAGCTCTGCGTGTCCTGGTTACCGTTCCCCATTATACCGATGTGCTCGTCCGCGATCATGAGCTTGATGTGGCAGCTGCGCTTCTTGCGCTCCTGCACGATGGGCCGCGTCTGGTCCTTGGCCACGTACCAGAAGTAGTGCAGCCGCTGCCTTGCGCTGGGTGACAGCGACGTGTACAGCTGGTGCGCCACCATGTCGTTGTGCCCGCCCTGCATGGGCAGCAGCTCGCCCGCGTCGTTGTAGCCCAGGCAGATGTAGCAGTACACGTCGACGCCGCGCTCGCACGCCTCGGCGATGGCGGGTACGAGCGGGGCGGCGTTGAGCGTCGGCGACTGGATGAAGACGTTCTTCTTGGCGTTGCGCAGCGCCGACAGCCAGGCTGCGTTCTGCGGCATCACAACGGACTTGTGGTTGGGCGGGCCGTAGGGCGCGCGGTTGACCATCGCCATGGGGAAGGCCTCATGGGTGGGGTGTGGGACGTATGGGGTCATCTCGTCCTCGGGGGCGCAGTCTGGGGCGTCGGGTGGGAAGCCGACGTTGATAGTGTTGTTAAGGTGGCGGTTCACTGCTTGCACTGTCGTTTCGCCTTCCTTGGCTGAGACTGCTGCTTGGACTCGTAGGACCTCGCCGGCAATGTCTAAATCCCAGTGTGAGTGGTCAGTCGTGGATTCCGGCAGGTTGTCAGCAGTAGAAGACGGCAATGGCGTTTGATTGTTTGCTTGCTGGCCTTCGTTGAGCAAGGCTGCTGTTTTTGGGTCAGGCCCATTGGAACCATTCTGGCCTGCAATTTGCCCATCGCCGTTTGATCGGCTCACTGATGCCGATATCCCATGGGTGTTTGGAACAACACTGGTAGTGGTACTCGGACCAGTTGCGGCGTCCGCACGGTTTGGGTCGTTGCTTTCGGCTGCGGTTTTCTGCCCGTCTACCACGCCTGGTTGTGAAACGGTCCGAGTGTATGCATATGCATCCCGTGGCTGCATTTTCTCAGGGTCAATCACGGCATGATGCCCACGAATCGAACCATCAGACCCAAAGACGCCGGCATGCGACTCAGTAAAGGATGATATGCCGCCCTGCGCTGCCGGTGAATTGTAGCTCGGCAGTGGAGGCTCAAGGCGTTTGTGCCAAGACAGCAGCGCCATGTCGTACATCGAATCCACGATCGGGCCCTCGAGATGGATCATCATCTCCAAGTTGTCGTTGCTCTGGATGTTGTTGCTTTGGATGACTGCCATCTTCCTGTCGACGACCATGTACTTGGCATGGAACGTCCCCAGAAGAGGATGATGGTAGTTCATAACTTGCAAGTCGATGTGGGGGATCTCTTCCGGCGCCGGTATGCCCACCTTTGGCCCGGTATATTCTTTCACTGGGACAACATAGTGTGGCTCGACCAGCTGCTTTGGGCTTCCCCTGTCGTAGATTATCTTCATAACAATCTTGGTACCCCTCTCCCCGGCACGACGGGAGAGTTCCTTTATTGCGTCCGTTATAAATTTGGAGGCGTCACTGTTCTGCCAGAAGTTTGTGGCAAGGAAGACCTCTCTCTCGGCTCGGACAATACAATTAGACATGTGGCGCACAATATCCGGAACACTGATGCAATGTCAGATCACACGAGAATACCGATGGCGTCTTGGCTACTCACGTAGAAATAATCGACAACGGAACTACGCCACAGCTTCCCATGAGCGACGGGCTGACCATGGCATTACCAGGATCATCATGTAATGTGTTTATTGCATCGTGATAGATCTATCATGTTAGTCTCGGGAGATGTCCTGTTGAACGTGAAAGACTCACTCTCAAGAATAACTCGCTCGGTTGTGTTGGACCCCAGTGCCCTGCTTCCGCGGCTTTGTGAATTGCTTCTTCAGAAGCCAGATGCTTTCCAGCGTCGTTGATTGAAGGAGGATCGCCGAGCTTCCCGACATGGTGGCCGTAGAGTTTCTTCCACGCCTCACCTGGGGTCAAGGAAGGATCCTGTGCAAGCAAAGTTGAGACACTCTCCGGAGAGGTGAGCAGCTTGAGCAACTCATCGCTGATCGGGCTCGTGAACTGCTTGTCTTGTACATGGCGCTCTGCCTTTTCAGGAGAATTTCCCATATCCCTCTCGTCCTTCGCAGGCAGCTCTGCTAGGCGCGGGGTGGTGAGTGCTCTGTAAGGGAACTCAATAAAGGTCTGATATGCGGCGTCGCCAACAGATCCGATGTTCTGGACAGTGGTATTTTGGTCCGACATGATGAAGACCGGGGACCGCCGAGTATTCTACGAGTTAGCTGTGGGGAGCAGTGATATAAGCCAAGCAGTCAGTTGATGAAGAATGCCAACCCTCCACTCCGCAACGACTGGACCTCGAGGCCCACCTGGACCAAGACGACGGGGCCGGACCTGCAGGGGCCTGGGAGGCCAAGCTTTTGCCAAGATTTGCGGCTCGGCAAGATCGGGACGATCGCAACGTCAGTGGCACATGGCCTGGGCTTCTCTGGGTCTGGGGTAACGCGCCGGCCAGAATAGCGTGAAGCAGGTCAATCGGTAGATGTCTCACATCAAGAAGGATTAGAACAAGCAGACGAGTTGGAGAATTCGACACTCCCAGAGCTGGCAATGTTAGCACCCTCGGGCAGACCTCATCAGAGCTGCATCATCGCGGGCCTAGGCGCTGACGTCACGCCCTGGGGTTGACTTGTTTTCTGAGGCTGTGCTTGGTTCTCCACGCAAGCCCTCTGTCTCTTGTGCCGCACTGCCGGGACCTCACTGGGGCAAAACGCCGCTTAATCGGAAGCTGGGCAAACTTTCGGACTGGCCAGGCGCGCCTAGTGTTGAGAAAACCAGGATTTGCGCCACTCCTCGCAGCAGCTAGTGCTGTCACCATGCAAGGATGTGTGTGTCACTTCTGCGCGAGGGGTACGGTGCTCGGTCAGGTTTTCGGGCTCGGTGTCCCCGTTACTTCTTCTGTTCAGTGCTTGATCGATTTTTCCCGCTCCGGCCAGCTACAACTCCCGAGAGTCACAAAATATCAGCATTTGCTCAATCAGCAGTCTTTCAATATGGGACAACTTACAGTAGTATAAGTGCTAGTAATAATCGCATAAGAGTTAAAGAGAGTCAATATTAGCGTAATACCATAAAGAAAAGCAACAGTGTGAAGGCGCAGTCAGCAATTGCAGTTGCAATAGTGATATCTGTATCCATGTGTACATGGCTTTCAATCTACCGTTCTGGTAATGCTTGCAGTCAAGGAAATCGAAGTACTCCAGTGTGACATTGATTTCGACCCTCAAAATTGGGTGCGTTAGGTCCTCGCCGCAGCAAACAATATCCGCAGGTATTCAGCTCCGAGATAGGCGGGGCACAACTTGACTGCATAGTAAACGTTTAAGCCATACACACAAAGATGCCACTTTTGTACCTAGTACTTGGACTATGTTCCAGGCGCTGTTTGTACGATGCTGACCTTCGCATGACCTAGCTGTAAGGACTGTGACCGGCCATACTATCTGCATCACGCATCGAAAAGGTAGCACCTAGGTGGTATTAAATGGAGGTGCATTGGCTACTATGGTGTCACACCGTCATATTTGATATGAGTGGTATCGAAGACCTCGCCTTGGAAGAAAGACAGAGCGACATGAAGAGACGATTTGAACAATTCCGCTTCCTCACATGTCTCGCGTCTCAGTAAACCAACTTGAAGCCAGCCATGAAAATACATCGCTTTACCACAAACCCGACCAGTTCTGTGGAGTCACTTGCGCCTCTTTTTTCCGACTTTCTTGCCAAGTACGCTAACTCGACTGCTCTTGGACTGCCCACCCGCTTTTCTTGTTGGCTCTCAGCTCTCACACAAGACCATAGGCAATGAAAGGTTCAATGCCCTTATCAATAGGTCATGAAGCACGCTTCGAGCACGATGGGAAATCTTTTGCAATACTACAACGCTCCTCAAGCAGGGATACGCGAAGGTATAGCGTTTGTAGTCCTTGACTATACCCAGGCATGAAACTGACGGCTTTATGCAGTACAAAGACCAAATCCACAAGCTTTCCGCTCAAGACATCCTGACTGTCTCAGAGCTAGGAAACATTTCGGACGAGCAGATCACTCGATCCAAATAAATATTGACGACTATACCCAGTCCACCAAGTGAAGGGTCTGTAGCCGACCGGCTAACGCTGTTGAACACTACAGAATTTCGACTGCCTTCACTCCACGAGAGATATACATTTGCCCGAAGGCTCGACGGACAGGCCTGCCAAGATCCACCTGCACGAGTGCGTCTGCCCAAGCCCATACGCTCGGGTGGAGCTTCGTCCGCGGGATGCAGATCAGTCGCCGCTGGGAGTTGGGTTGGGACACTAGCTGGGAGACATTGTAAATGCCATTCAGTATCTTCGCTATTCTGTTAGAATAAGGCTACTTAGGTATGTCGCAAGCTTCAGACACAGAGGTCGACATCTCTTGTTGACTAAGTCGAAGCTAGGCTGTATGTAACAGCCGCAACACACTTTGTATAACGCCCTCTTCAGCTTATTGGTGCAGGTATGCTTTCCACAATAAGCGAGACGCGGGAATGCTTGGTTTGCCCCGGCCATAATAAAGGAACTGCTTTGGATTGCCCCCCCTCTTTCCATACCCTGTCCCACATCAGAGCGTTTCTTTGCGCCCCTTTTCCTGGCAGATCTGCCGTAGAGTCTTGTGATCTGCATTCGACTGGTCCATGAGAGCATCGGCTTGAGTCCCAGACACACCGTGCAGCAGGACGCTCATCATCTCGTCCTGTGCTCCCACCCCATCCTCCAGCGTGACCGGACTCTCCTGGGGCAAGGCAAAGCCCACCTTCACCACTGAATTCACCCATTTGTCTTTTCGTGGACATCGCAAGTGGCACTTGTTTAGTCAAGTGCATGGCTTCTTTTCCGTGTCATGTGTCCACGTGAGCAGATACAGCGACGTAGACAGTATCGCGAATCTTATCACCACGCTGAACTTGACACCGTAACCTCACCGTGATCACCACCGACTAAGTGGATGTCAGCCTTGGCATTTCGGTGTTTGGTCGGAATGTACATATGTAGAAACGGTGGTTTGTAGTTGGTTTCCTGGATGTTTACCAGCCTCAAGTACGTACAGGACCCAAGACGGTGGAACTTGACTCAGACTCAATGCTCTCTTGATGAGAGGTAAGACCCACTGCAGAGGATGCACCTGAATGACACAGGATTGGGAGGGTTATTCTACCGTGGCGCGTCGCGGTTTTGGAAAGCCTGCTACCCCCACATCGGGGTGCACCACCACTTATAGTTTGAACATATAGGTGGGCAAGGTATATGTGCTTAATCTTATCTCCGCCGCAGCACAATTTAGAGAATGGCTGTGCCGGCAGCGGGCCGGTCAACGGGCTGGTCTTCGCCTTGTCAGTACTTTTTGTCCAGTAGTGCCCCACGGCCTCTCCATAGATAAAACTCGATTCGCGGGAGCTCCCCAGCATCTGTATGAAATGTCCGAAGGATGCATGGGTCGGGGCTTAGGTTGGCGGGATCGTGGCGGGTCATTGGGCTGGTTGTCAGTCCATGACGAGACGAAGGATCGGCGGTAAGCACGCTTCCTGGTCTGCGCAGCAGCGGTGGTCCCCTGTTATAATTTTAGGCTGCGAGCTGAAGATGTTTACCAATCTGTTTAAACGGGGACCTCGGCTGTTTTTCTCTCTTTTTCTGAAGGCTCCCCGCCGTCTCCTGTTTCCTTGGAGCTTGGCAAGTTCAATTGGGGAAACTTGCAAAAGCCAATGGCAGGCGAAGCCGCGAGAATGTCGCGAATCTGCCAGTTCACGACCACGGCGCTGTTGTTGGTACTGTGCAGTACAAGGGGCGTTCTAGCTGACGATCCACTTCAATTCCTCTACCCGGACAAGGAAGGGCTGGAGTTTCACTACCTCGACCGAATCGATGTCTCGTACGAGAGCAATTTCTCCGCGCCTTTTCTGTTCACTTGGTGCGGCCAGGGCAATGCTCAACAAGCACAGCAGGACCGTCCGGATGCAGGCAACGCGACAACGCAGATCACACTGCAATTTACCAGCGATGGAAACTTAGAATGCTGGTTTAACCTTCGCATTCACGACCTGGGCGACTCGAACCAACTGGGATTCAATTCGCCGGGGTTCACTTATGTCTACACTACCAGACAAGGAGGGCCGGTAAGCTTATGACCCTGGATGAGTGCTTCACCACGGATGACGGCTGATTTGCATATGTTCCCAAGGCGACATTGGGCCTCTCAACAGCCACACAGACGTCTGTCTCGACGCCGACCGCATCGAGCGTCATCACAGCAACAGTCACTAGTTCTTCAACACCTCCTCCCAGCGGCCTCTCGACCGGAGCAAAAGCGGGCATCGGAGTTGGCGTTGCCGTAGGGGCCATCGCGATCGCGGCTGCGGCCGGGGCTTTCATATTCCGGCGGAGAAAGAGAGCCAAGAGTGGACCGAGAAGGACGCACACCAGGGATGTCAGCGGCAGGGCATCGCCTGGCATGTACCCAGAATTGCATGGCGACCAACAGGCGGCGGAGCTGGGAGGGATGTGGGCTTTCAAGGGAAAATATGCCCCGGTTGCACCGGGAAGCCCTCAGGAGATGCCTGCTGACAATGACAGCCCAGAGATTGAGCGGCATGAGCTCCCGGCTGGTCTCGACGGGAGGGATGAGGGAAATTTTCGGTCGTAACCGGACATGCTGAGAGCATGGCGTGGAACGAATCGAGATGATGTTTATGAGAAGAGATGTGATGATAGATCACTCATAGGCAATTTGTATATTTTGGGATGATACCACGGCGTTAGGTTGCAACATCAATTTAATGAGAGGGCATACTGGGGGGAAAAGGGAACAACCAACTATTGAATATAAGCCGGGAGCTGATGTTATGGGGTCCCATCCGAACTCAGTACCCGAGGTGAGATTCTTGTACTAGAGGTCTTTCTTGCCCTGTATAATATCCCTGGACGTGAAATATGTGCCTTCACTTGCATAATAGAACGCAATTTTCACTTAAACATAATCTTCGTCGTTGGACTCGGTCTGTAGCTGGCCAATGACCATATTGGTGCTCAATGCAGTAGGTAGTTAGTAAGTAGAAGGGCTAGCAAATACTACTATTCACTATCCAACATGATGGGACTGTCTTTGTCAGTATCTCATCAAGAGGCTCTTTCATCCCCAAGCAACTTACATGCATAACGGTTGGTCCTCGTCGTTTCTGATAACTAGGTATCGCCCAGAGCCCATCTTAAAACCGACACCGTGCTCTTTCGTTGAGACAGGGTCAGATCCTGGATTCAATACCTCGGACTCAGACCAGAGTGTTTCGAATACCTGTAAACATCGTCAATAAACGAAAATGAATCTGCGGCTTCCAATTTCAGGGGTTTTACATTTCCAGGCTCGAATTCGTTCGGAGGATGGATTTCATCGCCTAGTGAAACAGCTGTTAGCATTCGTCACAATATGCTCAAAGTATTCCCTCGCCGCCAAATCTTCGGCTTTGGCTATCGTAGATGTGGATCGCATATTGCTCAAGAAGCATATGTATACAGATTAAAAACGAGACCACGTAGATGTGAATCGGCTCACCAAGAACGTATGGGACACGTTTGTCGATTGTCGTATGCGAGTCTTCTCCTGTCTCGTGTGAACTCAACATGCTTTCCTGCACATTTCCCCGTGAGCGTGGTCGCGGGATGTTGCTTCCGACGGCTTCTGGCGGATGCAGAGGAGCCATGAGATCTTCCGGATCTTCCCACAGATCCGAAGAACTAGTGGACATAGACAGCTCGTCCTGTACATTCTGCATATTTCCCCACGGGATGTCGACAGCGAGGGATTGTGGCTCGACTTTCAGAGTCGGAAGCTTCCCGAAGACTGCAACGATTTCGGCGAATGTATCGATCGAGGGAACCATGTATGCTATCGTGTCAGGTGCGGATCCGAGCGTGATGTGGCCGTACAGACATCCTGTATTGGCGTCGAGGACAGCCGACCCCGAGTCGCCTGGTTTGATTGAGGACGAGAGGCGCACTGCAACGAGGTTTTGAAACCCGTAGAATCCCTGCATTTTGACTCTTGTGTTCCCCGGCAGGACGAACCCAGTCAAATGACTGCAAGTTGTGACCACAACCACCTCGGTGCCCGGCTTAGGCAACGCAGCAATGTCTGTCACCTCCAGGTTACTGTAATTTCCGACCCCCTCGATGACGTTACTTGCTTTCTCCGCTTCCCCGGCTGGAAGCTTCACCAGAAAGCAGTCAACTTTACTGGGCTTCAGAAGGCTCTGATCCACACCAGTTGTGTCTTGTGCGCTCCAGAGATCGTGTCGATAAACGCTCTCCAGTGGAACTTCCTTGTCAGAATCTATGATGTGAGACACAGCTCCGATATCCAGTGGTGTGTTGCGAATTTCTTGGAGATTTCCTTGCGTTCCTGTCTCTATTCCATTGTGTTCATCATCATCATCTTCTGTTGTTTCTTCCTCCTCGTCCGTATCTGTATCAGAAAGGCCATCATATTCACAGTCGTCATCCGAGTCGAACTTCATCTCCGAATCAGTGCCCATGTCTTGGCTGATATGAGTTGCTGTCAATTGATATGTGTGCTTTTCGATCCGGATGAAAGGTCCACCTGTAGTGAATCTGACAGTCTCTCTGCCATCGGCGATTCTGGCGAACCGCAGCCGCCGCCCAATGACCGGTTTATTTAAGCCATGTATTTCAAGCTTTGAGGAAATTTGAGTATCCCGTTGGCTCACTGTAGACCCTCCAGCAGCAGGAACAACAAAGGCACTTGTTTCCAGAAGAGATGCGCTGTTTCCAAGTCCCACTTGAGGGAACTGCTGCAAAATTTCGCTTTCTCGAATCAGGGCCTCTGCATCCTTTCGAGCCTTCCGGTCGCAGCAGCAGATCATGACAACCGGATTAGCACTCGTCTCTTTCTTTCCTATCATGTACAGGGTAAGGAGTAGAGGTGCGCATTGAGGTGGCTCAGTACTGTGTAGTAACCTTTCGATCTGCGGGCGTATTTGCGCCTCGAAAAGTTCCAAAGCTGGTCCCTCAGCGACCCACACTTTTCCCTTGATCTTCTTGTTATTTTTATCAATCAGATATCCCAATGAATCCTTGGGATTCGGCCAAGACTGGGGTTTCCTCCGGCGGAAGGATCTTAAACTTCCGGTAGCAAGTGAATGTACCACACTGCCATTGAGGCTGTCACTGGGCGTCTGAACCTTCTTAGGATTGGTCAAGTGTTCAGTCTGAGTTCCAACACCCCCGAGTCCTTCTTGGTGCTTTTCTTCGGCCTTAGCGTGCGTATGAGCCATTTCTTCAGGTGGATCTGCCCCTGTGGGGCACGACGAGGCAAGTCCTGGTTGGCAACTTGCTCCTTGAAATCCATTCTGTACGCTACCAGATGGTTTGATTTTCCATGAGAGGATCTCCCGACTGGGATATTTGGTAGTTGTTACCGGCTCCTGCAGTGCTTGTCGCTGCATGTGTTGATGATTCTGCGATGTTACCCTCTGCACTGCGTCTGGTTTGATTGGCGGGGATTCCTGATCTCTGGCTGTTGGTAAATCATTTGCGGTGCTTTTGTTGTTGAGGTGTTGAAGGTTTCCGATGGAACCAGACCTGTGGGCCTTCTCGAGGAGCAGTCCGTCCCAGAACGTGTCGTTGCTTTCTCTCTCGCCACCGCTCTCGGGCCGGTTTAGAGCCAGCATCATGGTCGACGTGAAAGCTGTCGTGAACACATATTTTCACGAAGCTGAATATTCTTTCTTCATTGTTAGGATATAGGGGGGTCGTGGCAATCGTTCAAGGTCAGCGTCTCGACTTGCGATAGAGTGGGTGAGAGCCTTGGCCGTCATCGGCCAGTGTTTAATCCGGTCAGCCCCAGATCCGACATCATCGCATGCAGGTCTCCGATCCTCTGCCAATTGGATTACCCCAGACTTTCAAATTTTGGGTTAGGGGCCTCATGTTGGCCCCCAAGGCGGATTCGCTTGTTCCAGATGTTGTGCGACACCAGATTTAGACACGGGACCAGAAATAGCTAGACGATCTCTCACCGTGCTGCTGATGTTGTTGAGAGCCATGCCGGGATTCACCAGATTTCCACTAACACAATATGAACTGCATGAACCACCAAGCAACAGACCAAACAGCACAGGCGATCGAACTGCCTATTCGACGTGATGGAGGGGCCGGCCATCGTCTTCGGCAGCTTGTGTGTGGTGACTGGAACCCGGCTGCGGACTCGAGCCAGCGGACCTACGAAAAGTATTGCCAGACACAATGGAATTACTTCGCGCAGGGTAGACGCAACTTTGAGGATCATTCTAACGAGATCACTGAGCTCTCACGAATGATTCGAGAGGACGAAGCAAAAGAGCACATGCTCATTCGGTTGAACGAGTTACGTCAGGCCGGGCAGAGACCATCAACCGAACACAATTGCCACCACATGATAGATTTCGCGGCAAGACTCATCACGCCCATCAATATCGGGACTCTTCCGAACGAGGTCAACAAGCGACGCCATCTGATGTGGGACACAGGCACACTGAGAAGCTTGATCGCCAACTGCTTCAACGAACCACCAATACTCACATTCGAGCGCCTGAGACTTCCGAGGGCCTTCGATGCCTGGAGTGTGTGCAAAATCGGAGGCATCAAGATCAGGTTCACGGACAACCTTGCGGACCACCTGCTCCTAGTCGACGACGACGCAGTAGTCCTAGTTTTTCATCACGTCAGCTACCTGAAGCAACAGGATAAGTAGTGCGTACTATACCCGGGGCGTCATCAATGTCATGAGAAAAGACACTCAAGTATACTAACACACAAAAAGTTCCTTGCTCCCAGCCGGCCTGGCCGAGGAGACAATCAAAACGATCGCCCTCCTCTTCCCACAAGCCGAATACAGCGGGCCAAGGCGCGCCAAACACAAGAAACGAGCATGGCTGACCAAGCTTTGCAAGAGCCACGAGGACGAGTACGGATGCTGCGTGGACGAGTGCCTGAGCAAGTGCGGAGGACTGCCCACCGGCGAGCGCCAGATCGAGAAGTTCCGGTTCTGGCGGGACAGGCTGGGGGTGCTGAAGCAGGCCTATGACGAGACGACACCGGGCACGATGTCGCAGTGGTGGCACGACCGCCGGAACGGGCCGCAGTGGTTTACCTTCTGGGTCGCCGGTATTGCGTTGATATTTGCCCTACTAGCCCTGTTCCTAACAATGGTGCAGGCAGTCGAAGGTGCTCTTCAGGTGTACCTGGCCTACCACCCTAATTGACCATGGGACGAATTCACATTTCATACTTGCTCTCCCAGAGAGGCTCCAATGAGATCTTGAGGAAATGAGCTAGTTCCCGAGCTTCTTAGAAGATCGTGTCAGTGCAAGCGGTCTTCCAGAGGGCCGTGCGAAGACACAAGCTGAAATCCTGACGCCGGCGAGTCTGTCTTCTCTACTTCAGAGGCACACAAGTAGATCAGTGATTCAAACCAAGTCAATGACCAAGGAAGAGGACAAGTATTGAAGAAATATAATGGAGGGTATCATTTAAAACACAAGACACGCTATATACACAGAACCAGCTACCTAACCCAAATAAACACCCAAACGCAAAACACACACCCAAACACCTAACATACATACAACGTACAAAACGTACATACATACATAAATAACGTATACGCCCAGCGTATTCCCAAATCATTCACTCATAAAACCTAACCGAGTCGAGCGCGAGCTCATTTACGTCTACTTGATGCCTTTGTATACGTGGTCTGTGTGTGACCTTTTACGGGTCTACTTTCTAGTAAGAAGAAAGAAAAAGAAAGAAAATTGAAACCATTGCAAACCCTCATATACTTTTCTTTTTCCCCTGCACCATTCTCGGGTACCAGATTTACCCATCCGATATTTTCGTTCGTGCGCTCGTACATAAGCAAGTCTAGATACACGACGGCAAATATTCTCAGTTGGACATGACAAGAGCCAAGAGAGCCATGCGGGTGTAGAGACCATACTTCATCTGTGTGCAACCGTCAGCAAAGAATCATTTCACGGGGCGGGAGGTTGACTTACCTGTCTGAAGTACGCCGCCCTAGGGTCAAAGTCCACTTCCTCCGCGATCTCCTCGTTCCTGGGGAGCGGGTGCATGACAATCATGCTGCTCTTGGCGTGCTGCAGCGTCGCGTTGTCGATGCGGTACGCGCCGCGCACCTTGTCGTACTCCTCCTTGCTGGGGAAGCGCTCCTGCTGCACGCGCGTGCAGTACAGGACGTCGCTGCGAGCCAGGATCTCGGGCGTCAACGTCTCCGACACGGTGAGGAGCTGGCCGGACTTGACGAGCTGCTCGTGAACCTGCGGCGGCAGCGACAGGCTCCTGGGGGAGACAAGCTGCACCTTGACTTGGTAGTGCTGGAGCAGGTAGACGAGCGAGTGCACGGGGCGGCCGTAGAGCAGGTCACCGACGAAGGTGATGGTCAGGCCCTGCACGGTGCCCAGCTCCTCGCGGATGGTGAAGAGGTCCAGGAAGGCCTGGGTGGGGTGTTCCTTGGACCCGTTGCCACCGTTGATTACTGGTACCGGCGAGTACTTCCTCGCGACCTTGACGGAGCTCTCTTCAGGGTGGCGCAGGACAACGGCATCTCCGTAGCATGCAAGAGTCCGCAGTGTGTCCTGAAGGGTCTCACCCTTCTTGACCGAAGACGTCGATGTGGAAATGGCGATAGTCCGTCCGCCAAGGCGCTGCATTGCGGCGTCGAACGAGGCTGATGTACGAGTCGAGGGCTCGTAGAACATCGTGCAGAGCAGACGGCCCTTGAGCAGGTTCAAGACACCCTCACGCTGAACTCCAGTCCGCATTTCCTGCGCGACGGTGAACAAGAGATGGAGGTCAGCTCGAGTGTACTGGGTGACCGACAGAACGTGAGACATCTTGAATGAGTGCGGCTGGGTCAGCAGCGATTGCAGAGGACTCTCATGCGAGGGCTGAAGAGGCAGTGATGGGCCGAACTCCTCAAAGACAGAGCCCTTGAAAGACTGGCCCAGCGCACTGTCCAAGCCGCGAGGCTTCACAATCGGCCGCGCCGAACCGATCATTGAGGAGCGTCGATCTGTCCCCCGTGGAGTTTCTACAGTTTGCGAAAGCGGCTTCATCAGCGGTGACATGGGTGGCGGTAGGGCACCGTGTCTTGACATGTCCTTTCCGATGGCGGCTCCCTCAAGAATTTGACCATCGAGGCACACAAGTCTGTCCTGGAATGTAATGCGTTGAACGGCTCCCCTCATGACACGTCCGGCAAATGGAGACCAGCCAGCAGCGGCGGGGATGGTAGAAGGACGCTCAATCTCGACCTCCACGAAAGTGCCAGTCTGGTCATGCAGCTCGAAGATCTCAACGGGGTTGTCGTGTAGGCGCTTCTTGATATCGTCGATGGTGAGCTTGCCCTCGCTGACGGAGGTGAGCAGGAGGGGAAGAGCATCTGCGATTCCAACTGTGGCATCGACCTTGGCACCAGCAGCGGCAGCCAGCTGATAAGGCAGACTGCCGATGGAGAAGATATCGATGTCGCTCAAATGCTCCCACAAGGCGCGTTGGTCCTCAGCAGTTGGCAGGAACTCGCATTCAGGGTAGTCCTTCTGTGTCAGGTAAAGCGAGTAAATGGACACATCGCATGTTACCTTGAGCCCCTTCTGCTTGCTGAGACCGATGAGCTTGATGTCATCCTTGGTCGTGACGGATGTGACGTGGATCTTTCTGTTGTGAAGACTGGCCAAGAGAAGAATCGATGCCAGGTCGGTGAGCTTGGCATCTGTCAAGATTGGCTTGTGGGAAGGCCAGGCATCGAAGTGAGCGGTGACGGCGGCAACCTTGCTGATATTGTCGGACAGGTGGTTGAAGGGGATGAACAGGGCCCCTACGTCTCCAGCAACGTGGCTGATCTGGTTGGCATTCGAGGAGGTGGCAGCAACTGACACGTTGAAGTCACAGTAGATACCGGACTTGCCGTTCTGCTGAGCGGCTGCCAAAGAGCGTGCATCTGTGATAGCGCCCTCCCGACCAACAGCCATCGTCCGAATCATGGTGAAACCTGCAGCGAGGGAAGCCTTGGTCACAGCCTCCAAGTCACGGCTCTTCTCCGACACGATGCCAGGCACGAAGGCTGCAATGTTGACAAGGCCAGGCAACAGAACAGTGCGATGGCTGGTCTGGTAGTCCACGATGCTCACGTCGAGAGCCATGTGCTTGGCAATGGCCTCGACAAGGATCTTGGCGTTCTTGACGTTCGTGACCAAGGGGATCTGGTAATCGACGGCCATTCTTCGCGTCCTATAACCCTTGCTCATGTAGTTGGCGGGACGACGGTACTTGTTGTTGGAGGGCAGGTTGATGTACAGGTCGATCATGTTGTTTGCCAAGTGCTGTGTGAGCGAGAACTCGGATTTCTGATCGTCCTCTTGCAGAGCCTCCAAGAATTGGACGGGGATGTCGTGATTCTGCAGGAAGTCGGCCGTACCTGCTGTGGCGAAGAGCTTGTATCCGAGCTCCTGCAGCTTCCTGATGGACGGAAGCATCTCCATCTTGTCCTTGTAAGATCCCAGCGAGAGCAGGATGTTGTTCTTGGGAATCTTAAAACCGGTGGACATCAAACCCTTCAAGTATGCCTCGTACTTGTCAACACCGAAGCAAGCAACCTCACCGGTGGAGGCCATCTCGACACCCAGTACAGGGTCAGCCCCCGACAGACGCGAGAAGCTGAACTGCGGGACCTTGACACCCACAGCACCAGCAGGCCTCTCAACTACTGGGTATGGCTCGAAAGGCACCTCCATGATGGCCTTGGTAGCCATCTCGATAAGGTCGACACCCATGACCTTAGAGACGAAGGGGAATGACCGAGAAGCTCGAACGTTGCATTCGATGACCTTGATATCGTTGTCCTTTGCGATAAACTGAATGTTCATCGGTCCAGTAACGTTCAGCGCGACGGCGATCTTGCGAGTTGCCTCCTCGATGCGCTCGATGGTGGTATTCTGGAGATCCTGAGGAGGGAGGATAAGAGTGGCATCACCCGAGTGCACACCGGCATTCTCGACGTGCTCAGAGATGAAGTGGCCAACAAGCTCACCGTCATGGGCGACAGCGTCCATCTCAATCTCCTTGGCATTCTCGATATACTTCGTGATAACGACTGGGTGTTCAGGTGACACATCCGTGGCCTGCTTGAGGTAGTTCTCCAGGTCTGCCTCGGAGTAGACGGTGTTCATAGCGGCACCGGAAAGCACGTAAGAAGGCCTAACCAGGACAGGGTAGGAAACAGTGTTGCAAAAGTCCTTGGCCTTGTCGAAACTGGTCAACTCCTTCCAAGTGGGCTGGTCGACGCCGATACGGTCAAGCATACGAGAGAACTTGTATCGGTTCTCTGCTGAGTCGATCATCTCAGGGGACGTTCCCAGCATCTTAGCTCCAGCTCGGTGAAGCTGCAGAGCGATGTTGTTGGGAGTTTGACCACCCATAGCGCCGAGGATGCCCTTTGCAGCCTCCAGCTGGTAGATATCAAGCACCGTCTCGATATTGATGTTCTCGAAATAGAGCTTGTCGGCTTCATCGTAATCCGTGCTCACAGTTTCCGGGTTGTAGTTCACCATGATGGTCTTGAAGCCGGCCTCGCGGAGTGTGCGAATAGCCCGGACGGAGCACCAGTCGAACTCGACCGAGGAGCCGATTCTGTAGACACCGGAGCCTAGGACCATGACACCATGCTCGTCAAAGTTGACATCGTGTTGCGTGGCGTTGTAGGTGAGATACAGGTAGTTCGTCATAGCTGGGAACTCGGCTGCTACCGTGTCGATCTGCTTGACGAAGGGCATGATGCCGGCCTCATCTCTCAAGCGACGGACCGCCAGCTCGTTTGAGTTCCAGAACTTGGCCAGCTGACGATCTGAGAACCCGAGCCTCTTGGCCTGTAGCAGGATGTTGGGGTTTTGAGCGATGTCCCCTGTGTTATACTGTGCCATGTCTTTGCCGAAGTTGCTCAAGCCCTTGAGCTTGTGAAGGAACCACTTGTCAATCTTGGTCAGCTCCCAGATCTTGTCGACAGTGTAGCCGGCGTGCATGGCGTTGGCAATGGCGAAAAGACGTTGATCCGATGGTGTCTGCAGCTCATCGTCGATCGACATGAGAGCGTTCGAGGTGTCATTAAAGCCCAGGTTCTGGAAGTCGATCGCGCGGATCGCTTTCTGGATGGCCTCTTCGAAGCTTCTGCCAATGCTCATGACTTCACCAACACTCTTCATGGAAGAGCCCAGTTGTGTTGACACCCGAGTGAACTTCTTGAGGTCCCAACGAGGCATCTTCACAACGACGTAGTCGAGAGAGGGCTCAAAGCACGCGCAAGTCGACCGCGTAACCGTGTTTGTAATGTCCTTCAAGGGAATGTTCAAACCCAGCTTGGCTGCGATAAAAGCCAGGGGGTAGCCAGTTGCCTTGGAGGCGAGTGCTGAGGATCGTGAAAGTCTCGCGTTGACTTCAATGATGCAGTACTCTTTGGAGAAAGGGTTGAGCGCATACTGGATGTTGCACTCTCCAACCACTCCTAGGTGACGGATGACGTTGACCGCAGTTGTCCGAAGCATGTTGTAATCCTCGTCAGACAACGTCTGAGAAGGAGCAACCACGATCGAGTCACCAGTGTGAATACCCAAGGGGTCGAAGTTCTCCATGTTACAGACGGTGATACAATTGTCCTGGGCGTCTCGGACAACTTCGTACTCGATTTCCTTCCATCCCTTCATACTGCGCTCAATGAGTACTTGGGGACTGGCAGCCAGAGCCTTGTTGCAGAGGTCGAGAAGCTCGGCCTCATTGTTTGCGAAGCCACTGCCCAGTCCGCCAAGAGCATAGGCGGCTCTCACGATAACGGGAAAGCCGATATCCTTGACCGCGTTCATGGCCTCTTCGACGCTGCTCGCCGAAGCAGACTTGGCACACTTCTCGCCGATAGATTCCATGCTGCGAGCAAAGAGCTCACGATCCTCGGTGGTGATGATGGTGTCGATAGGTGTACCGAGCACTTTGACTCCAAGTTCCTCAAACTCATCCTTCAGCTGGATACCAACTTGCAGAGCGGTTTGGCCACCGAATGTGACGTAGATTGCATCGGGCCGCTCGTATTGAATGACCTTGCGGACGAATTCAGCGTTCACCGGCAGGAAGTAGACCTTGTCCGCCAAACCCTTGGACGTCTGGATAGTGGCAATGTTGGGGTTGATGAGCACGGTGTAGATACCCTCCTCCTTCAAGGCTTTGATAGCCTGGCTACCAGAGTAGTCGAATTCACCGGCCTGACCGATGCTGAGACCACCACTACCAAGCACAAGGACCTTCTTCGGCTTGACGCGAGGGTGCGCAGACTCGTTTTCGGCCGCTGTGCCACCGGGGAAGCTGACAGGCTTTGAAAGGAGGCTGCTGTCCGAGGCGCAGTTGGTGATGGTCTTGATGAAGACATCGAACAGGAACTCGGTGTCACGTGGGCCGGGAGTGCTCTCGGGGTGGAACTGAACACTGAAGTAGGGCTTGTTGACGTGTGCTATACCCTCGTTGGTCCCATCGTTCGCATTCACGAAAAGCTCCTGCCAGTCTGAGGGGAGTGTCTTGCTGTCGACGGCAAAACCGTGATTTTGAGACGTGATGTGGCACTTTCCAGTAATCAAACTCGTGCAAGGAATGTTGTGGCCTCTGTTACCGAACTTAAGCTTGGCTGTGCCGGCTCCGGCAGCTCTGGCGAGCAGCTGGTGGCCCAAACAGATACCGAATACTGGGGTGCGGTTCTTGGCCATGGCTGTTGCGATGTTCTTTACGGTGACATCCAGGACAGAAGGGTCGCCCGGACCGTTGGAGATGAACAGACCATCGTACTCGTCGCCCGCCTGTGCCACAATATCGTGGTCCCAGGGGCAAACGAGGACCTCGACACCTCGCTTGAGGAAGCATCGAAGCTGGTTGAACTTCATGCCAACGTCGAGGCAGAGAATACGGATGGTCCTGCCCGACGGGTGCTTCAGGGCAATGTCTGCAGGGGGCGTGTATAGTTTTGGCGCCTTGACGGACACTAAAGAGTAGTGAGCAGAAAGTCGACACAAGGCCCATTTCGCTTTCACTCACCCTCTGCTACGAGGTTCTTCTCATTGGGGTTGACCCAATCGACGGCGTCAAAATAGGGCTTCCAGTCTTTCATGGCCTGCGGGATACCGTTTGTTTGGCCAACAATGCCATTGGAGAGGCCATTGGAGAGGCCATTGGCTGCTTGTGGCTTTTGCAGCAGCATGCGGCCAAGCATGCTGCCCTTCTCACGGATGTGCTTGGTCAATGCCCGGGTGTCGACCCCATGCATTGCCGGTATGCCCTGCTCCTTCAACCAGGTTCCGAGCGAAGAAGTTGCCAGATAATGGGAGTAGTCCTCGCCCGAGTAGGAGGCAGTGACGAGACCGGCAATGTGGATCTGGGACGACTCGAAATGGGCGGGCAGGTCCCGCAGTAGCTCGTCCATTGTCTCCCTCGAGGGAGAGCCGTAGTTGCCGACCAGGGGGAATGTGATGACGAGTATTTGTCCGCGGTAGGAGGGGTCTGTGACGGACTCGGGGTAGCCGACCATGCCGGTCTGGAAGACCAGCTCGCCGGCGATGCTCTTGGGAGCACCGAAGCTGTAGCCCTGGTAGGCGGAGCCATCCTCGAGCTCCAAGCAGAAGAGGTCCTCGTTTTCGGGCCTGCTGAGGCGAGCCGAAGCCGGCGGGAAAGCCTTGGAAGCCATGGTCAAGAGGGGGAGGAAGGGGTATCGAGATGTGTCTCCCTAGACGCACGGGCAGATGGAGAAGCTGAACGAGTCGGTGCCAAAAATGGCAGCAAGCTCGGCGAGGCTTGCTCGAGTACGGATGGTGGTTCCTTAGACAAGACGGCTCAATTAGCTCAAGACAGGACCATGATATGGTGGTAAAGCCAACAACAGCCTCGTCTCACCAGCAAGGGGCTATTGAGTGTAGTAGAATAGCGTCAAGAGCCTCGACTGGTGGGATGGGGAAGAGGGAAAAAAAAAGGAAGTCAAGACAAGTTGAAGAAGAGCCAGGAATAGTGGGATGTCAGAAGGCTGTGACTGGACCACCCCACCAAGCTTTGGTCCAAACCACTAAAATTTTCTGCCCCTAGAGGCTTATCGATAGGCAGGTCGAACGAATTGTGGACTGTGGTTGGACGACGCGTGGGTGGAGCAGCCGGAATGAATCGCGTATCCCTGCTTGTGAAGACTTGAGATCCTGGGGCACCTAGCCCAGATCGGGATTTTGGCCAAACAGCCCGTGTCGAGCAAATATTTATTATTGTGTTATTCCTAACCAAAATCGACGTGGCGCTCCAAGATCATGTGAGTCACGAGAGATGGAATTTCCCGTTCAGAGTACCCAGATCATTGACCCGATGTTTTGTTTTCACAAGCCTTGAGGTAGGAAAGTAGATGCCCCTGGACCTTGCCTTTGCAATAGCGAACGCTGGTATTGGAGTACCCATGTGACATGAATGTAGGATGGCTGATCTTGACATCTAGGTAGGGTGTGATTGATCGATACGCGTAATATACAATACCATGAGTGTCGACTGTCGTTAGAGGATCGCATTATCCAGGCTCTGCAGACTGTTCGACATGTTGACATGTGCTGAAGGCTCCAAGCATACTGGACACCCAAGAGATGATGACATAGGTACAATTCCGGCTGACGCTCCGACCCGTCCGGCCCAGAGCTTCGGATCCGGAGCTGATGAGGCAGTGTTACACTCACCACCTGCTGCTTAGGTCTTCAGCATGAGATCAAGAACTGCACGTCGGAGCCCGTCCTCTCTCTGGCCCTTGATATTTATACGAAGTCCTTGTTGAGTGACTGGGCTTGGATGATTGGCCCGGCAAGCATTCTCGCACATGCATGGCCTGACCACTGGACCCCCACGGTTTGGGATTAGTACACACACACACTCACTCACTCACTCACACACACCAGAAAATTTGTTCACCGCCTATGCGAACTACAGCCAGACTAGTTCGCCTCAGCAATCAATCCTCTGGTTCTCAGAGATTTTGCTTGACCTCGCTGTGGCAAGCCAGAATCTGTGTGGCAAGTGTTAGTCAGAACACTGGTATCTCACTAGACGCTAAATAGCCTACCATCCTCTTGGCGAGTGTCCCAAAGGAGAGTATCCCAAGGAGAGGGTCCAGTAAGACATTAGAAGCTATCACATACGAGGATATTCTACAAGATGTTCTCGCATAGGACGTTTCCTACAGTGAGTGTGAGTTCTCCCATTGGAAATTATCCCACAGAGGTCATTGTGGTTTGCCTGGCGATGACTTCGGCAGCGTTTGTTGTTACCTGCGCAATGAAGCACGTTGTTAGACCTTGGAAATTGGAGTGCGACCGCCCGGTCCATCGAGCAATTGCCGTGGTGTCGAGATGCGGGAGAAGACATGCAGGTGTCATCAGTCTTGTCATGCCAGGACGGGCCTCACCTCGTCTTGACCGACGACGTTTCGTAACTCTACCTGCAGCTAATGGACGAGACCAATCTACAGGCTATGACGGCGCATGTGATGCAACATGATGCGGGCGGCCTGTCGGTGTGGAGCTAAGGGGTTGCAATGTCGCAAGCCGCTGCAGGAAGGGGGTGCGGAGCAACGAGCCCGGCAGAGCGATAGCCCCATGGATCCTGTGGGATGTACGAACATGGCGCGATGTGATAGGGAGAGCGAACAATAAGGTTACCTCGATTGATCTCGCAAAAAAGCATTGTTGAAGCACAAAGGCTCGTTCGAGACCGGCCTGGCACACACGCTCTGAGAAACCTACACAGGACTCGGTCGTTGCGCAGAGAGAGGTATGAAGTTAGGATGGACAGCAATTTCGGGACTTCTCTCGAGCGCGTGGGCTGGATGGCAGCTCAGGCAGGCCGGGCAGGTCGACTGAGAACCTGACCTATCAGCTGCAGTGCCCATCCTCAGATTAGCGAAGGACCACCACTCAGGCCGTTTGCAAGGTTGCAGTTGCAGCTGCTGCATCAATCGCAGGCAAAGTAGAGAGGGACACCATCAAGATCGTCCACCATTTGACGCCGTCGACTCGGCTCACCGCCGCCCCAGCCAGTGTCACGGCCATCATTAATGGTGTGGTCAACATGGTGCTGTTCCGGGGCGCCTGTCCAATAAGGGGGCGGTCGAGAAACAGCCATTCATCCCATCTCGCAGCGTATCGGCCCACTAGATGGCGCGCCGAGGTCATGCGGATCTGGGGAATGCGGCAAATATGTGGATAGATAAGGGACAGTCGAGGGCTGCATGGGACTTGCAGATGGAAACGGTGCGGCGTGCTGCACCATCCATCGGCCAAGGGCAGGGCAAGGCACATCGGCAGGGAGCCGTCTCATTCCATTAGACATGCCATTGTTCGATTGACCAATACTATCCACATCGTGCAAGCCAAAAAAGAGATTTCACCCGGCCTGGGCGTGTTGGTGTCGTTGAAACCTTGGAACTGGGCTGCCCACCAGCACCAAGTGGGACTCGACTCTCTGCTGAGCCGCATCGGATCCCACTCTTGCGCCTGTCTGCACGGCCTTTTGCTCCTGAATCAGCTGGTCTGGGAAAGTGCTACCCAGGTATGCAGTCATCCTGGCAACCTTCCCTGGCATCATTACGACAGCTGCTTGCTGGGGCTGGGGCTCCCCGTCCAACTTTTGAACTTCCCGGTCCTGGGCATCGCGCTGCTACTGCGCGTGCATTCCTTCCTGTCAACAATATCTCCTCCTCTTGCTGCTGCTCCTGCTGCTGCAACTGCCGCTAACTCATAATTCTCCCATTGCTTCACTGACAGGCACGATGCTGTTCTAGCAATCTCGCCCCCAAGACATACATAGCTTGTATGACCGACCTGCACCCGGCTTGGAGCTGTGAATCCTACGCGTTTCCTCTGCGCCCCCAAACCCCAAAAATTGGCCAGCTACGGAAAATTCCCAGACGCAGTACTACGAGGCAACCGACGACCCCATACCCGTGTCTGAGGCATACGATATTTTCATGGAGGACTGATGGATAGAGCGGGCCACAACATGCCCGCCAGGAGGAGGATGCTGCCATTCACGAACCTGTTCCAGTCACTCAGGAGCAGTCGCCGTGGTGGGGACGAGACCGAGGACGAGCGCCGACCCTACTCCCGAACGAGACACGCCACCGCCGATTTCACAGAAGCCGACGATGATGACGAAGAAGAAGAAGAAGAAGACGACGACGCCAACGATAATGACGACTCCCCAAACGACGAGGATCGCGGTGGGAGACGCCCATCCGGCACCGTCCTGCCTCTCTTCTCCGAGTCTCACCTCGATTCCCTGCCGGTCTACAATGTCACCCACACAATCCGGATGATCGTCCAGTCTAGGACTGAGACAGCTCTGACTTGGGACCAGCTGAGGTCACCCCAGGTCTCACAGTTCCTGGTCAAGCCCATGCAGCAGCAGATCCGGACCCAACATTTTTCAAGGGCTACCATCTACGCGCTCATGGCGAATTGCCTTCAGTTTGCCAAGGAGGGCCAACTCAACCCAGGGAACGCGGGGACCAGTAGCACCAGGGCCAAGGTCTGCGAGCTTCTGGCCATAAAGCTCCTCAAGGACTACACCACCAGGGAGCTCATCGATGCCCTGTCTTATGATTTCTATCCTTTGCAGGGGATGCCCGGGGCGCCAGGTGTACAGACGCCCCTCACCCCTCGAGATGGAAAGCCAAAGCAGGCTGCAGCGAGGACCTCAACCCTCGAGGTTGCCATTCGTGCTTCTGCCAAGCACTTCCTGGCGCATCCGCTTGTCGTGCAACAACTTGAGGCAATATGGAACGGCGCAATCAGTTTCTACTCCTCTGCAGACAATCTGCACCGACAAAATCTGAGGGAGTCGATTGCTTCCTACAGAGGGCGCAGTCCACAGCGGCGAGAAAATGAGAGGACACCACTTCTCCGATTTCAGAAGGGACTGGAGCCTCCGAGACCCGCCGGCACGGATCTACTGCCAGCCAGGCGGACGGTGTCTCTATACGACCCGCGCAACGCGTCTTTACTCAAGCTTTCCAGACTTCGTGTTCCGCGCTACAGGCAGTTCTTCTCCACCTGCTCTCTGGCCATCTTGATCTGTCTCTTCTTGGCAGTTCTTGTTCAGAGGTCCGACCGCATCACCAGCCTAGAGTTGGTGTTCTGGTTCTGGAGTGCTGGCTTCATGATGGACGAGCTAGTCGGCTTCACCGAGCAAGGCTTCTCATTGTACATCATGAGCTTCTGGAACATTTTTGACTTGGGTATTCTCGTGCTGCTGATTATATACTACTGCATGCGCATCTACACGGTGTTCCTGGTCGACTCACATCACGGCGTAGATGCCTACGATGTGCTAGCCGCCAATGCGGTCTTGCTGCTTCCACGGATATTTTCGGTCCTCGATCACTACCCCTACTTCTCTCAGATTCTTCTGGCAATGAGAATTATGAGCGTTGATCTGGCGGCAGTCTTCGTGTTAATCTTCATTTCGTGCAGCGGCTTCTTCGTTTTCTTCCTCACAAACACCAAAGCAGATGCTGCTGAGGTGGCATACAAGATATTCCAAATCCTCATGGGCTTCACTCCGGCGGCTTGGGATGTGTGAGTCCACCTTCCTCCTGAGAGACACACCTAGGGCTCTGCTCAAAGCACACCCACGATCAATCACTCGGGCCTCAATGCTGACAGTGAACATTTAGCTGGCCTACGTACAGTTGGCTTGACAGAACGCTGATGGTACTATTCCTGATTATTTGTCATTTTGTGGTGGTGTAAGTCTTGCCTGGACCCTGACTGCCTAGCACTCGCTGACCAGGTTGACAGTACCATCCTCATTACTGTATTGACCAACTCGTTCATGTCGATTGCTTCGAACGCGAAAGAGGAGCATCAGTAAGCTGCCCCGAGACAAGGAGAAGTGTGGACGTACAGCTAACAAAAGTACACCAGGTTTCTCTTCGCCATCAATACAATTGCCATGGTCAAGGACCAGTCCCTCTTCTCCTATGTTGCTCCTGGCAACATCTTTGCGTGGATGTTGATGCCATTCCGGTACTTCATGCCTCTGCGTCACTTTGTATGGCTGAACCGAACCATCATCAAGATCACACACTTCCCACTCTTGTTCTGCATATTCTTGTACGAGAAATACATTCTCTCCCCTTCGATGTTCGAGCCGACCGATTTCGTCGAGCACCCGGAAAGGAGTCGGGCTCGGGCACTGTCCATGAACCCCGTGGGCAGGTCGTCACTGTTCAGCCCCACCATCCGCATCCGAGAGGGTTCGGTTGCCGGGTTTCAACAGGATCGTGCTTTGGAGGAAGTTTTCCGAAGGACACCTGACTTTGCCTCCCTGCGCACCCAGAGGATGCACGAGCGCAAGAGGACTCAAAACGCCGTCAGGAATTGGATGGACAGGAATGAGACCATACCTGAATCGCCAAACAACTTGTCGACTATTGACGGCCCTGCACAACAGGACTGGCAACGAAAGCTCAACGGAAGCAAAGAAAGAACGCCGGTGAGACTCCGGCATCTTTCTGAAGTCAGGTCGATTGTGAGCGACCCGGCAGAACTCATGTCGACCGTGGACGGGGCCTTTGATGGCGTCGATCGGAGGGATCACGTGGAGCGCAGAATATTGAAGGATCAAGATGCGGATGATGAGCTTGTCACCAACGACGAAGATGAAGATGAGGCGCCAACTGTCCCCAGTCGACGAAGTATCACGAGATCCCGGGTCGAGGACGACGACGACTATTTTACCACCCCTCTCGCCACTCGATTCAACAACCGCATCATCTCAACTTCGCTTGGCTCTTCGAACCGGTCACCTGCACACCAGCTAGCACCGCCTCCCCCGAAACGGTCAGGCATGCATAACCGCACTTTATCCTCGAATACGATTCTCTTTAACCCACCCAAAAGTGGCCGCCTGCCGCCCAAAGACGATGATTCGTCTTCAAGCCCACATACGAAGTCCCGTTCCCGGCCTATAAGCGGTCGTCCAACGCCAGCCGAGAGCCCCAGGCATAAGTCGCCGCGGCGCCCTGCCAATCTTGGCTCTACCCGTCCCAGACCTATCATGCCACCTCGCGACACTATGCACACAGCTCCCCTTATCAGCCGCTTCACTGGCATGACCGCCGATCCGCAACCACGCCGACCGGGGAAGACCCGTCGCATGTCTTCCTCTGATCTCCTTGAAGTCCAGTCAGATCTCGCCGGCGTTGCCGCAGACGACGCATTCGGAGGCGTCCCGTCCAGCTTCGTCACGCAGATGGCCATGGCAACCGGTATGATCACGCCTGGCGGTCCCCGCGTCACCGAAAAGGCGCAGCGGGAACGTGACAACGATCGCGACCGGATGAGCCGGTTGGTACTGGCGAGGATGAAAACGCTGGAAGAAGGTTTCTCAGATATGGTGAAAGAGATGAGAGGGCTGCAGCGATCGAGCGCCATGCCGTCCACCGCGCGCAACTCAGCGAGCGAAGGCGGCTCAATCGTCTGGGATGGTGAAGGCGACGGCGTTAGGACACCATACACGATATTCGAGACTGCGGGCAGGAATGGCGCCGCCACTGGTGGCGCTCGAACGAGTGGGAGAGGCTCCAAAGCCAACTCGGTCGGCAAGGCTAGCGGGTCGCGGCCTGGAAGCCGACGGGGCGGGAACAAGTCCAACCGCAACAGTGTGATACTGAGGTCGCCCGTTGAGTCGTCTTTTGGTGGTGATTACAAGGGGAAGGGCAAAGAGGTTGAGACGAGGCGAGACAACGAAGACTCTGAGTCCGACGGTGGTGCCGAGGCCGACATGAAGCGGCCAAGCATCGCCCGGAAAGGGAGCTCCTATTGAGAGGTAATGCCGAGAACGACGTTTGTCAAGAGACGCGGGCCCATTTTGGAGCAACTGTACAGGAGGGCTTGCATACGAATCGGCGTTCTACAGTGTGTTTCGTTTTTTGCTTTTATTCACGCAACCCGCATGCTAATGGCTGTTTTGGTTTCGAGACATCGTCCGTGTGCATAGAACCGGTGCTGTTCGGTATGGCCAGGGGAAATAGTGAGATGGCGTTTTTTCCTTCTTTTTGCCTCCTTTAGTACTGGCATGTTTGGACCGGGCCTCCTTCTTTTCTGTTCTGAGTTGAGCTCATCATGTATGATTTGATCTGTTTGGCATTTGAGAAGGTAGCATTTAGGAACGCAGAGAAACGAGGACATGTGATGCATTCTGCTTTTCTTGCAGCCATTGAAGTGCATGATATGCATCGCGAATCTCTTAACATGCTACTGTTGATATTCTTCAATGTTCCTGTATTTTCACAGCAAACCCATTTCCTTCCTTGAACCAATTCCAACGCCCATTCCAGTCAATGATCGTGAGTGTATGTATATATGACATGCCAATGCTGTCTTGAAAAGGCTTGAACAATGTCTCTTCGGCTCGCATACAACGCCGACCAGCCCACCTTCTGGGCCCATGCTGCTAGACCTTGGACAGGCGCCGCTGCCGGTCTGAAAAGGTGTAATATCCTTGCGCCGTACTCTGCAGATAGGTGTTTTATTCCCGATTTATGCTTCCCACTCGTTCTCTTCTTTGCGAGTTCACATGATTCTTTCCTTTCTTTTCCCTTTTTTTTTTCTCCTTTTAATCTCTGGTGCACTGCTTCTTCAGATGCCACCGCCGGACCTGTCGACAGAGACGTAGTAGTTGGGGTCGTTTGTGGCCCTCTGCGCCCTCTCGTTCTTGGCCAGGTTATCTTGCTGGTACTTGATGCCCAGCCCCACGCCGGCGGCTGTCAGGGCGAAGAGTGCGAGGCGGGGGTGGCGAGATCTTGAGGGAGGGTCATGTTAGTTCTTTGTGCGTTTTCTCTTCTTTTGGATGTGCATTTTGTAAATTTTGGGGACCTGTGCAGTGGTGAGAGGGACGCCGCGGCTGTACTCACGGAAATGCGCGGGGAGCGCCGCGGTGCAGGTTGTTCCTGGCGTGATCCATGGTATTGTTATGGGATTGGAGAGAGGAGGGGCAAGGGGTGTTAAGAGTGGTAGTTGCGGTGATGGTCGAGCGTGTTGAACGTCCGGCCTTGTACCTGCTGGCTGTAATTGGTAACTAGGAAGCAAGCTGGTGCGAGAATATGTTCAGAGGCAAATATCAAAGGTGTGGTATGCAAGAGACAAGATCTAAGAGGTCTGTTCCGATGTCTCGAGGGGCGGCACGGTCTGGGGTCTAAATAATCATAACGGTACGATTTTGTTGGGGAAGTGGGGACTGGGAAGAGAGCTTGACGTTAGACACGCGACATATTTCCATTCTGGGGACCCATCGTTGTCGTAATGACTCTGCTGATTCCTTGGACGGAGCTGATATGCGGGGAGAAACTGGAGAGAAATGGAGCTGCCCGGACTATCGAAGGCTGTCGTGCGAAGGATCCCTGTCGTAAACATCGTTCGAGGTTTGTGGCGTATGGCCTGTCTACATGGCTGCTCCCGAGTCCTTGTAATAAGAGCATAACCCCCTTCTTTCTGTTGTGCCTTTTATTATCTTTGATAATGACTTGGTCGAAGTCCTGTCACTGATGGTGACAACTAAGAGCCCTACTAACGTGCTGATAGCAATCAGAACGGTGACGAGACTGACGTGATGTCAGTATCTCCAGAATTACTGGTGATTGGTAAGTGTTGCATGTCCATGCCTCTGGCCGGGACGATCTGTGGGGAAGTAAGTTTGGAGCACCTGGAGCTTAGCTGCCTCTGCATAAACTCAGGCAGGCTATCAGATGAAATATTGGTAGGCCTCCTGCTGTGATCCCCTGGAGGACATAGCTAAGACATATAGATTGCAGTAGATTGCAGTAGTTGCATTCCCTCTTTTTGAGCATCTGTCCTATTATTGAGTAGCTGTGGAGGTTGTACGCACAGGAATCTCAACCACTTGACACCCCAGGGGTCCTATACAAGTACAGCTTTAAGGAGGGTGCCACTGGTGCTTCGGTATGTGCCTAGGGCGTCATGGAGGGTGGGCATGCTGTGGGGCTTGCATCCGATAGGACCCGATAAGTTGCCGAGTCTAACCCCGTTTTCCCGGCCATGTCCCCCTTCCCCAGCCGAGCGGTTGCCGTCTAAGTAAATCATTCAATTCATACGCGCACCCTTACTCAAGCTTCATATTTCCTGTCATATTCCAGCATATTCATGCTAGTACTCGTTTACAACATCATGAGCTTACTGTCTTGTCTTGCCATGGAATTTGACCGGATCCTCTCATTGAAAGCCATCATGTTCAATTTGAGAGCCAAGGTACTGAGGTACAGCACTGGGGCATATGGTTGGTTTGGCCGCAAGAGGATGCCTGCCTCTCATGCTCCCGTTGATTGGGACGTCTCGACCTCATGTGATGCCCCTCCGTCCATCTGCTTGGTAGCACCAATCTGTGCTGCTGCGGCACGGCTCACCACCCCGGTTTGCCTCTGGTCCTGCCTGCCTCTGCAATAGCACCTACACTGCACCACTGAACCATCCACCGTTCCCGTGCTATGCGGCTCTAGCGTGGGGCAGTGTGAGCTGCTGCCTTGGGGTGTCACAGTCAGCCTCACCGACCACCTCACGTCACTACCTTTGTTCTGTGTCTGGAGGCCTTTCAAAGTTGACTGTGCTTGATGAACAACTAGTTCTGAAACATTGATACAGTCACGACCATTCATTAATCCCATCTTTCCTCTTCTTGTCAGCTGGGTCTTGAAGCCTCTAAAACACCCGGTGCAATCTCCTGAAGGCACCCGGTTGTTGTTTGCGAAACTGTACGAATGTCCAGGTGCCTTGGGAAAAGGCCAGAAGTATTGACCTGGACACCAAGGTTCTGCCACTGTCAGTAAGCCTCATACAAGCCAGCACAAAATACCAACCATGGAATGGGAGCAGTGGAAGCAGGTGAGAATTGCTCCCAGGCTGCTGTTTAACCTGACCGTGTTTCCTCCAACCCTCCCTGGGAGTGACCGGCTCCGTCGCTAGGCGACGTCCGTTGTCTTTGTGAACGCGCAAGCCCAAGGCTGGTTGCCGCATAAGGACGGTCTGGGCCTCAAGTATGGGAAACAGGAAACTGATGCCTGCGGCCGTGGAGACAGCTCTCCCAGCTCTCCCAGCATCTTTGCTCCGCTCAATTGATACAGCTCAAGCACCGTACAGCTTCCCCTCCAGCTGCACACGCACTGGACCACATTTGCTCACTTCCCTGGTCAACCACCCAACACTGTGTCCATCGCAGTTAACTAACTCTTGTAGTCACCGTTGACTGAATCAATTCTGCAAGCGAGACCCAGTAGGTGCGAAGCAGAAAACAAGATGGTATGTCAACGTGTTGCCTTCTATTCGTTTGTTGGTGCTCAAGTTACTGATTCCATGACAACAGGACCAGTCTTCAAGACTCTCCAGATCGGTGAATCCACAGCAGCTGGACCAAGCGCTGCAGAACTCACACGTTAGCTTCGTGAACGAGGAGCTCGAGCGCAACCTCGTTGCCAAGCAGGCCCACAACAGTGACCTGTACAAAACGCAGCAGTCATTGCAGGGCAACGAGAACGGCGACGTGCTCGTGCTGGTGTCCTTCCCCGCCTTCATATCCAAACAGAGCTGTCAGAAGTCCACGTTCAACACAGCCCGTGTCATCTTGACGCGTGATCAGGTGCTCAACACAGGTTCTTCTAAGCTAGAGGACCGCCTGAACAGCGAATCACACCAGCGCCGGGCCAAGAGAGAGGCTGGAACTCTACCACATGGTGTTACTCACGTTCTGGACCTGTCACCTTCGGGCGAGGAGGATGACTACACCATTGCCTTGCAACTTCTCTCACTGACTCCAGGCATCAAGCTCTGGTATCGGGCCTCAGCCTTTGGTGCTTCTCTCGAGGCTGTTGCGGGACATGATGATGCTTGTCATTGTAACGAGGGATACGACACTGCATACCCAATCCCATCACCACCTCTCGAGATACAGGGACAGCAGCATCTTGATGGATTGCACTTTGCCGCGTTTCTGCTCGACACCGAGACCTGGCCCGTCGAGGATCACCGCAGTATCGACGATTTCTGTCAGGTCCGTCAGGGTGCTAACGTCTTGAGACTGTTTCGGTCGCTTGCGAACGGTGACCTCCAGATCGACTCTGCGCCTCGAAGTAAGTGTGCTTACCGATGGGCGCGGCCTTCTTTCTGGCGGACAGACGCTAATGCACATCAACAGTGTGGACGCTGGTGGGACTCTTCAGCATGTTCGAAATGACAAACTACGACCTCATCGTAAGTACAATACCCCCTTTGCGCCCATAAAGTAATACCTGACAAGTATGCAGCGCGATCATGTTGTGACATGGTTCAATGCCGGAAACAACTACATTTTCGTCGAGATCCTGCCAGAAGAGACACTGCGTATCGCCAGCATCATCAGGGCACCTGTCCTGGCTTTTGCCGCTTTCCGAATACTGGTCAACGAGCACGCGCTTGTTATTGCCGGCGACCATGTTCGTGGTGATCGGAAGAATACCACCATCTTCGGTCGGCGCAGCTCAGGCTGTATCTCCGGCACTGAGCAGACAGACATGGTCACGCGGATGGTGGAGCATGCCGGCGTTGCCATGGCGGAGAGATACAAGCACGCGATCGATGACATCTGCGGCCCCGACGCTTTGGCTATCCTGGATGTTCCCGAGTGGAACCAGCTCACTCTGCTTGACCAGGTGATTCCCAGTGACTCGTCACTATACCTTCGCAGGACTTACAACGCGCTCTTGAACCGCATTCGAACTGTCATCTTCAGGGTAGTCACGAAGTGCGTCGACAAGCCTTCCTTCGTGGTCACGCGAGAGAAGTTTTTTAGTCATGCGGCAAAGTCGAGGTGGGATATGAGCGAGATGGGGCTGTCTTACCTGGTTTCCAAGCGAGACTTGGCAACTTCTCACTCCTTTTCTGCTGTCTACACCTGCCTGAACAAGTATCAACGCGCCTTGTGCCCTTTCGTGTGGCTTGAAATGTGCGATCTGTTCATCACAGACCTCAACGGCACGCAGGAAGCCTACGACGCCGCGTCGGCCTTCTCCTTAGCGTTTCAGGATGCCAAGGAGAGAAATCTGATCCTCCGCGACCGCCCTTACCCAGATGTCTTTGACCAGAATGACCAGGGTTTCTACAAACGCCTCTTCGAGCACGCCGTCAGTAACCTGTCAGCATACGCTGCGTCCTTTGCCCAGCGGCCCGACGCCGAGTTCGGCTACAGCATCACCCAACACATGGTCCTGAACCTCAGCGAGAAGGAGATGGACTTCCTCAGGTTCGAGGACGAGACCGTATACGAGTCGGAAATCCCGGAGGCCGAGCTCGGCCCCACCGGCCCGGGCCCGAGCTACCACACCGGCATCACCATCCCTAGTGTGTCCGACTCCGTCGTCGGGGGAATGGATGATATGGCCATCCGGTCCGATGACGGCACGAGTACAGTCGTGGGCTCGGTCGTCGTGCAGGACGGCATCTCGACCGTCTTCGGCCGCAACCGCGTCCTGACGCCCTCCGAGTCGCTCGCCTCGGAGCGCTTCACGGACGACGCCATGAGCGCTGACGTCGCCGAGGCCGAGTTCGCGCTCCCTGCCGCGCACCAGTCGCGGGGCCAGGCCCTGGCGGACTACGTCGAGGACTCGCAGGATGGCGCCGATGATGGCCTGGTGGGTGGTGGTGGTCTCCAGGACGACGATGAGGATGACGACGGCGAGGATTTTGTGGAGTCCGACGTGTCTGTTGAGGAGGATGGCGATGATGACGAGGATGAGGACGACATGGAGGTCATCTCGCGTGCCGATGTTGCTGAGGCGGCGGGCCAGCGGCCACGGGATGGCTGAGCTCTCTGCTAGATCGCATTCTATGCACAAGATGGGCGAACAAGGAGCTCACAGGAGTTACCACAGGAGGGCACGAGCGTCGGCAGAATGAACGAAGCATGCTTTCCGGTGAACGGGAATATTGCTATCACGATACTGTCTGCGGCGCCTTTACAAGGGACCGATGTCACCACGGCAGTTCCCAATCTCGGAATGGCTAGCTCGGTCCACGGGCAATGAGGCCCCTACACACGACTTATGCTTTTCCATTCGGGAAGGATGGCATGATTTGATGATTTGGTGGGGTGCCAAAGTGTGCACGCATGATACCAAAAGGCCGGCAGGGGGCCATGAAACCACTGGGAAATATTGTGATGGTAGATCAGGGATGGGGAGGCTTTCTGAGTATTTGATGTTGTCTCTAGGAGAACATAAGAGAGTGAATGGTAATTACGCCTTGATGACAACCAGACTGATGGGCGTGTGTGTATGGGGGTTGCGCTGTGAGCCTGAGCAGACAAAATTGATCGAAATGGCTTCGTTATGCTCCCCCAGCTATGCTCTCCTTCCCCCGGGGCTCACTAACGAGGTGTGTACCCCTCATGTGTGCCGTCTCGGTGGTAGAACTGAACATCAGGAGTAGATCGCTAGTTCGCATACAGAGATAGACGGCTCGCCGGGCCAACATGAACCCCGGATGACCTTTCTCTTCTCTGAATCTATACGGCTGGTACTGCGATGTATAGGACCGTGCTGTCTTTCAGCCCACGAGAGAACATACCGTCAAGTTACACTATGTTTGGGACTCCGGCGAGCCGTGCCGAACTCAGAGTCGCCGGGCTGAAATGGACGCATACAGTCTCACAAACATATGCGCGCACACACACATACATAGAGCTCCGCACCTGTTAGTGTCAAGAATGTGCCTGGATTGACTGAAGCTGTGGACTGAGACACGGCAGTAGTTGCGTGCCTCCGTAGTATTCTCAAGCAATCCTCCTTCCCGGCTCCTCTTGTGGATGCTGCATGAACCATTTCCAACCCTCACACCACTTTTAAAGTTTGGCTCTGCATAACCACCTTTCCAAGGGCTTGACAGCCGCCCTCCAGAGAGCCGAACGCAGATGGGTCGACGTTATCCCATCCCGCATCTACACAGAGCGGCTCCGTCGGGAATCCTGGCCCAACGGCATGCCAGATTGGGCCTGGCCACCCTTCTCAGCCGGAGCGTCAGTGGCGGAGGCGCAGTTAGAGGAGTCCTCGTCGGTCTGCAGGGCGCCGCTCATCATGTACTCAGACTGGACGTCCTTGCGGTCACACTTGACGGTCTCGTGCTGGACAGAGCCACAGGTGGAGCATCCACCAAGGACGACATCGTCGAGGCCATCGCTGGCGCTGTAGTAGAGCATGTCCTTAATCTTTGTGTCCATGGCGGACTTGGACGGCTTCGAGTTGCTGGCGGCGCTGGTGGTCGAGGAACCAGCAGCGGGACCGCCGAGGGAGCTGGGGTTGTTCTCCTTGTTGTTAGGCATGATGGGAGTCTGGCGATGTCAAGGTTTGTATGATGAGGAGTTGGATGTGGGTTTTCTTGTTGTCGTTTGGCCTCTTGCAGGATGGGTTGTCTGTGAGGGAGTGATAGCGGGGAGCTTTGTCAACAACGCGACGCGTCGTAGTCTGTTCAATGAGAGGCACATTAGCAATAATGAATAAGACATGGCTTTGAATGAATTCTGGCTTCTGTGCTTACCAGTGAATCAACTGTGGTGCACTGTAGCGGGTGTTTCTGTAGATGCTTGACTTGACTGAGGATGCTTAACTGGCATAGGAGACCTCAAGTATTAAGTGCTTGCTGGAAGATAGATTTGGCGTCATCGCAACTTGAACTTGTTTTATATCGCAAGTGGTCCTAATCAGATACGCCCCAGTCGATACCAGTCGATAACGATAGAGAGCTTCCGTCCGATGAAGACTGGACCAGGCCAGCTGGAATTGTGGTTGGTGCATCTCTCGCCTGTCTGAGAGATTGGCGCTCCTAGACAGATTGGAAGCCCCAATGGGCTCACCATGAATGACTTCTCAGGCTGCAGCGTTCCTTTGTTGAATGGCTGTGGATGCATTGAGAGCGAACATTCGTCCCATGTGTTCTTTGGCATAACAGAACATCTACCCCCTATTCAACGTGTTGCCACTGCCTTTTGGATTTGCCTCCACATATTCGTCCCATGCCCGTGCCTTCATGGTTTCCGCATCCCCTTTCTCATAGTTGTCTTCGTCTGGCTCCGGCTGCCTCCCACTGGCCTCGCCGCCTCCCTCAATGATTCCTCCTCGCCGTTTTTCCTCTTCCAGGTACTCGTCGATACTCATCGTTGGCAAATTATGTCCCGGCCGGAACACCTGTTTGGCCAGATCCTGCCTCGTCCCCACAATTGTAAATGGTTGCACAGGCTTGCCCTCCTTGCTCAACAGTGGCCCGTTGAAACTCTGTAACCTCTTGAACGGCCTGTCAAGCCTGTCGGAATAACCCTCATGCCTGAGGTCCTCACGCCGCCGCCGCTCGTCATCCTCGACTGTAGTGGCCTGGGGAAGCAAAGGTGTGGGTGCTTGGGCCAAGATATCGGCCTCGCGGTTCAGCGATTCGAGGGCCTGGAATGCCAGGTGGATAGAGAGGCCAAGGTTTGCGAGATGTACCTGTCGCACGATCTCCTCGTCTCCACCCAGGCCAGCCTCCTCATCTGGGTCGCCGTAGGATGGGTTCCTCCTCAGGTATGCAAGCTTCTGTTTGAGGGCCTGCTCGGCCTTGAAGTTTGCGATCTTGGAGTTGCGGCGGGCTGCTGGGTCGGACGAGGGCGTTGTGGAGAATGTGGACGGGTCTTCGCTGTAGGCTTCTAGCATTTTGGAGTACTGGGGCTCCAGAAGGCTGTAGCTGTCGATGACGTAGAGGAAGCGCTCATAGCAGTGCCGAGACTTTTCGAGGACTGTCTTGCGGCCCACTGGCGATGTGGTGGGGACCTTCTGTATGAGTTCGGCGAGGTGGTAGTTCACCAGCAGATAGGGAAGATCGGTTGTTGACAGGTCGTCCAGGGTCTCGTTGGGACTGAACATGCGCAGCTGGCTGATGAGCTCCAAGCACTCGGTGTACTGGTCTATTGCCTTGGAGAGGACGTCGCGGTAGCTGGGGTCTGTCACCTCGAAGGCTCCCTCGAGGGCCAGTCGCCGTTCTTCGGCCTGGGCAAAGACAGACTTGAGAGATTTCGAGTCTTCCATCTTGGCGGGCACCGCTGCAGATTGGCTAGGTTGGTAAAGATTGGATAAGCTCCGGGTTAGACTTGCAGATGGGGGTGTTGGACAAGTGCAAGGAGACTTCGAGACAGTGCCTAGCTTGGGGGATGTTGTGTCTCTGAGCTGGGTACTTATATGCAGATGCCTGTGGCTGCCCTGGGCCGCACTTTTGGGGGGCAAGTTTCGAAGCACTTGGGCAGGTCCCGCAGAAGCTTCCCTGAACATCGTTATCTTATCAACCCACGCGGAGGGAGCCAGGGCACCCAAGGTACCCAGGTAGAGGGGGGTGGTCAGCCGGGCCCAGGGAGCCCAGGCCCTGCGGGGTAGCTGCGAGATCTTGGACGGGGAAGGTGGGTTGCCCTGAGAAGTGGAGCTCTGGACCCTGAGAGCCGAGACCACCCCTGCACGTCAGAAAGCTTGGGTGACCATCCGAGTATTACAACAGCTCGTAGCTCGAGCCTGTCTCAAATCCGCATGTAGGCGCACACACGGCGCCACGGATCGTGCCTTCCAGACCGGGAAACCCAACGTTGCCTCCCCTCCCAAGGCTGAGGAAAGCAGGTGGCGGGCGCGTGACTGCCAGAAAGAGCGGTCCATGAGAGTCTCGAATCGGGCTCCTGCATATCGAGAGGTAGGAGTTTGGAACCTTCGGGACTGTCATCAATTTCCTCTGGTTTGACCCTGCATCAATACGCAGCTGAATTGTTGTGTTTGCTGGCCAGCCCAGCCATCCCATCTCTGGCCTCCCAAGCAAAGCAAGTTGAGATGGAGGACATCTTTCTGATTCTACCACGACCAACCAATCTCAAGTCTCTTTTCTGACTGTTCTGTCCACTCCTTTACATTCTCTGACCTTTTTCTCACTCTCCCTCTCCGTCTCCGTAACTCGTCAACACACAGACACACTCCCCATCCCTCTCTTCTATCACCACCTCTGCCACTCATATTGGCCAACCCGTTCAACTCATCCACATCGTCCAATTTACGTTGTCCTCAGAACAACGGCCGATTCTCATATCTCGATCACTAACCTGATCTCGCAACGACCGCACTTCCAAACGTCCACAACCGCACTACTTCCCTTGAACGAAGAGCTCCTTGATCTTGCGTCTGCGGCCCGTCATTGGCGGGAAGACCAAGATGGCCTCAGATAAACCCCCTCCCATCGCTCACTTGCCGCGCAAAAACTCGACTGCTCTGCAGAATGCAGGCTCTACTGCCTGCAAAGCTGGCTCTGATGGAACAATTGTCCCAGTGCATGGCAAACAGGCTCCTGTCATCCTCAGCATCGAAATTTCTGCCACTGATCAACCTATGGTCGATGCTGGCATAGAGGGTGACAGTGACGATGAACGGGCCAACCGAAGCGAAGACGAAGATGCCAGCCGCCTGATACAGAACGAGCCCCGCAAGCCTCACAAGATCAGCCAGAAGAAGAAGATTGAGCAAGAAAGTTTCGCCGTTTGGGTGGAAGAGAACAGAAGCAGGCTTTCCAAGAAGCCTGAGAACCGTTTCACTGAAAACGATCAGTCCATCGGATATTTGGTCAAGAGTTGGGAGGGCCAAAAGATCATCAACAATCCTCGTGACTACCAAATGGAGCTGTTTGAGCGAGCCAAGGAGAAGAACACAATTGCTGTCCTAGACACCGGTAAGTCTTCAACGGTCTAGGCATCGCAGTCGTCTGAACACGGAGCCTGGGTGACGATGGCTGACAACCTTGGCGAAGGATCTGGGAAGACTTTAATAGCGGTGCTCCTCCTCCAGCACATCATCGAACAGGAGCTCGAGGACCGAGAGAGGGGCTTTCCCCGGCGGCTGTCGTTCTTCCTTGTTGACAAGGTCGCTCTCGTCTATCAACAGCATGCAGTCCTCGACTGCAATCTTGGCCATCCGGTGGCTGCCTTCTCTGGAGATTCAGTCCGGTCCCTGTGGAACAAGTCGTTCTGGGACCAGCAATTTGCAAAATACGAAGTCATAGTGTGCACGGCCGAGATATTGAACAAATGCCTGCAGTCTGCCTACATCCGCATCGACCAGATCAACCTGCTCATTTTCGATGAGGCTCACCATACCAAGAAGAATCACCCGTACGCCCGTATAATCAAAGATTATTACGCCAAGCAAGAGGGGAATGGTGCTCGGCTACCCCGTATCTTCGGCATGACCGCCTCGCCTGTTGATGCCCAGGTCGACGTCCGACTGGCAGCTGTAGAGCTCGAAGGTCTACTGCACAGCCAGATTGCGACCACTGCGGACCCAAAAGCACTGCAAACAACTGTTTCAAAGCCCAAGAAAGAGGTTCTCGCCACATATTCTCATTTGATCCAGCCCCCCGAAACGGGACTCACCGCAAAACTGAGGGCTGCGGTTGGAAGTAACAAATATCTCTGCAAGGCCTTCGCCTTCTCGAAGTTCGCCTCTAGAGAGCTTGGAGCTTGGTTCGTGGACAGAAACTGGCAACTCATTTTCCAGGAAGATGAGCTCTTCAAGCTTGAGGCCAAGACGGAGAAAGGCTTCTCCAACAACATGGCTGGGTTTGACGGAGTGGACAAACAAAAGAAAGGCTTCTCCAACAACATGGCTGGGTTTGACGGAGTGGACAAACAAAAGAAAGGCATCCAATCTGCTCGACAGCTGATCCAAAACCACCAATTCATGGAACCGGAGGAATTCTTGCTTTCATCGAAAGTCCACCTTCTTCTAAGGCTTTTAACGGACCACTTCAACAATGACAAGGACAGGGTTCGATGTATCGTCTTCGTCGAGCAGCGTTGGACTGCCAAGCTTTTGGCAGACCTGCTTCAGCAAGAAGGCGTAATCAGAATCCCTGGGCTTAAAGTCGGAGTTCTCATGGGCGCGAACCAAGACGACAATTGTTCGTCGACATCATTCCGCCAACAACTCATGACAATCATCAAGTTCAAGGACGGCGAGCTGAACTGCATTTTTGCGACTTCAGTCGCCGAGGAGGGCCTTGACATTCCGGACTGCAACCTGATTATTCGCTTTGATCTCTACAAGACCATGATACAGTACATACAGTCACGAGGTCGAGCTAGACAGGCTCAATCTACTTATGTCCATATGATTGAGGAGGGCAACGGTGATCATCGTCGCAGAATCTACCAGAACACCGCCAACGAGAACCTTTTGCGGGAGTTCTGCAGCTCACTCCCTGAGGACAGGCAACTCAAAGGAAGCGACTTTGATATGGAATATCATCTCCGAAAAGAACGAACTCAACGAAGGTTTACAGTCGAATCCAGCGGAGCAACGATCACGTACAAAAACAGCTTGTCCATCCTTGGAGACTATCTCAATTCGCTTCGAAACCAAGACGACTTCACCGAGGACATGGGACTAGTGGCTGATTACCACATCATGCCAACCCAAGGAGGTTTCTTCTGTGAGCTGGTTATGCCTATCGCCTCCCCAGTGTCCGGCGCAACAGGAAAGACCCACTTGACGAAGCAGGCCGCCAAGTGTTCTGCAGCATTTGAGGTTTGCCTGAAGCTACACTACAGCAAATTTCTCGACGAGAACTTGCGTTCGACCCTTGTTGAGAGGCGCAATAAGATGGCAAATGCGCGTCTAGCGGTTTCATCGAAGAAGAAGGCAAAGTACGACATGCGGCTGAAACCAAAATTATGGGATGAGCTCGGTCCAGTCAACGAGTTATATGCGACTGTTCTAATCCTCTCCAAGCCTACCGCCCTGGAACGACCATCCCGGCCTCTTCTGGTCTTGACGAGGACCAAGCTCCCTCAGATGAAGCCATTCCCTCTCTACTTTGGGCCGCCCGGATCGAAGGGAATGTCTTCAAATATTGCTTGTCAGGTTTTGAATGCTTCTATCACACCGTCAGATGAAGATCTTCAGCTCCTTACCAGATTTACTCTGAAGATCTTCTTGGATCTTTTCAACAAGAAGTACGTGGCAAGTGCAGAAGACATGCCGTACCTTTTTGCACCAACAATTGGGGATCACACATTCTCCTTCTCTGAGCTTTCTGATCTACGTCAGGCGATCGACTGGTGCGTTTTGCGCCAAGTCTCGGGCACTGATGCCATACCCTACACGGGCCAAGAGCCAGATGATTTCTACGTGGACAAATTCATTGTCGATCCCCACGATGGTTCACGCAGGTTCTGGCTACGTGGCATTCGAAAGGATCTCACACCACGAAGTCCAGTTCCCAGTGATGTTGATCATGTTCCTGGGTATCGACAGTGGAAGCGCGGCGACGTTGCGCACGATATTCTGAATTGGTCTGTGACGTCCTGGAAGGCCACCCGCGAAGCTCGAGAAATGACATGGAAGGAGGACCAGCCAGTCGTTGTGGGAAAGTTTGCGTCTCTGCGTCGCGATTTCCTCTCCGAAATGGAGGAGGACCGCAAGAATCCATTCTGCTACTTGGTTCTCGAGCCTTTGAGGATTTCACCAGTAAGTACCTAGTTCCTGTCCCAATTGCGGATTCTAACGGAAAACAGATCCCTGTGCATGTGGTTACGATGGCGTATCTCCTCCCTTCCACCATTCATCGGATTGAGCAAAACCTCATTGCGTTAGATGCGTGCAAGATGCTCGAGCTTAACATCCAGCCGGACCTTGCCCTCGAGGCACTCACCAAAGATAGTGAGAACCAGTCGGAAGATGATGGGAGAGGGTCGCTGGAGACGTTTGAGCCAATCAACTTCCAACCAGGAATGGGCAACAACTATGAACGGCTGGAGTTCTTAGGTGACTCCTTCTTGAAGCTGGCGACCACCATATCTGTCTTCACGCTCATACCCAACAAAGATGAATTCGACTATCATGTTGAGCGGATGATCATGATCTGCAACCAGAATCTCTTTGGAAATGCGCGAAGTGAGTGGCTGAAGTTGGAAGAATACATCCGGTCCAAGGCCTTTTCGCGTGCAACGTGGTATCCAAACTTGAACCTGGAATTTGGAAAGAGGCACCAGAGGACCTTGAAGAACATGGACTCCCACCAGCTTGCCGACAAATCCATTGCCGACGTCTGTGAGGCCCTCATTGGCGCCGCATACATGAGCACTCGAAAGGACAACGACTATACCATGGCGATTCAAGCAGTGACTCGGCTCACCAGCCACAAACATCATCCAATGATGAAGTGGGAAGATTATTATGCTGCATACCAGAAACCAACGTGGCAAATCACCGCCGCCAGTGCCGCTGAGCTGGATATGGCCAAGAGGATCGAGGACATCACTACCTACAAGTTCAATTACCCCCGTTTGCTCCGATCTGCGTTTGTGCATCCTTCGCGCCCCTACTCCTTTACCAAAGTACCAAACTACCAGCGCTTGGAGTTCCTAGGCGATGCACTGCTCGACATGGTCTGCGTTGATTTTCTCTTCCACATCGCGCCCGACAAGGGCCCACAGTGGTTGACAGAACACAAGATGGCCATGGTCTCGAACCAGTTTCTCGGATGTCTTGCAGTTGAGCTAGGCTTCCACAAGTATCTGCTGCATAACGGCGTGCTCAGCCCGTCAATCATGGAGTATGTTGCGGCAATCAAGGATGCACGCCGCACGGCCGAGGATGCAGCCGAGGCAGCGGGCAGGCCTCGCTCGCAATTTTCTCGCGACTACTGGATCGAGGCCCGACAGCCCCCAAAATGCATTCCGGATGTTCTCGAAGCATACATCGGCGCAATGTTCGTCGACTCTGAGTATGACTACACCACGGTCCAGCGGTTTTTCAAAAACCATTTTCAGCCATACTTCGCAGACATGCGAATCTACGATACCTTCGCCAACAAGCACCCAGTGACATTTTGCACGCGGTTCATTTACGAAAAGTTTGGCTGTCATGTTTACGGGTTGCATTCGGAGGAGACACAGGTTACTGATGACGAGGGTGTTTGGACCGGCTCGACCAAAGTTGCGGCCGGTATTCTTATTCATGGAAAAGTTGTGGACGGCGCGGTCCGAGAGAGCGGGGGATATGCAAAGGTGGCCGCAGCAAGGCTGGCACTGCAGAAGCTGGAGAAGATGACCAAGAAGCAATTCTTGGAGGAGTACCAGTGTGACTGCAAGCCTGGCGAGGCGATCACCAACATTGCTGAGAGTGCAACGGCGATTTGAGGCACGAACCCCAGAGAGATCGGCAACGACCACCCACGTTGGAGAAAGCTGAAGATTCAAGAGCGCTTTCTTTTTTGGAACCATTGCAAAAGAAAGAAAGGGCAAGGGAAGCATCCCACCTGGAATTGGCAAGGGAAGCCTGGGACCAGAGAGCTCATACTTTCGAAGAGTGGCCCGGCCAGCCCGTGGCGGACTTGTAGCCAAAACCTCCCCAATTCCAGGCACAAAGCTCCAATTGGGCCGGAAAACACAATGGCTTTGGAAGACAGAAAATGTATCAACATATTGTAACCTCTAGTAGTCCCCAGCGCGACGTAAAGTGACCGTCAAATTATCGTATAGTCACGCGAACCAACGATATTCCAACTTGATATCAGGGTAAGCCATCCTGCCGACACTAAAGATTAGGCAGAGCTAGGGTAGGTCAAGTAAGGATGCGTGAAAAATGCTTGGTAGTTTCATGTGCGCTGGTCAATATCGTACAGTAATAAGTCGGCTATGGGACATGCTATCCAGAATTGGGTGACAGGGACAAAAGGAAGAAAGAAATGTGAGCCAAGTTGAGGTCTGGTTGCAGTGAATACGGTGTAAATGTGAATAGGAAATTAATAGACCGGCGGGTATCTCGTAGTTGTGGCTTCTTCATCTTCCTCCTCTCTTTATATATACACACATGACATGTAAACTACTAGTTCTTCGTATCACCCAGTATATCACCAGCCCCCTGCGACCCGGACTCGCTCGGCGTGTACGACGACCCGGAGCAGCCGGGCCTGTACCCGTCCGTCACCATGCTGGACGCGAACTCGGACTCGTCGCTCTCGCTCTGCCTGTCCGCCTCCTGGTACGCCGGCAGCTCCTCGCCTGGCACCTCGCCGACGCCACTGCCGTGGTGGCCCAGGCCCATATCGAGATCCTGTGCCAGGTCAGGGAACATGGCGGCCATGGCGGCCATGGTGGCTGGGTCGGGGCTCAGTTGGCCTGTGGGCATGGGCATTGGGATGCTGTTGGTGGGCATGAGGTGGGTGGGGATGTAAGGGTGCATGTGCTGCGGCTGCTGGGGCAGGTGTTGTTGCTGCAGTTGGACGGGTGCCTGTACCGGCACAGGGGCCGGTGAGAAGGATGGCTGGCGCGAGTGTGACACCATGCGTGCCTCCTCGACGGCTACCATCTCGCCGACGACGTCAGCCGCCGTCCTGAACTGAGAGATATCCCTGGCGACGACGTCGCTGTCATCCTCATCGTCGGAGTCAGAGTCACCACAGTTGCGGAGCATGGCCTCCTTCTCTTCGTCCTCGGAAAGCTCGGAGTAGTTGGGCCCGAAGCAGAGTCTCTTATACCATGGGGCGCTGGAGTTCCGGCGGAGGCGGGGCGACTTGATCGACTTGCGGACGTAGCGCTGATACAGCACGCTGCCAAAGACGACGACCAGGATTAATGAAGCGATCGCTGAGGCGATGTGAATGAAAGGCGGACCGTGAGGTGGCGGGCCGTGGGGATGATGTCCGGGAGGCGGGGGAGGTCCAGGTGGAGGGGGACCAGGGGGCGGAGGCCCAGGAGGGGGAGGGTGGTGACCGTGGAACTCATCGTGATCATGTGGTCCGTCGTGCGGTGGCCTGTGGTCACTCTCCCGTCGGAGCTCAGCCTCCCAGGGCATGTCGGCATGATGGTGATCCTCGGGATGAGAGGGCCTGGAATCTTGAGGCCGCTCAGGCTGAGCTTCGGGCAGAAGTCCGTCTTCCCTGTCATTTTCTTGCTCCTCGGTCTTGATTTCAGGTTCTTTGAAATCGTCGGAAGGCTTGTGATCGTCATGGTCCGGGTGGTCGGGCTTGTCCTTGGGTTCATCCAGTCGCTCAGGCTCATTGGAATGCTGTTGACCTTCATGGTGACCGTGCTCTTTCTCGTGATGTCCATCGGAAGGGCCATGGTGACCGTCATGCCCCATACGAGGTGGTCCTCCCTCGTGTCCGTGTCCGTGCCCGTGATGCGAATGACCGTCCGGAGCCGGGTGCTCCCAATTTGGCCGTTCCCAGGGCATCGGCGGTGGGGGTCCATGTGGATGGACGAAGCCGAACAGGCTCTCCCAGAATCCAGGACCGCCGTGGGGAGGCGGAGGAGGGCCGAAGCCGGGGCCAGGAGGCGGTGGGAAATCACCATGTGGCGGCGGCGGCGGCGGCGGAGGCCAAGCACCGTGAGGAGGCGGCGGCGGAGGAGGTGGGTGATCACCGTGATGTGGTGGCGGAGGTAGGTGACCACCATGGTGCGGCGGCGGCGGCGGCCCACACTTGCAGAAAGGGGGAGGGTGAGGGAAATGAGGCTTCTTCCCGTGAGGAGGGGGCGGGTAAGGATGAGTGCCATTGTCAGTGTGGTTCCCATGGCCGGGCTTTCCAAAGCGGTGGTGAGGGCCGCCACGGTGCTCGTCACCTGGACGATGAGAATGAGGACCTGGCCCGTGAGGCCCATGAGGCCCTGGTCCCCCTCCACCTCCATAGATTGACGATGCCGCACCCTTGACGGTGTGGGCAATTGCTTCAATGACGCACTTGAGGCTGTCACATTCGTGAATTCGTGCTGGCCCGTGGTGCCTCTCCCATCCAAAGGCCTCGGCCAGACGGTGCTCCTTTTCATGGAGAAGGTGCGCCAGCTCAGCCATTTGCCACCTCAAGTAGTCCAACTCTGCCAATTCAGCGTCGAGGTCGAGCTCCTTGTCGTCGCAGTCAGGTTCGGGCTGGCCCTGGCGGTTTGAGTGGACACGGGTCATCGAAGCACTTCCTTCGACATCTGATATCCAGACGGGTGCGACTTGCTGGAAACGTATGGTAAAGCCAACATCTTCGACAGTCTGGCCGTTGACGTGATCGACATTGAGGCTTAGCAACTGCTCCTGAGGCTTGTCGTTCCAGGTCACACAGGTGAAGTTCCAAGAGGCGTCAACCACGCGATCCCCGTCCAAGGTCAAGGGGCCGTTGCCATCCTCTGACAGCTTCTGCCCGTTAATGGTGACGTTCCCATATCCACATGCATCCTGAGACTCGTTGATGTCGAATCGGAAAACCAAATCCCGACTCGGGGCCGAGTCGACGGCTTCGGGAAGAGGAACAGATATGAAGGCTCGAGGAATTGAGTCTAGAATTATGTCAGTTATGATCGCGCCATGAAATTGTATGTTTGATATGCCTATCGACTGACCTTCAAGAGAAATAGCTCCGGCCAGAGCCGGTGTCAGTAAGACACCGGCCGTGTGGAGACCACGCATGGCGTTGTGAGGACTAGACCACAGCAAAACGTATTACACGCTGCACAAGACCAACCAATGAGATGAAAAGTGCTATTAGTTGCCCTTGGAAAGGAACTGAATAAGCGAGTGAATAAACAAGTGAAATCAATCAAGAGAGGGCAGAGGCTTGCGAGGCCCAGGGTCACTCGATATAATATACAGGAACGCGAGGAGACAGGCCCCAAGTGGGTCAAGAGTCAAGACGCTTCGGGTGGTGGGGGGAGGCGGATGGCCCACTCAGGCCGTGTCTTTTTTGAGGCTCAGCCCAGTGCCGTGGTACTGGCGTGCAAGGCGGGCTTTCCGTGACTGGGATCTTCGGCATCAACACATAAAGTCTGCAATAAGAACGGGCCAAGCAGGAGGCTTCTGTGTCGAAACGTACGCTCGGAATAGAAGAAAGATGCAAACGGAAGAGAGGTCCCAAGAGACTTTTAGAATTCTTGAAGACTCAAACGAAAAGATGGACCCGATCAACGCAGCGACGACGCTCAAACGTGACGGCTCTGGCGCTGCGCAAGCATCTCATGGCTGTCCAGGGGTTGCAGCCAATCAGCCGGGACCAGCTTACGAGGCCTTGCGCCGCCCCGGAAATGGGATCGTGCAAAGAGCCCCACGAGCCTTACGACTGCCAGCAACCAGACGAAATCAGAGACCATTGCGTCTAAAATGAGATGGTGACCCTGGCCTGGCCCATCGTGGCGCTGCGTGACAAGCTTTCGGACCCCGTCGTGTTTTTGGTCTTGCCCATTTGCACCTCAGGTGCGACGTCGTGTTGACGTGCAGATCCAAGCCAGGACGTGGACGGTGGGTACGCTGGCACACATGACGACTTTCGCGGTAGACACTGGTCTTGGGTGCGTTCCGTGCATGGGTGCTTGGGCGCTGGGACGACCTAAGCGCGAAGATGTCCGGTCTGTAGCCGAGCAGCATGCTGTTGGTGGTGGAGAGAAGGATTTGAGCTGCACCACGCAGTCTTGCAGTCATGCAGTCCAGAAGCGACCTCGCTGAGGGCACAGGCAAGTCTTGTCAGTTATTGGGCGTACTGTAGGAAGTCATCTCGGATATCCAAGATACACAGGCCTTGGTCAAAGCAGAGTAAGCGGATAGCTGGAGCAAATATGCGTAAAGGTGATTGGTGTGGGCGGGTGATGTTTATCGAGGCTGTCACAACGAGCCAGTCGTCACCCTCCGTTCCTCAGGGATGAGCAGGAGCAGGCAATGGTCGGGTAGGAGGACCATCAGAAAGCTACAGCCACAGGCCGTCCCTCACCAGCCCCAAGAGCGCCACACGGTCGAAACTTTTTTTTGAGAGGGGCACCAGACTTGCAGTATGTAAGCCCGACAAGCGGGGCCGGGCAGGCAGGCCAAGGATGCCAGTCAGGACCTTCGCTGCTGCTTTGGCCCCTCCAAAAGCTGGCTTTGGCTGGCTCCGACCAAAAATCAACCCAGCCTTTAAGTGACTCAAAGAAACGTCGCCGCCTTCACGCCTCGACACAACGACCGCAGCTTGCGCCCTCGCACTTCGGAATCCTCGACTCCACTGCAACGCATTGTTGTCGCCGATCCGAGCACTGCACATTCGACTGTCCAAATCTCCACTCTGCAGCCTGCCTCCCGACGAAAACGCGGTCCCAAGACTGCCCTCTAAGCAGCATCCTTCCCGCCTTCCCAACCAAAACCAACCCGACCCGACCCAGCATCTCGTGAGAAGCAGCTGCCAAGATGTCGCTGACGAATTGTCGATTTTACGGTGAGCTGAAGACAACTTGTAGCCACAAGTATGGGTGAAGTCGGGTCTAACGCAGTATCGTCCAGAGGAGAAGTATCCCGAAGTGGATAGCTTCGTGATGGTCAACGTGAAGCAGGTCCGTCACCCAAAGAGCACCGGCCACACCGCCCACCCGTCGCACAGCAAAACTGACCTGGTACCGATAGATCGCGGATATGGGAGCATACGTAAAGCTCCTGGAATACGACAACATGTTTGTGCCCGCCCTCTCGCCGCGTCCACAGAGACCCGTGATCACTAACAGGCACCAGCGATGGCATGATTCTGCTCTCTGAACTTTCCCGAAGACGTATTCGATCGATCCAGAAGCTCATCCGCGTCGGAAGGAACGAGGTCGTCGTCGTTCTCAGGGTGGACAAGGAGAAGGGGTACATTGATCTGTCCAAGCGTCGAGTTTCGCCCGAGGACATCGTCAAGTGCGATGAGCGGTACAACAAGAGCAAGGTTGTTCACTCGATAATGCGACACGTCGCCGAGAAGGTTCAGACCCCCATCGAGCAGCTCTACGAGACCATCACATGGCCCCTCAACAGGAAATACGGCCACGCCATCGACGCCTTCAAGCTCAGCATCACCAACCCCGACGTCTGGCAGGACATCCAGTTCCCCAACGAGGCCATCGCCGAGGAGCTCAAGAGCTACATCTCAAAGAGGCTGACCCCCCAGCCTACGAAGCTCCGAGCCGATATCGAGGTGACGTGCTTCGGCTACGAGGGCATTGACGCCATCAAGACCGCCCTGAGGTAAGGCGCCCGGGTAGCCTGCACATACCTGCCCCCCTACTGACACGAGGTCTTCTTTCACAGGCGCGCCGAGGCCAGCAACACCGAAGAGAACCAGATCAAGGTCAGGCTGGTGTCCCCTCCCTTGTACGTCCTCACCAGCCAGTGCCTGGACAAGACAGTGGGCATCGCGTTCCTGGAGCAGGCCATCATCGACGTCCGCACGAGCATCGAGGGCGCCGGTGGCAAGCTTACCGTCAAGATGGAGCCCAAGGCGGTCACGGAGAGCGACGACGCCGAGCTCCAGGCGCTCATGGAGAAGCGCGAGCGCGAGAATGCCGAGATCAGCGGCGACGAGAGCATGAGCGAGTCCGACGAAGGCGTCCCCGCCCCACGCGAGGTCTAGACGTCTGCTCTTTGCATTTCCGGCGCTGGGACCTAGAGAGGAGTAACAAAAGTTGTGTGGGCTGGAACTTCCTGGCCAAAGTGAGGGGGACCTCGTAAGCGGGAGAGAGGTGGACTGTTTGGTTTGATGAGAAGAACCGTGTAGCTTGTGGTCCATCTGATCGCAGGCATCTTGGTGAGCCGGTAGGACACGGCCGGCAAGGCCCATAAAACACGAGAGCGTTGTGGTTTGTCGCCAGACCTCCCTGGCGGTTCAGATAATGGCAGAAAATCAGTACCAAGAAGCGAATAACAGAAGAACATAAACGAAAAGTGCCATACTGGCTTATGATAAGCATATTGGGTATACGGTAGGCCAACCAGGTAGTTTAGACATGGTTACTCGCCAGACAGGAGACAGCTTGCCTACACGGTACGGTGGGCGGGCGACTGCACTGTGGAGCGCAAACCACGATTTATTAGTCTCCTGTACACTGCGTCGCTGGCTGGAGGTGCTGATCGGTTGATCCCAGCAAGGCCATCTCGGTGTTGAATTGGCTCGGATCCTTGCTCTTGCCCCACCTGTGCCGTGCCCGCTCACAGTGCCTACCTAGGCCGGGCCAGTCAGCCAGTCCTCCACCCCTTCCGCTGCTTCTGCAACCCAGGGCCAACAAGGCCAAAACCAGACCAGACAGATAGACTGCCACAGACCACAAACCACGGACTACAGACGGCACACCGCAGAACATAATTTCAGACTACCAAGGCGGTGGTTTCCCACACGAGGCTTGCCTTCTCTCGTGCCCTTGCTCATTCGGTGGTGCTGGTGCCCGTGCCTTCATCTGCCTGGTCTGCTTGCCGGTTGTCTTCTCTGTCCTCTGCCATCTGCCCTCTGCCCCGGCTCTGCACTGGCCGGCTGCGCTACTAGCACGGCGACTAAAAGCCAAGATAGACGTTGTTGGACCCCGCCGCGGCTCTATCATCTGAACAATAGGCACGCCCCTCCTCTTGCCTGAGAACCGACTCGTCCGAATTTCAAGCCCTCCACTCTGCCGTTCAACCCTTTTGGCGACTATTGTGAAGCAGCCAAATTCTGCACAATAATCATTTCGCTATTGTGCAACCCCCATTCCACCTGAAGAACACCCCTTTTCCTGCGCATTTGACCACGCCTTGTCTATTCAACACAAAGGACTGTAGCACAGCAGCGTGCTTTGATTGTCCGGAACTGTTCTTGTCCACAAGCGCATAGCAACACGCCCATACAAAACCCTTGCGGGGACAAAGACGACGACATGGCCGACGACCCACCCTCCTCCGGCAATGTCAACCCTGACGACCAGCGTTACCAGTCCGAAGCCAAAGTGGAAGACGCCGACACGAGAGCCGCCAGGGAAGAACTCAGGCACAGTCACATTTCCGACAACGGTAACGGCGACCCGCAGGCTCCCGGGTCGGGCCATTCCAGCACAGACAAGCAGAGCGAGCAAGGCCAAGACGACGAGATGAAGCTGCGATCCGGGAGGGAATACAACATTCCTGTGCCGGCCTCCGCGCGCAGAAATGAGACACCCGATCTTGCGCCGCCCGAAAACCTGTCCCGAGACGATAATGGCGAGAGGAAGGTCTCGTCGCCCAAAAAGAAGCGCGCGCATGACGAGGTGGAAGCACACAGGGACTCTGAAGGACACGCAAGCAACGGTACCGACTCTGATGGATGGGTCATGGTCGACGAGGGGGGCACGAATAAGGGCCGGTCCGAACCCCAGAAGAAGCGAGCACGCGACGAGACGAGCCCCCCTGCGGACATACATCAAGCCCCAGCAACAGTGAGTCCACGGGCCGCAGTGGGCTTCATGGCGAGGATGCGTGTTAACTTGTTACCTCCAGACTACTTCAGATGCCTCCAAGCCCGAATTCTCAGCCAAGGACAGCCAACCACTACATACCTCCCCCTCCAAATTCGCCGATTCGGGCTTCGCTAAGCTGGCCTCCTCCTCTGCCTCGCCCTTCGCCTCGGTTGGAGCCAACAAGAGTGTGTTCGGCGGTGGAGCCACCGCCTCTCCATCACCCTTCGCAAGCTTCGGCGCACCGCCAACTACGGCAGCCTCGACAACGATGCCCCTCAACCCACCAAAGCTCAGCTTCGGAAGCAAGGACGCCTCGGCACCATCGCCATTCGCTGCTGTAAACGGCGTCAAACCGGCTCCAGGCGGCTTCGGAAGTGGCTTTGGTGGTGGCAGCCCGTTCTCGAGTGCGCTCGGTGGGGCAGGGCCAAGGACCGGCAATTTCGCCTCGCCTGGGCAACCGCCTATCATTAAGAGTGATAAGCCTGCGAAGCCATTTGGTGCCCCGGAGAGTGATGCTGAAGATGACAGCGACGACGACGGCGAGGACGGCGACGAGGAGGAGGGTGGTGGAAACGGTGGAGCCGATGCGGACAAGGAGAAGGAGAAGGAGAAGGACGAGACCGCCAGCACTCACGAGTCAACGCCTACCGTCGGAGAGGATGAGAAGAAGGGCAAATTCAAGCGAGGTGAGTCTGTCCCGTACTTTTGCGCGGGTATGTATTCTGACCAGTTGTCTAGTTGCCGTCGACGATGGAGAGGCCGGCGAAACCACCATTGTTCAAGTACGGGCACGCATGTATTACCTTGACAAGACTCCCAACGCGGACAACACAGGGCAAGTCGGCTGGCGCGAGCGCGGTGTTGGAAATCTGAGGATCAACGTGCCCGAAGACTCGGTGACAGCTGATCCCGAGACGGGCGCCGTGGACGCGAAATCTTTCGACCCCTCGGTCCTAAAAGAAAGCACCTCCGAGAACCCGAAGCTTGTTCGGCTAGTCATGCGGCAAGACTCGACGCTGAGAGTCATCCTGAACACGGTCATGGTAGCAGGCATGGACTTTCAACTCAAGGAGGGCTTCAAGACGTGGAGCGTGCTGTTCACGGCCATCGAAGGTGACGATGGCCAATATGTGCCGATAACTATGAAGGTACGTTTCCTGACGCACTTCATCTTTCCCTCGTAGATTCAGACGAGTCGCATTTACTAACATAGCCCCCACAGATGAGCGCACAGAACGCGGGAGCTTTCTGTGACAAGGTGGATTTGATCAAGAAAAAATTGAAGGAGCAAGCCGCCAAGGACGAGAAAGCCAAGGCATAGGCGGACTTGATCTGGATGTATCGAAGCGGAATTCGCCTCGAGCAGCGCAAATTTTCATACGTTCCTTATCGAGGAACTGCATTAACCCTCGGAGACACATGGTCGGTCCAAAATACACACGAGAAAAAGAACGCTGGTTTGGTTTTGAGTACAAAGGTGGTGATGCTTGGGGGCCCAAGCAGATGAATACCCGAGATCCCCCCTCCTTTCCTATGTCCTTTACGACCAAGGGGGGTTTGTGACGTTGGTGGCATCGGGACTTAACTGCGTGTGCACCCTGGTATGCGAGCAGCGCGTTGAGCCTTCAATGTATATACCATAAAATCATTTGGTCTGCAGTGATCGGGAGGGCGCTTAGTGGCACACAGCACCAGGAGATAGAGCCGGGGGCGTAACAAGACCAACTAGATGGCCGTCAGACAGGTGCAAGGACCAATAAAATACATCAAACATTCGCGGTTGCCATCTTCACCATCAAGTGATTAATTCCAGCACCTGTAGAAAAAGATGAGACAAACAGGAACATATTGCGTATAAGTTAGACCTCCCGTTCCGTCTTTGTCTTGGGCTCACGTGGGTGCGCGCCAGCCCCGCGTCTAGAGACTACCCGGGTCGCCACCCCTTGGCGGCACTTCACGTCTCCTTTATGCGCCCTCAAGGCATGAAACCCAGGACAGCCCCCGCGTACGGCTGCTCACTCCTTTCAATCATAATGTGACAACATGCCACCCACTCAAGGACCTCCGCTACATGCCCGGAAAGGTCGGCCAGGCAGAAGCAACAAGAGGAAGCGATCAGTCGAGATCCCAGAAGCGACTGATCCGTCAGTCATCCCGACTATCGTGCCTATTGAGGAGGATGCAGCAGCAGCATCCGACATTCCTATCGTGAAGGTAGAGGATGAAGACGAGCCCTCGCCCTCAGCACCTCCCAAGCCTCGTCGTCGGCCAAAAGGAGGCAAGAAGCCAAAACTACAAAAGTCAACGTCCACCGCCGAGCAAGTCAAGTGCGTCATCGAATGGCCGCCCTACTTCAAGTCCCTGGAAACCACCCACCGCGCCCTCAACCTGGTGTTCACATTCTGCTGCACGCGCAAGCACCTGGTGACGACGTTTGACACGATCCAGTCGGCCGTCGAGAGTCATACCAAGCGCACGCTGCAGATCGCCGATGTCGCCGCCATCGCGGCCCTGCGGCCGGACGGCATTAACTTTGGCTATGTCGACGAGGTGATGCTGCAGATCGATGTCAAAGGCTCAGAGAGGAATGACACCTTCCTGACTGGCAAGGGCGGCCGTGGTTACAAGAACCAAGGGTTCGCCGCCGATGCCAGCGTGGGTGGGATCACCGGCACGGAGGTATTGGGCGCGAGGGGCCACCCTGACGATGACAATGGAATAGTTGGCGGCAAGGAGGTTCTCTACTTCGAGTTCATCGACGGGGACCTCAAGAGGCAGGTCCAGTGCCGCAAGACCGGCGAGCCGACCAAGCCGACGAGGAAGCTGCGCGAGGAGGACCTTAAGATCCCAGTGTACAGCCAGAAGCAGATGACGGCGCTGATCGAGAAGCGCAACGCCAAGTTCACCAGCTCGGTGAACGAGTTCATCAACAAATGCGTCTCGCAGAGCCTGGACCCGGAGGTGGCGCTGAGGAGCGAGGCAGAGGGCTTCGTCCCCGTCACGAGTGAGGCCACGCGAGAGAGTACGCCGCGGCCGGACCTGAGCAGTACCCTGCCGGAGACGATACCCAAGGAGAGGAAGAGCATACCCGAGATCGTGCAGGAGCTGAAGACCAGCCCCTGGTACACGGGCCAGGTTGTGCCTGACGGCCACAGGGTGTTTGATGCACAGGAGCCCGTGTTCGGTGACCTCAACTTCCTGCTCAGCCAGGACCTCGTGAACGCGCTCTACAACGCGAAGGGAATCACTCAGTTCTTTGCGCACCAGGCCGAAGCCATCAATAACCTGCAAAACGGCCACCACGTCGTCATCTCCACGTCAACAAGCTCTGGCAAGTCGCTCATCTACCAGCTGCCAGTCTTACACGCCTTGGAGCAGGACCCAAACACCAGGGCAATGTACATCTTCCCCACCAAGGCCCTGGCACAGGACCAGAAGCGCAGCCTGAAGGACATGCTCTCGTACCTGCCCGGCCTAGAGAACACGCTGGTCGACACCTTCGACGGCGACACGCCCTGGAAGGAGCGCAACACGATCCGCGACGAGGCGCGCATCATCTTCACCAACCCGGACATGCTGCACATCTCCATCCTACCGCAGGAGGAGCGCTGGCGGGCGTTCCTCCAGAACCTCAAGTACGTCGTCGTCGACGAGCTCCACTACTACAACGGCCTGATGGGCAGCCACGTCGCCTTCATCATGCGGCGGCTGCGGCGCATCTGCGCCGCCGTGGGTAACAGGAGGGTCAAGTTCGTCAGCTGCTCCGCGACCGTGGCGAACCCGCGGGAGCACTTTGGTACAATCTTCGGGATTGATGATGTCCACCTCGTCGACTTTGACGGTAGCCCCTCAGGTAGGAAGGAGTTTCTGTGCTGGAACACGCCGTTTAAGGACCCCGGAGATCCGACGAGCGGCAGGGGAAGTGCCAAGTTTGAGTGTGCGAGGCTGTTCTGTCAGCTCATACTCCGGGGTGTGAGGGTCATTGCTTTCTGCAGAGTGCGGGAGCAGTGCGAGAAGCTCGTAGGGGCGGTCAAGTACGAGCTAGAGAGATTAGGTCGCAGTGATTGTATAAACCGCGTGATGGGATACCGGGGAGGGTACACGGCCCAGGACCGGCGGCGGATCGAGACCGAAATGTTTGAGGGGAAGCTTATTGGAATCATTGCTACTACGGCCCTGGAACTAGGAGTTGATATCGGAAGTCTCGACGCTGTCTTGACCTGGGGCTTTCCGTACACCATCTCGAACCTCCGACAGCAGAGTGGCCGAGCCGGGAGGAGGAACAAGGACTCGTTGTCTATCCTCGTAGGTGATTGCTTCCCGACGGACCAGCATTTCATGCAGAATCCAGACGAGCTGTTTACCAGGCCCAACGCCGAGCTGCAGGTGGACTTGGACAACATGATGGTCCGGGAGGGACACATTCAGTGTGCGGCTTATGAGATGCCGATACGACCTAAAGAGGACGCGAAGTACTTCGGAGAGGATATTGAGGCACTCTGCCGGGAGCGCCTCGTCAAGGATGATTCAGGCTTCTACCATAGCCATGAGCGGTTCCGACCGCAGCCTTCGAAGTTTGTTTCGATCCGAGACACGGAGGAGGAACACTTCGCCATCATAGACATCACCCACGGGCGGAATGTAGTCCTCGAAGAGCTCGAGGCATCCCGTGCAACATTCACAATCTACGATGGCGCCATCTTCCTACACCAGGGCGTCACTTACCTGGTCCGGGAGGTCAACCCGGAAAAGCAAATGGCCCGCGTGGAGAAGGTCAAGGTGGACTGGACCACGACGCAGCGCGACTACACGGACGTCGACCCGATCGAGACGGAGGCCATCCGCCGGATCAGGGGGTCTCAGTCGCGGGCCTTCTTCGGCACCATCAAGATCAAGCAGGTCGTCTTCGGCTACTTCAAGGTGGACCGGCAGAACCGCGTGCTGGACGCGGTGCACGTCGACAACCCGCCCGTGGTGCGCTTCAGCAAGGGCATGTGGATCGACCTGCCGCGGCGGGCGCTCGAGATCCTCGAGTCGCGGCGGCTGCACGTCGCGGGCGCCATACACGCCGCCGAGCACGCCATGATGAGCCTCGTGCCCAACTTCGTCATGAGCATGCCCGGGGACGTGCGCACCGAGTGCAAGAACAGCCTCAAGGAGTTTGCGGCGCAGAACTCGAGCCGCAAGAGGCCTGCGCGCCTGACCTTTTATGATGCCAAGGGTGGCGCGGGCGGCAGCGGGATCAACACCAAGGCGTTTGAGTTCGTCGACGTGCTCCTGCGGCAGGCGCTCGACCGCGTCGAGGAGTGCCGCTGCCCGTCTGGCTGCCCTGAGTGTGTTGCTAGTGAGTTCTGCAAGCATGCCAATGAGGTCATGAGCAAGGCCGGCGCTGAGGTTGTCCTACGGTGCCTGCTTGACCTCGAGATCGACGTCGATGCGCTGCCTATGGGGCCCGAAGAGGGCTGGAATGGCCCTGTTCAGCTGGTTGAGACGATCGTGCTCGCTACGCCTGTGCGGCCGCGGGATCGTGGGGCTTTGAGGCTTGTTGATGTTAAGGAGGAGGAAGTTGATGAGCCAGTTGTCTTGCAAGAGTAAGGGTCTTTTTTCAGTCGCTGTTGGGGAGAGGACATTTATATTGTTCTGCATTGACTGTATCAGGTTGATGCAGTTTGGGCAAAGTGAGCTTAACGGTGCTCAAGGGTCTGATACTCGACAGTAAATATAGAGGCCGGAACAAGCCTATACTTAGATATGGGCGCGATCAAATTTTATCACAAAGATAACAATACTTTCCTGGGAGGGGTTATCCCGCCATTCGTTACCCTACTGCAACAGAGAGCAGGTGAAGTTATACGCAGATGCTTTGGTTTCCGCGAAACATTACAGAGGGCGAGTGGCAAGCCGCTTTCAGGAGTTGATAGACATGAGCAAGCTCATGGTTCCAGAAGTATTACCAGGTGATCAAACTTGATGTGCCAGATCCGTAGGGCATTTCATGGAGGAAGCAAGATGCGGAGGTTCCAGACGGCATGCGCATGAACGCACATGATTATCTACCCAAATTCATTCAGGTGATAGCAATTCCACCGAGACATGTGTCATCAAAGCATTTAAAGGCATCAGCTTGATTGGATTACGTGCCTAGGTATCCCGCACCTCCCATGGTTCTCGATACCATCCAGCCAAGAGGCCAGCTGCTAGGCACACACCAGGGAGGGGCTCCGTTGCACAGATCTCAGTCATATTCAACCCACCACCACTTCGTAGCCTGGGTTCCGCAGCAGACCATCTTGCCCTTGATGTCGCAGAAATAATACTTGCCGTTGTTGTGGCATGGGTCTCCCTGGCAGAGTGCTTGGTATGCCATCACTTTGGGTGGTTTGCGAGACGCGTGGGAGGCGTTCGAGCTGTCGTTGTGTGAGTAGCTTTTCCCAGAGGGTGGGATACTTGAATCTGAGCTTACATTCGATTTGGTGAGCTCCTATTCAGTGATACGAGCCGTGGTTGAGTCAACAGTCTCAGTTGTAAATGCGATTCAGAATGTCGATGGTTGACTGCAGGAGGACCTGGAAGAGTGGTCTTCTGCTGGGTTGTAGCTTTGTGTTTTGAATACCGGATGTGGTAGATTTGAAACTGCTGTTGTTGTGCTGATGATTGTAACTTTCTTATTCTGAGAATGTGGAGGGAGAGAAAAAAGGCCAGTGGATCAGTTGCTTTTATAGAATTATGGAATACTTTGTGATTCATTAGTCTTACAAAGTAACATACTCTAGTTGTAAAACACAATTACTCAAACACAGATGTGACAAAATACGTCCAGCCGTTCACCCATGTTGGTCTGAGAGTCCGGGTGGGAAGTAAAGTCACAAATCGAGATGCTGTGAATCAAAGCCAATCGTAATTGGGCATCTCACGCTCAATAAATCTGTTCACTGTGTCCACGAAGTCATTATTGGAAGCGCTGGTGACCATGCCGTTTCAAGCAGCAATAACTTGAGCTGATTCAGTCCCCGTTGTCGATTCATTAGCTGAGGCAACCTTGCATGGCATGCTCAAGTCTGTGAGTCTCCATCTCAAAACATTCATAAGCAGCAGACCATATTACGTGACTGAATAATTATGTCTGATTCAATAGATGGGACTGTGACAGAACTCCGTATCTCCCACCTCCTCGTAATAGAAATGGCAAGAAGTTAAACAAGCTATGAACACCCTAGCCTTAACTTGTATCGCTTTGGCTTGACAGAATTACATCTACCAGGAGAGCGCAGCTCGTAGGAGACACCAAACAGTGAGTTTCGAGTCATTAATTGCAATTGATACACGTATCCACTATTCCCTAATGGCCAGATACACTGGTTACACGATGGCTGGGTTCATGACAACGCGAGAATATCTACAAATTGAATTCTCGATAGGTATGGAAAGCCATCACACGAGCTTTCGGGCGCCGAGCTCCGTGCGATGTTTATCATCTGCCCACTATGCTCGGCGGCTAATATTATGCAGCCAAAGACAGGGAGCACGCACAGCTGCTATGCTCTAAGCCCTTCGGTATACATGTGTTTGTGTTGACCCATGCATCAGTTGGACAAGTTTCTCAATCGTCGGTAAGATCAATAGCCTGGCTCAAGCTGTGACGGACGCCTGATCTTCGATTGGGAGATGGATCTGCAGATGCAGCCGTGTTGGACGACAATTTCGAAGTCTTCCAAAATTGGCCGGCTGTCGTTACAGTATCATGCGAGCTTGCAAGTCCGGCCGCAGCATCGGAGTCAAAGGCGCTGTACTGTCTGTGGCCGGTGTTCTGAAGTGTGATGTCGGCCAGATCATTGCTCGTTGCCGCGTCGAGTGGTTGTGTCGTCTTGGCGTACTTCGTACGTCTCTGTTGACCGAGCTCACTGATATCAGGAAATTCTTCATCTGATAAGTCGCCATGGGAGTGTCCTGCTTGCTGCGATAGCAGTGGAGCCTCGCTGTCTTGAAGGTATGGCGAGGTAGAGAAAGTTCTCTCGGATAGAGCAGTGTCAAAGTGACGCCCAATGCTTCTCTCCAAACCACCGGATTGTCGACCTGCCCGTTTATCTTTCGAATTCCCATGATCAGTTTCTTTGATTGGGGTCCTCGTGGTGACCGCGTTGTTGGCATCTTTTCTAGGCCTGCCACGCTTCCTCTTTCCTACCGCCGCTTGCATATCTCCTTGTCCTGTGGGCTGCGTAGACACCTTCGACGAGATTCTTGACTCCGAAAGCTCCTGAAGATCCTCGAAGCCAGGGAAAGCCAGCTTTGTGATGCTGTCTGGGATATCGCATTCAATTCGATCCACGTGTTCGTACCGTCTGATGCGGGAGGCTGCCTTGGTGATCTTCACGGGCCAGCTTTCCAGAAGATGTCTCGGCATGATGGCGGGAAGTAGGAACGAGACCTTCGACATTGGGATGTTTCCGGACTCTTTGGATGAGACTTTCCTCACGAACTCCAGTGCCAGCTGGTCAAGTCTGTCGCGGAGGAGCAATCTCCTCGCGAGAAGCATGCGGACCGCCCAGCTGATATTCTCTTGTACGCTGAAATTGTAGCGGGAAGTAATGATGTTCCGAAGAGCTGCATTGTCCACTCGTGAGTCCCAAGAAAGGCCAGATCGAAGCTCCTGCTCACTAGAGACCTTTGGTTTGATGTAGCTCCGAAGTAAATCCGTGCTGGGGAAACCAATAGGGGGAAGGACGTGGATCCCTTGGTGCTCGAGGAACTGCTTGAACTTTTGCCGCCATGCGGCAATATCTCCGTTTTCGAATGCTCTCGCTAATCTTAAACCGTGTCCGTGTCGGATTGCTTCCAGTGCAAGTTTCGGTCCACATTGCACAAGTCCTTTGGGGTCGTAGTCACCACCAACGATAATGGCAAAGAGCACCAGGTCCCTCCAGTCCATACCCTTAGCCTTCTCGGCGATCTTGTCCATATGATGTAACCGGGCATGCGTGTTGCTCTTTGAGCCATCCGCTTCGATGTGGAATCGAAACATGGTGGTACCTTTGAACAGGAACGTGTCGCTGTCCTCGGACCACACAGCGTCCACCAGCCCCAACCGCTGCATCTGGGCGCATTCTGCCTCAGCCTCCCCTGGGGCTTGCCACCAGGGGATTCCAAGTACCTCAGCAGTCGATTTCAAAAGGGTCAGATTCTCTGTGATGAAGGAGTACCCTTTGGTAGTGATCTTGTTCTTTTTCGGGGGTCTTCCGGGCCCATCAACGACCAGAACGACTTGAATGCCATGAATAGCGAGGCGCATCATTCGGTAAAGGACGGCTTTCTCGATTGGTTGGGAGGCTCTTTGGGAGACCTGTCTGATTTTCTGTACTGTCATGTCATCGAGATTGTGGAACATCCAATATGGTAGGTCCACTGCGATTCGATATGGTCTTCCGGTGTTTTGAATGTGCTTTGATGCAAGGTCAAAGAGATTGACAACATCTCCTCCGCCGAAAGTTGGCCAGAATCTGGGTGATAGGCAGTTAGAAGCGGTTTCCAAGACATCATTTGCAAAGCAATAGACTGACTCTTTGATCCCCATTTTGATGTGAGGTCACTCGATGCTGGCTGGTGTATTGATGGAGAGTAGAAAGAAAGCTGCTGCGGAAATGAAACTGTCGGTGACAACACGATGCTTGACATCAGCAGTCGGATGGTTGCCGAGTAGGGAGAACACGTCAAGGCCGTCAACAGACTTGTCAACGCAAATCGATTGTAGTGAGTGATCGTGCGATGGTTCTTCTGCGAGATCGTTTTCGATACCACGAGTTCTGTCTGCTACTGAGATGTTGATGTGGTCGCAGGTAGGTTTCAAGGACACAGAAACGCGTTTTCTGCACCTGTATGTACAATTCAAGGTCGCTGTAGCGTGTTGCCAGGCTGGTTGCTGTGCTGGCAGACAAAACAACGTTGAATCTTTCCGAATTTGTGAGACTCAAATGAACAGGTAGCACAGGAATCGTAACCAACGGAAGAGGGATCGTGCATTGTTGTGGTGGGCAATTAAGTTTGACGAGAGTGACTTCCGTGTGGGCGGCGGTGCGGCAGATCGGGTGGTGCGGCAGATGTGAGCCTGGGACGTTACATTAAGTACTGTTAGGGCGTCCATTTTGGGAGCCTGTGCTGCCGCCGACGTTCAATGTGTTGGTCATTGATGGGGAAATTGCTTCACTCCATCACCCTCTGCCGACTGCCATAGTTGCAGATTGACATGCTTCCCGCGTATTCACTCTCACAATACTCTCGGAAAAGGGGCCCAATTCCCTCCTACCATCCCTTTCCTGTGGTGAATCGAGCCTCAGACGTCCTCAACTGGGGGCCAATATGCCAACTCCCACTGAGCCCCACCGCTATAGCTCCAAAAGGGGAGTAGCATCGCGCTCAAGCACGCGGTGCTATCATGGCAATGTGAATGGTCTCTTTGAACGTATTCTTGGCAACGGATTTCCGCAAATCATACCCATTACGTTCTTCTTCCAAAGCGACTGCGCAGGCAAACGATGAGACGGGGTACCGCAAGACACTGTCTACAGTGCTCGATGACAGCATCCTGGTCATACTCATTCCTTATTGATACCTGAGGTCCGTCTATACCTCAGAAGCTTGTCGAGGTCGGAGATGCTACCAGATCTTTTAAAACACATCTGACGGAAATGCTCAAGGACAAATTCAGGGCCATGGAAAAGGGGGCCTGTCTTTGGCGGTATCATGTGCGGGTTTATCCACTCATTGGAACTGCACCGGAAGGAGCTCAAGACGGGGGTTTCCAGCCGCTTTCTCCAGCTGATGTGAACAGGTCGTCCGTCAGATCGCTCATGAAAAATGGGTGGGCGGGGGCGCCCCTGGAAAATACTTGATCGTCTTCAAAGCTTCAGAAAATCACAGTGCGAGGTCAGCGGAGGTCTTGTGTCTCTGGGTCGACCATCCTACCGTCCGTGATATAGCCGTCTAGAGGTGGGCCACTGCCCATGTGTTGTAGATAATCCAAGCGCCGAGGCAGAGTATTGCCAGCCTTCATTCCGTCAAAGCAGGAAGCGATTCCAAACTTCGGTGCAGCAACACATATACCATGGGCTTATCGAAGTTCACTTCTAGATCTTCTCAGTAGGCGAACCCCCGCGCTCGTGGTCACCACCCAAGCCAAGCAGCCCGTATACCCGCTTAACAGGGCGGCTGCTTTGGTAGCTGATGAAATCCGTCAATATCATCCATAACGGCATATGCCTACCCGCGGCGCACATATTGCATAGAACCCACATGGAATGGCTTCCCAGCCGGTTACCGGGGCTTGCAGAACCTCGTCGAGATCCACCGATGTCTCCTGCTATGACGCACACCTTCTAAAGTTCTTAGTCACCACAATCTCTGCACTATCCACGCGCTTCCTCAGTACGGATTCTTCCTTACACCCCATATGGTGTCTTACTAGTAGTGTCAACGCATCCACCGATCCTGCAACATCCCGTGCCAGAGTACCGGCATGAGCTCTGGACGGTTGCGGGATGAAATTATAGCCCTCCGCAGCGCCCCTTTGCTCATCCTTCTTGAGATGCAGCCAGATCAAAACCAGCTCTGCATTTCGGTATATGGCTTGCGTTCGTGGCACTTGCTGCGAGATCTCATGTCCCCAAAAGATATGAGAGGGCGTGGTATTTGACAGTCACTTGCTTCTCATCAAAATCGTACACCTTGCACGCTATACAACCATTAACTCTTCTGGGGGAAATCCTGATGAGCCGGATTGCTTAGAACTGGTATGGATCTTCTGCCGCTCCCTTGTTTCCGCTGGCCCTGGTCCGAACCTATCAGTGCCAGAACGTTGTTCACGGTGTTCCGTTGCTGTTGTTTACATCGGGTATGCAAGAGCGCCGAGGTCCCTGATGCATTATTATCAGGTTTGAGCGACCACTTGCGGGTCTGGTGGTCTCATTGGGTGTTTGCAGGCTTGAGGCTCCAGGGATCGTAGCTTACTGGGACTTGGAGCTCTGACAGACACACGGACAGGAGGACGCTGGAAAACATCGGGCACATAACGCAGTTGAACTCTTGCATCACCTGTTGCATTGCTCGTGACAGCATAGATAAGATGAGGGGCCTGAATGATTCTATTATACATGAGTAGCCATTGTATCTCTAATCACCCTGAACGCCGCCAAGGACCGCGGGATGCAGTATGAGGTCTGGTTGTTTTACATTTTTGTTGTTGTGAGTGGTTCACGCCAGAAAGTGGCACGTATAGTACGCTCTGTATTCTGAATCATATTTAGGCCAAGGTATGATTGAAACGCATCCTCCAGAAGACTCTTTCTTGTGGTAGGCTTCGGTATTCAATTTCAGACTACATACGCATAGAATCACTGTCTGAATGTCCTTGGTATTTACTACTCTGGGTGTAAGTAAAGTTGCATAGCTTGCAGAGGCGGACGAGTGAGCAATGTGTATGGAACGACGGGGTGGCATCCCATAGAGAGACAGTAGTGCATGAATAACGGCCAGCCTTTGCATCATGGCCTGAAAATCTCAAGGTGTGGGGGTATAACTTTTCTCTTGCCGAAAGGCAGGTTGCCTTCACTTCCACTCTCAGTAAGCTTTTGATCCCTCCAATTCCCATTCCACCGCCCCTAGATCCTAGATTAAGCCATCTGAGATGCCACAACAGTGAAATATGATTTCCGACCTTAGGGTGTTTAATCATTCCTAATCACTATGAATGGATTATCAGCCTACATAGGCGTCTAGTTTTTTATTTCATGGGAAGGGAAAACTTACCTTCTAACGTTTTGAAGCGGTATAACCTGGAAGTGCCTTGGGCATGAGGCAGGGCAGCAATGAACGACTGGCTGCAGTCTGCATGCACGGGCCATGATCATAGTAGAGGCAAGCGTAGCCATGGCTGAGATGATTGCAGCGACAATAGATGCTACCAGGCCCTCATAAAATATCGACGTGTCCATCACCCGGCGAGTTTGTAAGGCTAAAATGATAAAAAGTAACGACGGAGGTAGATACCAAACTACTAGTGAGCAAAAGTACTATTCCAAGTCAGTAGGTGATAGATGTGACTCACATGTCTCCCAGAATACACGCATGCTTATAAAGTCACGTCTGGGGGCATAGCCTCCTTCTGACGTCGGCACGTACCGACCCGTGGTTCCCTCAAGGCGGAAGAAGACGATACTAAGTCTACTTTGCTATCAGGCGATCGCGTGCAAATGGGCTAGCCTTGCCGAATCCAAATTTGGATTTGGCCATCGAGTCCCATCTGCCAAGCCGCTTTACCTGTTTAGCTAGTAGCGCCCCAAACGCCTATAGAGACGTTCTCTGAATGTGACTTTTGGATACCTGCCCCATGATATGCTCAGCCCAATGCCAGTAATATGGCAAGAGATGATTTGCTGTGCTGCGCTAGACAGAAGGGATTGTTGAGACAGGGTGGTTTCAGAGGAATTTGAAAATTGAGGTTCGAAACCTATGACACTACGACCTCCCAATTTTTCAATTTGTCTTTTCAAAAAGTCCTCGTGAGCTGCATGAGCTTTACTTCCGATGAAATGGAAATTTACATTCAAATATTCGTGCGACTCCTAGTAGCTGAAGATCGTCAGTCCATTTTCAATTTACGAGGCATGTGATCTAGTTGGCAAGGCAAGAAGGGCACTGCCTCGGTCGCTCAGGTGTCGTTGAGGCGTGAAGCAGGTCAGCCCTTACAGTTGAAAATCAAATTCGGTGATGGTCTTTCAAAATTTGCTTTCGCGAATATCATAGACTTGATAGTTGTTTGGCCACGCCTTCAGGACGAATTTTATACTTAAATATGACTGAGGGAGTCCGAAGATATAGTGTTGGGCCTTTCTCTATCGAGCTGATGGCCCATGGTAGTTAGAATCTCAGCAACTATCCCTGAAAACCTTTCTTTCTAAACCCTGATCTGCTTGTGCCCGTAGAGGTCATACAAAACAACACACGCCACTATGGCCACCATGCCTACACTTCCTTTTATCCCAGAGGTCAACCAGATACTCACCGATGGCGGCTACCAGGATTCTCAAGTTCAATTCTTGCGCATGACCACACTGGCTCTCAAATACCAGACGACCAACAATTTGGATCCCCTGGAGACGAAGATCCGCCAGCTCTTCATCGAGAAGGGTTTGGGAGCCGGGGAAGACGAGACAAGCAGGAATCATCACACACTGTATGCCTATGTCTCGGGTTTCTGTCTCTTACAGGGCTGGGGCCAGCAACCTGAATCAGGACAGCCCCGGTGTCTTCGCATGGTCTGCCTCTATTGTAACAAGAAATTCAGATATGGCGAGGGCTCGATTTCTACGAGAGTTGCATTTCATCTGCGTGACGAACACCACACTGAGTCAACCATTCTGCCCCTCGTCAAACTGTACATGGCCTACGGATCTCTCGACATCCCGGGGCAGAAGATTGCAGAAAGTCTTTCACTGCCGTTCTCTACACCGCCACAGATGGACAGCTCTGGAAACCAGCCTGGAGATCTACTCCCGACTGCTATGAGCGGATCACCCAGCGCGAAAACTCGGCCTTCGGCCGTGACAAACCCCCCCGGAGGCCATAGCTATGAGCAAGATCGTGGAACAACTACTCATGTCTCCTCCGCTGGTACTCCGCTGGGTGTTCCAGAAGCCGGGTCTCACTTCGGTCATACGTTGAGCGAGCCGCACTCAGGCATGGCGTTCCTTGAAGGCAATTGGATGTTCCCTTCCAACCAGGATGGTTTGGAAGACCTCTCCATGGATGGGATCAGCTGAGAGCAGCTCAACAGCATTGTACAGTGACATGGGCACTCAGAAGCGGCAGATTTTGGTGGAATGATTGCGCTGGAGAACTTAGAGCAGGGTTTTATGACTTATTGCTTTTCTTTACTAGGTTTTGATGTATTTCGTATCACGTCTCTCTCACAATTTGATGTTTTCACTTCGTTACTTGCACATCTTGTACATGTGATGGTACCTGCCCGGGCATTTCTTGATAACGACTCGGCTAGAGTGGACTGGTTACTTCACCCGTTGATCATCCTGTCACCCATTTTCTGGGGGTTGAACCTAAAAGAGTTTGACATGGCAAAGATGTAACAATGTTAAACTCTGTTGGATAAGTAAACATGGCTGTTCTTAATTCTTGGTACCATAGTAAACAGAAGGCACGTCGACCACATTGGAGTGGATGGTGCTTTCAATCTCGCTGAACAAAAACTGGTCATCGAAGAGCTCTGGGAAGAGACCCATACCTTTTCGAGTCAGGTCAAGGAGATACTTTCCATCCCAGTCGTTTTCTCTGCATCTTTCGGCCATTCATCGCCAACGTAGTAGCCGCTGTCCCGAGATGCGGCAGAAGAGGTGGAGGGTGCTGGAGGATCGCTGGCTTGAAGATGGACGAAGTATTGATTGTAAATGAGTAGCTTGGCACCCACCGGTCGATGAATGCAGGTGAATATCGTGAGAGTATCGTTTCTCTGTTCATCTCGCGATATAGAGTAGACACGTGCATGAACAATCATGAGGTAGTACAATAGCCAACACGTACCTGATGTTGCGTGTACTTAGAAGTGAAAGAGATGGAGAATTCTTTGAGTCTACTTATGGCGCCATGGTGCACTCAAGTTAGGAAGGTCTCGCGGATATAGTACGGATGATCTGACACGCCACCACATATGAATCATGGGGAGAAACATGAGGGGTGGAGAACAAAATTCAATAGTAGCTAAGGTGCGTCGTGACAAAGACATGCTAGGCTCATTTGAGCCGCAGTGTCATCGGACTGTTTGCATGGAATTGCCACTTACATGATATGTGAGCTCTGGAGTGTGACTGTGACTGGGTTAATCAAGTGAGGAACATGGTACGAGTCTGTTGGCTCAATTTCGGGGCGTTGGCGTATGGCATTCGACAAGGGACAAAGGTGCACAGCAATCAGTGGAGCATGTAAACAGTCCTCGAAACATGCGTTCAAAGCACCGTGAAACTTGGCAGTGGATGAGTAGGAGTTCAAAAGTAAGTACCTGGGTAGGGATCGCTGGGGGTGTTGGAATCCAGAAATATACATATGAGGGCCAGACCCGCACGGAGGAGTGGAAATAGCACCACAGCTGTTTTCATAGCGATGCCTGTCAACCTCACTTGCCGAGAGAAATGGCATGTCTTGTGCTTAGCGAAATAACTTGGCGTGCGAGAAACCGTGACCTGGGCTAAATTTCTCCATACATACTTATAATAGCAACTAATTATCAAATAGTTCTTATATAAATTTCATTTCTTTATGGCCTCTTTATAGTTTATATGTAAGAATCATTAGGCAGCCAGTTGCTATTGCAAATATACATGAAGACACCTAGGCCCAGATCACGGGTTATCACCCGCCGAGTCATTTCGCTAAGCACAAGATGCTATTTCGTGCATGACTGTGCTACTAGCATGTGCTATCGCCCCAAAATTAGGGGGATAATGAATTCCACCCTCCCTGGTAAAGAAAAATGTATACATTTTCTATGGCAAATCCAAGTTAAGTTAGCATGAAAAATAAGCGAGCGCATAAACCTCCTCCACTAAAGTATCTTTAAGTACCTTTTTATTTAACTTTAAAAGCTTTTTACTCCCTTTACTCCTCTTAGGCTAGTAATTTAATTAAGAAAGGGCTGGCTAAGGTAAGAATGGACGGTGCTAATAGGCACCGCTAAGCACCACTTAAGGCCTAACTTAGTACTCTTTATATTCCTTAAAATAAGTGAAATGCGCTTTTCTAAGAAGATACCTAGAGGTATAAGAAATGAAAATATACATAATTTTATTTACTAGGGAGGGTGGAATTCGTCATCCCGCAAAACTAGTAGCACTGAGTATGCCTTTAATCCCGTTCTCCACGCAACATGACTTGTGAAACTGATTTCCCGACCCTTGAACGCCAACTCGCACCGCGGCTCATGACCTGTTCAGTTTCATCGGGCTCAGGCGTAGGCACAAGTATACTGATGATGACCAGTGCCACCAGGTCCATACGGTGCGGCATACGAATTTGTGACTGTGCCTTGGTGAGGGTATGGTGAAGTGTAAAAGGATGTCCTAGTGACATCCGTTTGTACGTGGACCGACTTCAGAGGCGTGATGTGTGTCTCTGACTCTGAGACCCCTGCCGACTCAACGGGCTGATCCTCTGCACATTCGTAAGGGTCATACGAAATAGCTTGTGTATGTGGTTTCGGGAAAATACGCGCACAGCGTGAAAACAACCCCTGAAACAACCAGCGGCGTTGAAAATCTTCAGAAACCGTCCTCTGCTTCACGTGCGACTCCTTATTCGAGACAAAGAGTTGACGGAATGAGCCAACAGAGGCAACAATGATAGCTGCGGTACGAGTCAGAGTTCAAGTCAAGATTAAGCTATGCTGCGTTATGACTTACCAGTCCCCATCTCAACTGCAGACCAGAGATAAATCCAGTCGATACCAGGCTCTACAAGTTGCTGCTGTGTGCCTTTGGTCAATGTAATGCGGATGATCGAGATCAGCATAATCAGGATGGTTGCTGAGAAGACAGCAAAAAGTATGAGCTTTTTGCGCCATGGAATCTGAACATTCCACAGGAGAATCACTGGGATAGAAAGAATGAGAGCATCAGTGATGACATCGGCCGCCATGTTGCCGTAGAAAGTCTGGTTCTGCCAGTTGATATGACTGGGGGTGGGGCAGACAGCTTTTCAACAACAAATCAGCAAGTCTCGAATCAAATTGCAAGCATTCTGAGAGCTTTGTACATACCTGAGATGTAGTCCATGCCACTCAAGGTGCACTTGTAGTCGATATCCGCAACGCAAGCTACCCAAGCGGCCAGGGTCAGGGACGTTACCACCCACCACCATATCTGGTGAGACTTTGCTTTTGAGCCTAGCTGGCGCAGGAACACAAGGAAAGAAAATTTGACAGCCCACAAGCTAGAGTAATACAGATAGTTCCAGATGACAATATAGGGCAGGAACGTCGTGAACTGATTATAAAAGGCTTCGCTCGGCAGGACCTTCCCGTTTAAAACATCAAACATCCAGGTCAAGAAATAGGCCTCGACCTGCCAGGTAATGGAAAATGCGAGGAGCATAAGCCACGCACTGACCACCAGCCAGTCATCCACTTGAAGTTTTCGGAAAGACCGGATGCGAACAATAATACGGAATATTAAAAACAGCAGTGAAACAGCTGTAGCTGACCATGCAGTGGCCTAGAGTGGTTAGCACCCAGGGATATCTGGTTGTCAAGGCTGGTAGTTTGATCGAATCAATCCGCGACTTACAAGAAAGACTTCCTGGCTGACCATCTGCACATTGTAAGTGGTTGATATTTCGCCGGAAGACATGGTAGATTCTGCATCCAAAACACACGAGGAAGCTGTTATTGGTGTCTTTTCCAAACCTAAATTTCCTCTCTGGGTGAGGAATGCGAAGTTGCACAGGGTGAAAAAACGGTAGTGCAGGCCAGGGCTTAATATTCCCGAGTGCCAACGCAGTCACAAAAGTCATGATCTCAGCCATTTCTGGAAGAAAATCTCGTCCGTCATGGCGATCACATCTAGTTTTGTATGGTTGCGGAGCTGAGTCTCTTCGAAGGATCAAGGTGTGTTGCTTTCATTGTGGGCTTGGGGCCAGACCAGATGCCCCAGTCTGGGTCGAGTTCTATTTGAGGCGCAGACCAACGGCGCTTGAAGCGGGGCCTGTGGATCTTGTTGATGCAGGTATAGTACGAGTCATTCGTTTGTATCTTCAATGGGACTGCGCGACGTCCTGCCTAGGCTGCTTCGTGTATGTGTGTTGGTTGCATGTGGAGTTCGAAGGTAGGGCTACTGGGAGCCGTCTCAATGGTGTAAAGAGACTTCATCAGGGCCACGGGGTGTCCAAAGTCAGACACACTTCTAACAATCTTATAATCCCGACAAATTAGTTCACATTACAATTTTATATATTTAGTTATTAATAGGCTGGAATCGGACTTTTTGGTGGGAAACGGCTGTACGGGAGGAGGTGTGTGCGTGAGTAGGTACTCTGACTTATGCAAGACGGACTAAGCTCATTACCTGCGCGAGTACTTGAGGTTATGGGTAAATCATATTTCTGTTCTGCTCTTTATGATGTACTGGACTTGAGAACATTTCTTTCATGTTCAGAAAACGATTGCGCCATGACAATTGTTCATTGACCCTAAGCCACGAGCGACACAGTGGACAATAGATACATCACTGAGGAAATAATAGTATTGGCTAAACCCATGTAGTCTGTTGATGTCTCCTGACTGCCCACCGTCTCAGCCACCATGTAAGTTGTCTGCCCCATAGAAAGATGTCTATCCCGTCAGGCGAGCTACCCCCTCATCAACTGTCGAAATCCAAGCCAATGAAGGGAGGACAGTGTCAATGAGGGCGCGATGCACCTGTTCATTTGGATCCCAGCACGCGTCTTCCACGACGGTGACGACGAAGTCCAGGTCAGTGGCGTGAGAGGCCGTGCCCATGATGGCGCCGCTGGTCGCTATGCCGCCAAGCACCAGATGCTTCACTCCAAGTTCGTTCTGCAGAGTTGCGAGAAGTCCCTCGCCCACCAAGGCAGACCTGTATCCGGGGGGCCTAACCGAGACTCTCTCCCGGCTCCCGTCGGTGGCGGCGCCAGTAGGGGCGAGCTCGCCATATTCAGCACCGATCTCGGGCATGCTCGAGAAGGCGGGCTTGTGGGCCGTGTGCCACGCCTCCGACACCTTATTGGTGGGAGGGGGATCCAGGCTGGTGTCCATGGTGCAGTGGATGATGGCGACCTGATTCTTTCGTGCCGTTTCCAGCAGGGTCTTGGCAGCCTCAACCAGCTTCTTTTTCCTCTCTGGGTCCTGGATCATGTTGACCAGTATGTTCTGGTAATCAAGCATGAGCAGGGCCGTCTTCGAGGGAGGGTAACCCTCCGGTTTGGAGGCATCGTAGCTGCTCATGGCGATGTGATGCTGATGTGATGTGCTGTGGTCTAGTATGGCCTAGTTTGACGGGGTAAGATGACAAGTGGGTAGAACTGCGGGCGACAGTAGTAGACGACGGGGGTTGCGAACCGGACGGGATCGTAGCTATTTTGTCACGGCTTAAGGCTCTGGCTCCCACGAGTAGGCACGTATTCGGGCTGTTGGTATACGGGCTGTTGGTATCCGGGCTGTTGGTATTCGGGCTGTTGGCTGCACTGGACCGGCTGACTACATAGCAAACAGCGTTGGCCAAGCAAGGCTGTGCCGAGCCTGCCTCGTCACTTGGGACAAACGACAAGCTGCAACCCCAAGTACTCAATACTTGCTGCGAGCTGTTCAGAAGGGCTGTCTCGGCCGCGGGCCAAGAGTGCCAACACTGACTGACATGTACACCAAGGAGAGGGGCGTGTCCAATGCCTGTCGTGTAACAGTAGAACACTGCATGTGATAGCAAGAAGTTCATCGCAGCACGTACAGCTTGCCAAGTCGGCGCTTACATATCCCGATGCCACGGAATGCTCCAGCCAAGATCCGCCCACCCAGCTTCCAGGTGCCGCCCACCCAGTACAAAAGAATAGCTATATCTTTGTCCTGCTGGAATTCCCTTGTTTCCGGATACGGGCTTAAATAGCAGAAGATTCATCTCAAGGTCAACTCTTCCATCTGCACCTCCTTAGCGTTGATCATCTGCAATGGTTCACCTTGTGATAGACCGAGCACATAGCAAGTACCGACATAGACCCAATGCGACTCAACCTTTCTAAGTAGCGAAGGCAAAGTTGAGCCCTGAAGGAGACAGATTCTGTCCCCCGTATTTGTGTGTGGAGGTCCCATACCCAAGTACCCATACTGAGTCAGAAAAAAGGCGTTCTTCCGGAAAAGAAAAATGCGATTTAAAAGCGCCCTCAATCCGTAGAACACTTCCTGTGAGTCGACCGCAGAATCAAATGCCTCACTCCAGGACTTCTTGGTCTCCTTGTCCTCAACATCGAAGAGGTTACCGTCGATTGTGCGTCTCAGATCTTCTGCTTCTTGAGAAGTGTCGGAAAACCCTGGCCTCAAGATCAGCCGGAATGCGAGAGCCACAAGATTTGTGGGCTCCAGCGGAAAATCCAGCCTCTGGCTTTGGGTGCTGTCGTGACCTTGGAATAATATGGCGAACACTGCCTCGAGTAGGAGCAGTCCCGTCTTGTACCGATGACCGTTATATCTGGTACATAAGTCTTTGCAGAAACTCGCGAACCGCTCCTGACCGGTCGGCTCTTCGTGTAGTGGAAATTCCACCTCCGACACGGCGTCCAATAGGACTCCGTGAATACCAAGTAACCCATCACCTATTATCCTTGGCGGTTCCGGTTGTAGGGTATCGAGCCACGGATCAACTTCACCATCGCCAAGGTCGTGTATCATGTCGGTTGTGGATGCTTCTTTCGAAAGCTCGTCGAGGATTGGGATCCAGGAGGGAATGCCGTGGCTGTTCGCGAAGCCATAGCCGATACCGCTCCAGGTCATGATATTTTTGAACCGACCTCGTCTGAGAGAGTCGGCAAACCAATCTTGGTACACTTCTGCTACTGGCCTTGAGTAGTCTGGTACGATGCTGTTCGCAACGACCGCGAGGAGGCCGTACACATTGTCCCTTGGCTCGGTGCACGAGCAGTACCGCGCCACGTATGGCACGATTCTTGCGGTCGATTCTGAGGCAATTTCCCTCAGGTAATTTATCATGTGCATCATCGTGAAATCCATAACACTGCGTTCAATCAGGAGTCCCCAGAGCGCCTGCGGCACGAAAGTCGGCCTGGCTGGCCGTTGGTCGTGGACCTTTTGGAGGAAATCGTGGAGATCGTTGAGCTGGTGGTAGGTCACGTACTCTGTGCCACAGAACATGAGATGTTGGTGTGGTGAAGAAGCAAGAACCATTTCTTGGATTATCCAGATTCTCGTCCAATATGTGGCGCGATTTATGTTGACAATGGCGTTCCATCGTAGGTTCGTGGCGAGTTCTTCCATGTCAGAGGAGTAAAAGTCGGGATTCTGAGCTAGCCACTGGAAGTCTTCCTCAGTCAAGACGGTGTCGTCATCCCAGCCTTGCGCGCCATCCTCCCGTCTAGAGTCGATATATGTGGAGACTGCTCGGATCACGGGGAACCCGTGGGTCATTGGCATCTCTTTGTCTTCTCCCAGCCAGGAGTCCGAGATGTATCTGGCGCTTCGGTCAGGTTCTCCAAGCCAGGACAGCACGCACCTGGCACCGCTGTAGATAAAACCCATGATCGTCACTTGTTGAGACCTTTCGGCGAGATCTGCTTGATTGATACAAATGGCATCGATCCAGATAGGCAGAGCCGTTTCATCAGCAAAAAGTTCTGTTGCTCGCAGATGCTTCAGGGCGGCAGAAAGGTTATACGGAATACGAAATGGACTTCCATCCAATATCATATGATCAGTCGGTTTTGGATCACTCCAGACATAAGACAACGCATGGTATTGCAAATCTTCCGAAAGCGATGCTACACTCATGCGACAAGTTAGAACTTGGTCACCTCCGCCAGAGGGCTCGAGGTGAAGCAGTCGTATTTGGAGACTGTTTGCATCCAAGGCTTCATAGATTGGGGATGTGTGATCCCCCATATTGGTTTCTAGCAGTCTTGCTATCTTTGCAATTTGTATGCTAGGTGACAGGATGCGGATGAGTAGCGAAGTGCGGAGACTTGCTCGCCAGGCTTCTAAGCGAGGTGAGAGGGATTTATGCATAAACAGATCGTGTATTCCCCCTTTAACTAAATAGGCATTAGTAAACCCTCGGGAAGCTCCTTTTAGTGCATCCAATCGTAGTTGGTCAACAAGAGGTCCTCACCCCATGCTACTCATTTTCAAATTACATAAAAAGGGTTTGAAGGCTTGGGCTGCTATTGGAATTGTGTTTGATGTTACTGTTGTGTTTATATTAACGTCGCTAGGCCAACACTATATTATAAGGGACCAGTTTTAATACAGCAGCCTTGAATTTCAGTGCTGCAGGCACATGCTGGGCTCTTCAGGCCAGTAGTTAATATGGTAGGACTACAATATCAGATGAGGCAAGGGCAAGGCGACAGTGTGCCAGGTATACAGAATAAAAATAAGATGACAAGGTGCTACCCGAGCCTAGCAAGGAAGACGACTTGACAGCATTCGTATAGCAAACCTATCAGAAGATCTAAAACAAGTCATGAACGCGGTAACGGCCTCAGCCCTAGCACACCTTTTCCGCCGACACCAGGAGCTGAACCGAGCGTTGTCATTGTGCCAAACGCTTGGCGTGATTGAGTTGCACTTCTTGACGTGATTGAGTTGCACTTCTTGACGACGCTCTGCCTTCCCACGCACATTTTCCAGCGGGCCGACGGACTGACTTTCAGAAGCTCAGGGGGGATCATCTCAAGCTCTCGAGAATAGCAATACGGCAAGTTCGGCAAGTTCTGTTGAAGCTAGTCAAAGTTCAAATGGTTGGGAAAGAGGGTGGGTCGAAGAGCAAGCGAGGTTGTGACGACGGGGAGTGGCTGTTTTCGTGCACTTTCCTGCTATTGTTAACGCATTTATAATATCCGTTCTCGTCTTCCAACACTATACGAAAGCAGTCCCCCTCTTCTCAGCTCCCCAGCATCACATGCAAAATGGAACACTCGACCGCTTGATTACAGCACAACATTTCCAGCGCCGGTGAGCTCATATCTGCCGAGTGTCAAATAAACATAGGGTGCATTTTACCTGGGACAGACAAAGAACCCCACAGTTTATGTTGGCATCAGTCAACTTGGCCGAGGCCCTTCTTGGCCGATGGTCGGGGTCCGCTAAAGCCCGCCCAGATGACATGCCAAAGATCCACTTCTGCAGCTCGAAATGGAAAATGGCATCCTTCGAAGACGAAAGAAGCCGTGGGGCGTCACATCGGGACAATCAATGCAACACATGTCTCCGAGCTGAAAGTCACATTATTAAAAATCCATGATGCCATGGATTATGCCATGCGACGAGGCTATGCGACGACACCATGCGGTCGCGCGCTGAGAAAGATAAGCGCTCAGCTGGTCGGGACTGGTCTCGCCCCTGACGGTCTTCATAAGAGTTGCAACGCCCGAATATGCTCCAGGGTGGCGAGCACGTGGAGGGGAAGCTAGTTGACACTATACTACGCTATACTACGTGAGCCACATCCCTGGCGGAGATCGTCGCCGTTGCAGCCAGTGACCGTTGCGTTCCTAGCAAGGGTGAGGACGAACTAACCACGGTGGCAGCCCGAATATGGCGACAGCGCCGGCAGAGGATTGCTTCGCCCATAGCTTTCGCCGAGAGGGGAAATGAGGAGGGGACAATTGATGTACGGAATAGGATATCAAAATCAATGTGAAAAGGGGTGGCTTGTCGATTGCAGTTGTACTATAAAGACTTGCTGTCACGATGGACAAATAGTGAGTTCCATGTGGCGTCTTCAGCATCTCTTGTCACATTTGGCTGCAGTGTCAAAAAGTGATAGACACAGAGGTAGCGGTATGTTCTCTCAGTCTCTGTGTTTTTTTTATCGTGACTCCGCGTATCAGGACCCTAGCTGACGCTCATGCATGCAGCAAAGTCACATTAAGCCCAGCATGAAGTTTCAGCATATGCTTGGTGCCACGGCGGCACTTGCCACAGCTGCAACTGCCGTCAACATCACTGGCTACGAATATGTTATTGTTGGCTCTGGTGCTGGCGGAGGACCTCTCGCTGCTCGCCTTGCCCTCGCTGGCCACAAGACCTTGCTCCTTGAGGCTGGCGACGACCATGGAGCTGACAACAACTACACGGTCCCAGCCTATAGTGTGAGGATCTCAGAGCAAGAGGACGTCGCCTGGAACTTCTTTGTTCACCACTACGCCGACGACACCCGCCAGGCTCGAGACTACAAGACCAGCTACAAGACCTCGGATGGCTCCATCTACACCGGATTGAACCCTCCCGCGGGCTCCGAGCTGCTGGGTACCCTCTACCCACGTACCGGAACACTAGGAGGATGCACAGCACACAATGCCTTGATCGCAGTCTACCCCCATGAGTCAGACTTCGAGTACATCGCGTCACTCACTGGAGACTCGTCATGGTCTTCAGAGAACATGCGCCAGTACTTTGTCAAGCTGGAGAAGAACCAGTATCTGCTGCCTGGGCAGGTTGGCCACGGATACGATGGCTGGCTCGAGACGGAGACTGCGCCTCTCAGCATTGTGACCGGAGACACACAGCTCCTCAGCATGCTCACCGGCGGAGCATTCGCTCTTGGCAACGAGACCAACCTCGTCATCAACTTGGACACTCTGATCGCCGGCGACGCAAACGCAGACACTACCACCCGCGACACCGTGCCCGGCTACTACCAAATCCCAATCTCAACCAACTCTGCGCACCGTGTTGGCGCTCGCGAGTTCGTGGTGGCTGTTCGCGATGCGACCTACGACAATGGCACCAAGAGGTACCCCCTTGATGTCCGCCTGAACACCCATGTGACCAAGATCACATTCGACCAGACCGTCACGCCACCACGTGCAACTGGTGTTGAGTTCCTCGACGGCCAGTACCTGTATAAGGCCAGCCCCAAGAGCAGCGGTGCCACCGGTACTCCTGGCTTAGCCACAGCTTCCCGCGAGGTCATCATTGCCGGCGGTGTTTACAACTCCCCCCAGATCCTGAAGCTCAGCGGTATTGGTCCCGCCGACGAGCTCAAGAAGTTTGGCGTCCCCGTCGTCGTCGACTCTCCCGGTGTTGGAACCAACCTCCAAGACCACTACGAGATCACGGTCCAGGGCAAGATCGAGAACAACTTCACCGCCCTGGACGGCTGCACCTTCGACGAAAGCGCCAACGACAAGTGCCTCGACCGCTGGGAGAACCCCGTCCTGGGCGACCACGGCCTGTACTCGTCCCCCGGCCTGGCCGCCGCCATGTACTACAAGAGCACCGTGACCGACAACAACGAGTGGGACGCCTTCGTCTTCGGCGGGCCCGTCAACTTCCGCGGCTACTTCCCGGGCTACAGCGTCAACGCCACGGCCGAGCACAACTGGTTCACCTGGGCCATCCTCAAGGCCCACCCGCGCAACAACGCCGGCACCGTCAAGCTCCGCTCCGCCGACCCCCTCGACGTCCCCGAGATCACCTTCAACTACTTCGACACGGGCTCCGGCGACTACCAGAAGGACGTCACGGCCCTGACCGAGGCCGTCGGCCTCGCCCGCGACGCCTTTGCCCGCCAGCTCGTCAACGTCACCGAGGTCCTCCCCGGCGCCGACGTCCAGGGCGCCGACGCCGTCGGCCAGTACGCCAAGGACACCGCCTGGGGCCACCACGCCTCCTCCACCGTCCCCATTGGTGCTGACAACGACCCGAATGCCGTCCTGGACTCGAGCTTCCGCGTCCGCGGCGTCTCTGGCCTGCGCGTCGTCGACGCCTCGGTCTACCCCCGTATCCCGGGCACGTTCACCGCTGTCTCGACTTACATGGTGGGCGAGAAGGCGGCGGATGTTATCCTGAGCCAGCTTAATGCCACGGCCTCGGCCACGAGGAGGAGGTAGATGGGATAATTGCCATGTTTTGGTTTTCTTGAGCAACATTTTATGATGTAAATAAATATGCCTATTTAGTACACGACGTATCAAACGTATTTAACGAAGTCTATTCAACATTTATCTTCCAAGAAGTCACTAATTCCCAACTCAAAGGCGCGCGCGGTCTGTGTAGTTGCTGTGTAGTTGCTGTCCTGAGAGGACGGATATGTTTGTCTGCTGCCGTATACGATGATCAGCTCAGGGGGAACAGGAGGGCATGAATGATGAGATTATCGATATGCACGTTGGTTCAAGCGACCCACACCGCTGTGTGTGAGCGGCGTTATAAGTGGAACGCCTCCGCCTGCAACTTTCCAAAGCTGGTTATCTGGGCCTAGCGTGCCACGAGCGTACGCAGTTGGTGGTTACGGCCCGCTGCTTGCTGCATGCATGCATGCAACCAACAGGTCCTCTGGCCTTGGCCCACTCACTTTCTGATGGGCTTGGTAGTGGCGGTGGTAATGACCAATGATTCCCAATATTCCCAGGCGGGATTATTGGGCCACCCACAAGAGGGCGAATTAATTGCTGTTTTCGTAATAGGCCTCTGGTTGTTGGTTGCTAGCGGAACCCTAGAGTTATATTGACCTCAAAGTTCATCGTCACGAGCTATGCTCTTCATGATGGTTGGTTCTAATGTGCATCTGGAGTAAGGGCTCGATTAGTTGCCTGCAGTGTGGTGGATTAAACCGGGCCACCAGGCTGGAGACACAATCCTGTCTGTCTACCTAGTTTTTAGTCTACCATCAAGATTATTTTTCTGCATTCTTAAACTTCTTCATGTATTCCTGAATACCTTCGAAGTCAAAACGGGTGACGAGCTCTGAGAATTTTCCAACGAAGCGCTTAACACGACGACCTCCAACATGGGGCTCTTCCCGGATGCCTTGAACAATGGCGACAGTCTCCAGGGCTGGATCCTGCATCAAGTTTCCAGGATGAATGCAAATCTTACTGGCACGACTCTTACCAATGCCATTAGCAGCGAAGCCTTTTCGTACTCTCTTCCGAGCATTCTGTCCATCTTTGCTAGCCTATCCTTTGCCTGGTTTCTGGGAAGCTGCATCTGGTACCGTTACATGTCGCCCATCTCTGACATTCCTGGTCCTTTCTTGGCCTCTTTCTCGAGACTATGGCTCATCCAAACATTGCGCCGGGGAAAAGCGGCCAGCGAGCTCACTGATCTGCACGAGAAACACGGTGAGTAACTCTCTGCCCTATGTGAGAGTCATTAGGACCACATGGCATGACTTTAATGCTAACCCCAGTTCATTGAAGGCGCCTTTGTGCGTATTTCACCCTGGGAAGTCAGCGTCTGCCACGTTGATACTGTTAAGAAGCTGTACCTTCAGCCGTTGCGCAAGGGTACCTTTTATGAGTTCGCCACCTACCCAGACTGGCGCTTCCAAAACCCAATGTCTGAACCGGATCCAAAGCGAAAGGTAGAGCGCTCCAAGACATTCGCCTCTGGATTTGCGCAAAGCAGCCTTCTGCGCTCCGAGGACGTCATTTCAGGCACAATTTCCCAGCTGCTAGACCATATGGACGGCTATGGGCAGCGAAAGGAGCCCATGGACCTGGGCAAATTCTTCACGTATACGGCTTTTGACGTCGTGGGCGAGATGCTGTGCAGCAAGCCGTTCGAGTTCTTGAAGGAAGGAAAGGACGTGAACAACGCCATCGCCACGAATTTCTTCTTCCAGGAGCTGGTCACCTGGGCCTCCCACCTCCGCGAGCTGCATTACATAGCCGTCAACCCCATCATGACCTGGCTGAGCCTGACGCCCGCTTCATGGCTGGGCGAGACGGCCTTCGCCGCCGTGAAGGACCGGATGGCTCGGCCGGCTAAAAACTTTGATATGCTGAGCCACTGGCTAAGGTATGTCGACGAGAATCCAGATAAGGCTACCGCGCGCGACATCATGGCACAGGCTACAAATGTCACCGCTGCTGGATCAGATACCACCTCCAGCTTGCTGCAGTCTGTATTCTACCATTTCCTCCGAAACCCCAAGACGCTCAAGGGGGCCAGGACCGAAGTTGCTCAGATTCGAAGCAGCGACCGCGTGTTGCCGTTCTCTGCAGTCCGAGAGCTGCCATACCTAAACGCCTGCGTCAAAGAGGCACTCCGCATCCACCCGCCCATCCCCATGCCGCTGCCACGCCTAGCACCGAAAGGAGGTATCGAGATCGGTAGGCGCTGGTTCCCCGAAGGCATCACCCTCTCCGGTTCCCCGTGGGTCCTGCACCATTCGCGTGCTCTCTGGGGCGACGACGCGGACGAGTTCAAGCCCGAGCGGTGGCTGGGCGATGATGGGGCCCGGCTGGAGAGGTACTTCATGCCGTTCGGTGCTGGGTTCATGGCGTGTCCTGGGCAGCACCTCGCCCGCATTGAGGCTTTGAAGATCACGGCTACGATAATCCGTGACTACGACCTGCGGCTTGTCCATCCGGAGAAAGAGTGGCAGTGCAAGATGTTGTTCGCGCAGGTTCCTCACAGTTGGCCTGTCTATGTAAATAAGAGGAACCAAATTTAGAGCGACACCTCTCTTGGTATGTTTCAAATCTCGGAAGTTAGGGAATCATCAAGTATCGGTACATGACGGGAAGCCGTTGTGTGCGAAGAAGTCTATCTAGCAAGCCGCCCCGGCCAGCCTAAATTACTACGTATTGCCCTCCTGAGTATCTGTCCTGTGATATTGCAGGACTAATTCCTTGGTAGCTCCGGGACGAGTGTGCTGTTCTCACTTGTGACCATTATCCTTCACAGCTTCCAACCTCCACCACTGCTCGCGTCTCATCGTCCATCGAAATGTAGACATGCCATGTCAAAATAGTAACCCTGAGACTTTTTCTTGTCCGATCGAATAAACTTTGCCGATGTTGCAATCAGCCTCCAAGGCAGAAGCGTAACCCTTCTGGTTAGCAATGATGCGCTTCCCATGCTTGTCTGTGAAGTCACAGTTGAAGTGGGTATGTCCGAATGCCCAGAATACAACAGCTGGATTAGTCCAGCACTGTTCTTGACTTAGGTCTGTGGCGAAAGCTGAGGATACGGAGCTGTCCTCGTGCCTCGGCTCAACGGCTTGTTTGTCCAGTGTCGGGCTGTAATGAGAGAACACCGCGATTTTCCGTTGCGGCTCGGTTTCGGATATAGCTTTGACTTGGTCATTGAGCCAGTTTAAATCAGACCGGTGGGCGCTGACATGGTCTTCGACAGCCCAGTCTCTTATTTGCCGAAAATCGCTCAGCCGCTTTTCCACCTCAGCCCCCTGCTGGGAAGATATGTTGGAAAAGAGTGTACAGCCAAGCACGGTGAGGGTTTCGTTCACGTCCCAACGACCTTGGTCGAGAAACATGAAATTACCGATGGTTGATGATTCCTGCAAGGTGTGCATTTTTGCTTCAAAAGCGCGGACGCGAGCCTTCGCCAACGCCCAGCTTGTCCCGTAGGGCTCGTGGTTGCCAAGAATGAAGACGACGTTCCAGTAGCGCTTCAGTTGTCTTTCTAGGAAAACAAAAAGACCATCGTGAGCAACCTGTCCGATATCCCCGAGGAGAGCTAAACTCGCCGCGGTGTGTTTGATGGGGAAATCGTAGGAGCTATGAGTCTCGAGATGTAAGTCGGATAATATCTGAAATGATGTCGATGCCATTGTGGACTAGTCGGATTCTTCTCTCAGAGAGTTGGCCGGACGATGGACGGAATTGTGAAGACTGCAGGTTTCCAACAGTGTTGATCCTGATGTTGAGCTGATCTAGGTCTGCCAGGCAGCAGCGGGGCCTTCTAAGAAGACTGGGTCGTGGCTAAGTGCGAGTCACAGCCAAACAAAGTTCCATCCACAACATGAGGTTGCTGCTTGTTAAGAGAATCGCTTGGCAATCTTCTTTCTGGTTTGATAGTTTTGCGTACTACTTTTGCTTCGTCATATTTGGATTAGTTGTGTTTCTAAGATAAGGATGGACGTAACTTTTGCGGCATAGCTGCAGACGACTGGTCAATAATGCCACTGCGCCTGCGAGCGTTGGTGATATTGCTCCATTGACTTTTCCTAGACCAACATATCCCAATGATAGGCGACCTGCGGCGGCTCTTGATTTTTGCTTCCATTCATGTAGTATCACAGCTTCCGATTCTTCCGTCATATCTAGAGCCAGGCAATAGGTCCCTACTTTTTCGGCCTTATAAAAACCGAAAGGGGTTTTGAGCTCTGTACAGGAAGTCCCTCGGAATACATGCCATCCAGCTGGCTGCTTGCAATGCTCAACCATTGCTTTGAGTGAGTCCTGAGGTTTTTATGCTCAATGGAAGTCCCTGCCGCGGCGGTGATCACATGCTCCAGCAAGTTGGCGGCGTCAGAAGGCCGACCGCCCCTCAAATTTGCTTCAGCAAGGACGACTTGTGATGCCAGGAGTTGCGGATCCGACTCATCGAGGGTTGACATCTTCACCGCCACGACGTGCTCCAATATTTCGATGGCTTCTGGCGCCTGGCCGTCTGCCAAATATGCCCTGCCGAGTTCGTGCTGTGATGCGACGCGCTCAACGGATGATTTGTCGAGGATCTCCCCTTCGACAGCCACAACATGCTTTAACAATGTGACAGCCTCTGTTGTTTGGCGGTTCTGTATGTACGCTACTGCGAGCTCGTGCTGTGATGCAAGGCAGTCGGCATGATTCCTGCCAAGGAGATCCTCCCGGATTTTCACAACAGCCTCGAGCATTCCAATCGCTTCCTGTACGTGGCCTATCTCTAGACACGCCTTAGCGAGCGTATGACGTTTTGATGCCAATTGAATCTGAGTCATTGACGGGGACTGATCCTTCCAGGAGCTGGCCGAGATCATATCTTCTGGCTCCCCGTTCTTTGAATTTGCCGTGGAAGTTTCTTGCCGCCTTTCGAATGCCCTCAGCCTAGGAGACTGGATGAAAGACTGCATGGAGGACTGCATGGAAGACGGCATGGAAGACGGCATGGAAAATACCATGGACTGCATTGAAGACTGCATCGAGGAATGCATCGATGACTGTATCGAGGGCTGCATCGGGGACTGCATCGAGGACTGCATGGGCGCGTGACCTCCTGAAATTGGAATTGGAGGGAGTCTCCTGGTCTGTCCACCGCGCTCATGTGTTGTTCCGGGGTGGCGCCTCGAGCCTGGGTCTGTTGAGATCGCCAAAGAGACACTGGCAGCATGTAGTGTGGCTTGCATTTCCGCAATTGCGTCATGCATGAGCACCATATAGGCACGGTCATGTCCGTTTGTTGCAATTATGTATCCGTATATCTTCCAATACTCCTCCTGAAAGACCCAGGCACCCGAATCGCCTTTCGTAATGGTCGAGCCTATCTAGGGATGAGTGACTGTCTGAATCGCATAGCATGTGGGACCCCTTGGAAATGAGGGAGACGAGACTGGTATCAACTGACCTTTGTCCATGATGATCGTTCTCACTTGCACAAAGCCCTGATCTGGGTTGAGCATAATCCCACTCGTAGAGGGCGACAACGTGCCAGTTACCTCGCCCCTTGAGGTTCTGATGACCACCGCAGTATTCACATCAGGAAGATGCGACTCTTGGGCTATGGTGTAACTGTCGTTTTCTGGCATGTCATGCTCGAAATCGAGCTTGAACAGAGCCCAATCATATCGTGAGGTGTCTCCTGAGCGCCGTGGGTACAAAATTTGTCCAATGGTGAACGAACTGTCAGTCGTATTCTGTTGTTTATCCCTGGGATCTTGAACCAGCTGCTCAAGAAGGTGCCCGGCAATGAGTCCAACTAGTTGTGGGACCTCGTGGTGAACTTTCAATTCAAGGAGGCCACCACAGGTACCGCGTACGTATCGCGAGCCGTCTTTTGTGATCAGGCGTATACCCATTCCGTGTCTTCCGTTTCCATCAATATTGCTCGGCTCACGAACAACAGACACAGATTGAGGATCAAACTTGAGAACTTCGGTGGTATATCGAGGCTCTTCACTGCTATCGCTATCATCCGTGGGGTCTGGGGAGTCAATATCATCCGAATGGTAGTCTGAGTCGCTTGCTGATGTGAACTCAACATCCCTTCGAAAAGCTTCGCCAGGCATGCCGATCAGTGTTGACGACCCTTTGCATGCGAGCGCCAACAGCTCAACTGTTGTCCCGTCCTCGGGCTTGCAGCGATTTTGCACCGTACTATCCGTATCAAGGAAGTCTTGCATCCTCTTGATGTGTTTCGGAATCACGACCACCACTGCAGGGTTTGAAGTTGCTTTAGTGACGCCAGCTGACATCAACTCAATGATCGTAGGGGCTTTGGGCCTGTTCAACCTCACAGCAAATCGTCCACGCCCCAGTCTTTTATGCACTCGGTCGAAGATATCAGGACGTATCACCTGCCAACGGGCTTCATAAAGCTTAGGGATAGATTTTTGTTTTTGATCAAAGATTTTCATCTGTCCGATATTGTATATGGGGTCGTCGTCGACAGGTTGGCAGTCGGCGGCCACTGGTGGTCTTTGCACTGGCTCACTCGGTCCTGACGATGCTATTGGTATTGGACCAATAGTTTGAGATGAGGTTGATTTCTTCTGATGGTCCAATCTGACCTCTTGGGGGTGAGTACTTGTGTCTTGCGAGACATCGTTGATGTGTGGTGGAGACCTGGTCGGATCGCAGTCATCGCTGCCGCATGGCGCATCACAGGATGACGAGAGCTTCAATTTGTGACGTGAAGATCCGACCGGAGAGCTGTACCTGTTGTTTGCGACCTGAAAAGAGTTTTCGGGTTTGCCCATCCCGTATTGTGCGTCGCTGGAGCTCGAGGACGATGCTGGGTACAGCTGATGACCTTCAGGGCGGTGGGGCAACTGAGGGCTAGGCACCCTCCCATTGTTTCTAACCAGCGATTCGGTTACGCTGGAACTCATTGTATCACCCCCCGTTCTTGGACCGTAGTGTGAAGTGCGGGAGACTCGCTCAGTATTTGGAAGGCTGTTGACCCGAGGGACATAGCAGATTGAGTATCCGGGAATGAAAGTGCGGTATGATGGCCGGTTGGGTAACCCCAACAGGGGCGGCAAATCAAGGGCAAATCCTTTGGGTGCCAATGTACAAAATAAAACATCTCTCGGTTGCCAACCAATCACCTGAAATGAGTTCGGAAGCCTACACTGCTTACTTCATGGCGCCATGCAGTAAGCGGTGTGGTGGCATCTAACGCCTGTCAGGTGGGCTAATACCTAGATATGTATTCCGAACCATTGGATTCATCTGCATCTCACTATGCAGGTGTCGTGGCGCTGCCGGAAACGATTGGTCCTCATCCTCCAAGCTAGATCCTCATGCAATGAAAGCCCCGGGTACCGCAACGCTCCTGTATTGTGGCATCATGGCTGAGGCTGAGCTCCCCCGGGACTTTTTACACTTGATTGGATTTTCTTATCAACCCTTTCAGCGGAACCACTGTGTTCACTTGCGTTGAATCAATTGACAGATGCGCTCAGAGGAATCAGCCCCAGTTTGAATTCTCAGAGAACCATTGTTGCCTCCACAAAGATCTGGGTCTACCACATCACAATTGACATATGGCTTCTCATGCTACACATGATATGGGCCCCAATCCCGGCAGAAATGAGCTCTTCGACACATTGTGGGAGCTACACCGCTGCGATGGATCGGGTGCCATTTGTCGTTGGAAGCTTGTGGATGAAAGGTTCCTGAACCATTTTGTTGCCCAATTCGAAAAAGTCAGAACGCGCACTGCAATCTCAACAGAGGAAGTGTTAGAAGCAGTCGCCTCCATCAAGGGAGCCACGGTAGATGCAAGAAGGAAATCGCATGAAATGAAGCTCAGTCTCCCAATTTCAGGTATTTCAACTCCCAAGATGTGGGACATGAGAAATAGTCGTAACTGATATGAAAGCTACATCACCGGCGATACCGCCAGAGAAGGAGCGCTCATTCCAACTTGCGGCCAGCATTGCAACCATGTGTAACTGTATCGGCCAGGACTGGGAAGACCACCGATATGGGGACTCAGCCCTGGGGTCCTTGGGTCGCTGGCAATGTGACGAGTCCCTTGACTCATTTATTCAAGAAGCATTTCCAAAAGAAGAGCACAAAGCGCTTCAATTGGGAGGGAGAAAAGGCGAAGCCATCAGGCGCAAGCTGACTGCTGTCAATTTGAAGTCAATCGGAAACATAGAGATTCAAGGAACACATGACTTGAGAAACCACCTTCGTCTCAACGACTGGGAAGGGAAAGTTCGCGTCAAGATATTTCACCACACGAGCTTCTTGAGGCAACATCTAATGGCCTCAAAGCAAGCGAAAGAACAAGGGTAATTGACCTCACCGCAAACTGTATCTGGAACTTACAGCTAACTCCGTCTCCCGCTATCACTCCAGTGACCCGGACGAAGTCTTTGACGGGTTCGTCCTTCCACGACAACTGGCACTCGAAACGCTCTACACATTACAAATCCTGTTCCCCCACGACCATCAGACGAGCAAACTCATAAAGAAGCTAGTGTCAACGGAGGGGTTTGATCCAAATGTCGGCAAGCACATCACCAATGGCACAGATGATAACGGCATAGAGCTGAAGGGCGAGCAGAAAGAGGCACAAAAATGGCAGTATTGGGGGTCGAGGATGCTGGATCTGTACGAAGAGCTCCAGAACGAGAGACCACACGGGACCTGGGATGTCTGGGTGGAACGTAACAGCAAGAACAGGCACGTCATGATGGCCACGATCATTGGCGTTTTTATAGCGGTGCTTTTGGGAGTTTTGAGTCTTTGCTTAGCTGGGTTGCAGACTTGGATATCATATAGGGCTTGGAAGAACCCAGTTTCTTAAATAACCCAATACAACACATCTCACATATCAACTCAATCCCTAAAGTCCCGATGTTCTCTTTGAGTGCGCAATCCTGGCGTGACATTTCATTGATTCTCATTGTAAGAGTGAAGATCAAATAATGTTGAGGTCGTCTTGAACTTGCTGGACGATGCCCTTATTCCGTTGCTTGATCCTATGATCCTGTCCCCACCAGCCCTAGATCGCCGATTAGATTGACATCCCTTTTTTTTTTTTTTTTTTTCAAAAAAAAGATGAAGAAAAAAGAGGCATGAATTGGTTGCGAATTAAGAGCTTCTTCACTGAATATCAGCCAGATTCAACCCACATAGATTTTATTATCGGGGTGCGCAGCATGTAATTCTCTCAGCAGAAAGCGAAGAGCCCAAGGTCTTATTGATCCCTACATATATTCAAACTATCTTTCTTCTTTGATCATGGTGTATACTGTCAACCGTACTCAATGATCTGACCGCAGCCAAGGCGGTGAAAGTCTATGCGCAAGTCCAGCATGAAGCCTCCGCCGTGCCGCAATCATGGTCAAAGATGGACTTTTGTGGGTAAGGGCACAAGACACGATGCTGTAGTGCTCCGGCCAGATCTGTGATCTCCACCTGTGTGTTTTCCGGCTCGGTCCCGTTCTCAACCCATGCTCTCAGCTGATCAAAAAGACTCGTCGGGTTTCCCCCTCGTCCTCCGAAGCAATGCTGCATCCCGGGCACCTCAAAGTGGCGGTAGAAGTCATGGATGTCCGGGATGAGGGCCGAGACCTCATTGTAGTACTTGACCGAGGTTTTCGGTGGGATTATCTCATCACTCTGTGGACAAGGTCAGCAGGTAAGCTCTCGCAAAACGAACGTGAAGGAGACTGCAATTTAGCAGATGCTTACAATGCCATGAAATGTGACAAGCTTTCCGCCGGCGTCACGGAAAGCAGACAGATCCGCATCCAGAGTACCGATAATGGAATCATATCTTTGGCGGCCCTGGTGAGCTAGCGCGTCGAACTCGACGTGGCTCAGATTGTTCAAGTCGAAGTCCGCGTCTCTCGCAATGAACCGGCTGAACCATTGCGCAGCGAGAGCGAAAGGCGCACTCACACAAGATGGGCCCGTGCAATCAGTCCCCACGACACCAAATCTCAAGCCGCTACCTGGGCTCAGTCCGAACCACGTCTGAACGCCTTGAGCATTCTGCGTTCCGTGCCAAGTCGCGTTGGCAACGGCGGCCGCCGCAGAGGTGACAAGACGTGCCTCGGAACAGTTGGTGGCGCTTCCCACGAGGTCAAAGGGTCGAAAGCTAGCCAGGCAGCCGTCGGCATCGGTGACGATACCGTCGACTACGCCATCTAGGCCGTCACAAGCCGAGATCGCAGCCGCCGTGATAGCCTCCAGCTCGCATTCATGGGGATATTCGCCTAGCATGTTCATGAATTGCAGTGGCCACAAGAGAAAGGGAACGAGATTATTCCAATAGATCGCAGGCGCTCCTGCTGCGATGCCATCGAAAGAAGTTGGATAGCGCTGGGCAAGCATCAGTGCCTGTCTCCCGCCTTGGGAGCAGCCATTGAAGTAGGAATAGTCAGGTCCACGCCCGTAGTAAGACTTGATCAGAGATTTTGCTAGAACACCCTGTATCATACATTAGAAGTGGGTCTGGTTTACATTGCATAAATGATCATTGTTGAAACTTGCCTGGTCGTCCAATGAGACCGATGCAAGGTTCTGCAGAGCGTAGAGGTCCACATTGCCAGGACTCAGAAGTGCCCACGGGATATTGTCAACGGAGGCATTTACCAGACCAGCATCAGTCGTTACCGTTGCGTATCCGTCAGCGACCGCTCCGGCCATGGCAGTGTAGTAGACAACCGAGCGCCCAGCAAGCATCCCGCCGCCTCCCACGGCCTGAAGACGTCCATTCCACCGGCCGGAGGGAAGCCAGGCTTCAACAATAACGGTATCATTCTGACCAGGGTGAGTGTAAGCCACTGTGACGTTGCAGAAACTGGCGTTGGTAACCTCCACGGCTGGCTGAGTGTACCGGACATCCGTGGGAACAGAGATACTATAGTTGGTAACAAGGTCCGCCTCCAGGGATATGACCTCAGCACCAAACCAGCTGATGTTCCCGAAGGTTGCAGGTACACAAGCAAGTGCCATAATGATCGATAGAAAACTAGAAAGATGTGGCAATACAGGCACTTACCAGGTGACATGTAAAGCACTCACAGCAAGGGAAGAGAAGAATATATACCTAGGGAGCCATGGCCACTGCCTTTGTGTGAAGACAACGCTCAATTCAAAGATTGCTTTTGTCTTTTGCTCGCATTCCACTTGTGAGTTATGCCCGCGTTGATGACCGTGGCCTGCATAACTGATGATCCATCAGGTACACCTGAGTGGGCAAACATGGCGGAAAAGAGCCGCAACTTTCGTATTTTAGTGCGAATTCACTCCGGTGTGACATTTCACAACATTGATCGTGATGGCGCCAAGACGCGGCATCTTTGACGAAGGTGCAGGATGCTTGACACTAACGAGGGAAGTTGAGCAAGTTGATTAATCAGCTCTCTCTGCCCGCCGGTCCAGTGTATGGCTTTCTAAGTCGGGCATCGAAAAGGATTGGTGGGATGTTAACTGTTTTCAGGATCAGCTATACCCAGATGTCATTTGAGATTTAACGGGGAAGGGAAAGGTTGGGGAGGGCTTTGAAGTGCAGGGACGTGGATACCGTATTAAATCATGACGGGCCGAGTGGCGTTGGACAGCAGACAATATGTCTCAAGTTGCTGAGCGATACGAAGTAAAAAGCAACGCACCTATATCATCGTGCATAGTATGGATTATCCGCTTATCCCTCTACTACTACAGAAACGCGTCCCACTCAACGTCATCATCCATGATCTCTATGCCGAAAGCAAAGTGGTCCCCAATCATGGTCTCAAGCGTGTATTCCAGACCAAACCCAAGGGAAGCGGATTGATGGATCTTATTAAGCCTCTAAAGGTCGTTGACGACGCGGGCGTCAAGCCATTAAACCCACATGTTGTCGAAAAGGGCAGTATACAAGTGGTATTCCACATTGCGAAGGATATTGTGCCGCAGTAGCTTGAGCACACTGAGAGAGACACGTTGTGATGGCTCCTCCAGGCGGAGTTGTTGATGCCTCAGAGTCCCGACCCAGGTTTCTCGTCCCCGGAAATTGAAGTCATCCTGGATGATTTGCAGGCACCAAAAGTTCTTCCTCGTAAACGCACCTTCTCATCAAAATGCAGCTTCATCCAGAGCTTCTCGACCATGTTTTCATGTTGTGTTTAGAAACATAGTGCCTTCAAGCTAACCAAGCAGAGGAGGTCAGTAAATGGAAGATGTTTGTAGAGATACTTAGAGGTTCATAGAATGGGTAATAGGTAGATAATACTTACGGTTAGGCAAGTCTCTAGACTGGTGCTGTGCCGTTCTGCTTTTCTGGGAATGACATTGCCTTGAGCACAGGTGATGAAAGGTACACAACTGCGAGCAAGATCAAACCAAGGATGACGCAGCTGATACGCCAACACTTTGGTCCCACAAGGTGGAATCGTCTTTTCTGTCTTGGCTCCAGGATGAGGTACCATCTTTCTATCACCTGCTGCCGGAAGCTTCCGTTGTAGCTAGGTGTAGACTTCGCTCGATCACTGACTTCCAAGAGCGGGTCTGTCTCACAGGCCTCAATGCTCTCAACGCTGTCATTATCATCGCTCATATTGTATTCCGCATTCAGATAAGCCTCCAGGTCCTCATCTGAGATAGACCATCTTCTTGGAAAATGTGGGAAAGGTCCGTGCTCTCTGAATGCACTTCGCACTGCATCGTCGTTGTCTCTTCTTTGCTGTTGAATAGACATTCTTGCGGCAGAGGAAAGAATTTCGTTCGGAAATGGGTGTCAACCGATCATTTTACCCAGTTAGTTGCTCAGACGGGTTGGAAGTGTGGAAATGTTCCAGGCAAGTAATTTGTGTGTTAAACAATTGGATATTGGGGGCAATATGCACACTGCAGCAAGGCTTTAGATTGATCAAGCTAGTTGCCACCAATGCCGTAGGTTTGAACTAGAAGCTTTTAGAGGACGGAGACCACTCGCGATTTAGACGGCGGCAGGCGGAACATTTTTGCCTGGTTTCCTGATCAGAATCTGGATGACTATTAACTTTAGTGCCGTGGTGGAATTTGGCTGCGCTGTCAGTCTTGCATAGCCTGGGATTGAAATTTCGAAAGCCACAGGGTGTCGAACTTTGCACTTGCCCCTCCATACGATCTGGTATCGGCGCTCTTGAGTTGAATGGGGGAAATGGGTTGACCAGGGCTGCCATTTGGCAATTCTGTATCTCATTTGCTTTAAGCCCGAGTAACCCCTGTGTTCATTTCATACCTGTCCGCACCATTTTCTAGTATTGTGATTGATGTGTCGGGTTGCTGGGCGTAAACGACAGCCGTCGTGGACATCTTCCTACATCGTAGCATATTTACCTAAACCCGTCCATGGAAACTTTTGAACGGCGCAATACTCATATCCATTCTGTGAATAGACGGTACAGGAAAATCCGGGTCGTAGATGTCAACGAATATGCGGTATCACCGGCGTACTAGAGCCAGCACTGATGACAAAAGGAGCCAAGATGATAGCTGAAAATGAGCCGCAACTCCAGCCACACAATGAATACGGACACAAACAGAAGCAACGTCCAGTAGAACTAGAATCAGTGGACTGATTAACCTGGACCTTTGGATGAGTGCATGTGCAGGCATGAAGTCTTGTTTCCTATCTCCTGTAAGTCGACGCAAGGTCACTTTTGGTCAAGGAGGACCCCTGTCAAAATCGCACGTGACCGCTGCGAAACTCGGTGACGTTCATTCGCCAGCCGCGGAAGCTCGATTCGCTAGGTGAGCTCCATCGATCTGGAATTCCCGATCTACGACAACGATAACGACAACGTCAAGCCACTCACGAACGCTGGTACGCAAGCAATCCCAAGACCCCACTGCGACGTATCCTCCACTTGCGCAAGCCAATTGACCTAACGCATCCAGAATCGAGTGGTCCAGCCTCACCAACCAGCCCATCACATCGCAGTCAACCCTTCACGACCGCCCAAGATGCGAGGGACCCTCCGACTGCTCGCGAGCGTCAAGCCCGTGCGGTTCCTCGAGCCCGGCGCGCCCACGGGCCTGACGGGTCTCTTCGCCAACCCATCCCCGCGATCGACCCTCCTCTACCTGTACTCAAGCACCCTCGACAGGCTCAGGGCCGTCCCCGAGACCTCGCTATACCGACAGTCCGTGGAGGCCGTGACAAAACACCGCATGTCGCTCGTGCAGTCCGTGAAGCCCGCGGGCTACGACGAGTGGCTGGTCAAGGCGCGGCAGATCCTCGAGAAGCACCCGGAGCACTTCAAGGAGACGGCGCACAAGACGGCGGACGGGTCGCTGGCTGCGGGCCTGGAGCGGAATGGCAAGTTCTTTGTCCTGCGCCAGACGCAGGCAGACCTGGACAGCCGGTACAAGGAGTGGGACGGTGAGGAGGACGAGGGCCCCGAGAAGGAGGGCAGCAGGACCCTGGAGGAGAGGCAGGACCAGGCGCTGCTGTCGCGGAATCCCTTCGAGGGCGATGGCATTGAGTGGACGGACGAGCCCAAGTTGACGATAGATCAGTACGTTTGGCCTACGACAGGTGTCAAGATCTTGCCTTCAGCTTGAGTCCTTGCTAATGCCAATTTCTACAGGGTTGAGGAGCTCGAGAACAAGATCGGCGCTGGTCTTATTGAGGAGGTCATCCAGGTTGCTGAGGGAGAGCTTGGACTTATCGATACGATTGTGCAGTCCAAGGCGTAAGTCAATACTTAATACAGGCTTTGAGGTGCGATTACTAACGAATCACCGTACAGATGGGAGAGCCTCGAGGAGAAGCCCAAGGAAGGACAATGGGTGTACTTCGAGCGGAAGGAGTAAAGAAAGCATAAGCTTGGAAAAGTCCAGACTTGACGAAAGACCGACATAACATGTACAGTAGCAGGGGAGGTTGTACAGATCTAGAGCCACCACAAGGGCGTCGGGAAGGGTCCTAGATCCACTCGGATGGAGGCTACCCGAAGACCAGATAATAGCCATCCGTTAAAGACGCATTCTTGCGCAAGACGAAACACACCAAGAATAAAGAATCAGAGACTCTGCGTTCGGCGTTGGTCGAAACTTGTCAAATGTGAGAGCGCACTAGACATGGCAGTTTCGTGTTTATTGTCTCGACGATGTCTCACAATCTTCACTTTCAGTACATTGTGACACTTGCACTGTGCAAATTGCTATTGGAACGAACTTCGCCACTAAGAGACTGTACGTGTTGATTCGGCGTATTGCGGCAACTGCACTTAGACTACCCGTCGTGCCCTACTCCCACGGTGGTATGGAAAAGGTCAACCGGCATGAAAGCATTCTGCCGAGTGCAAATGAAACAGAAGCTCACACTTGTTACGCAAAATGATCCGTTCCCACTAATGGGTAGAATTCAGGCCATCTGATAAATGGTTTGTCTACTATCAAATTTAGTTTCGAGAAGCGTTGAGTTAGTGGAAGGTTGAAATGTTGACACTTGAATTAGACGGGACGGTTCATGAACGTGGGGCAACTTCTCATTTACACCTCGAGAAACTTCGTCTCTTCAACCCAACCTCGCCACCCCAGCAGACGAACGATCAGCAAGGACACACAAAAATTTCATAGCCGCTCCTGAATATTTCATTAATTTCAGAGCAGTGTATTTGAATCGAAGCTGCCTGAGAAAACCGCCACCTACCGTCGCTCATATTTGGAAAACCACCACGCCTGGGCAGTGAGCGGCTTGGCAAAGCACCTCGCCGAAATACCAGTGATTGTGTCAACCACCTCACAACTTGAGCTCTCCTACATGAAGCCATGTCATCGCACAAAAGGAAACGATCGTTATCCAGCCACTTACCAGACGACACCATCAACCCCCTCTCACACAGTGAAGGCACGATAAAACAGCTGCGCACCGCGGGCCTCACGGCAGACGACCTCCTGCCGTCCGACTACATCCCAGACTTCCCACACCGGGCCATCCGCCCATCCCACCAGCCCCAGCATGGGGACGACGGCAGTGAGGACGACAAGGAGGACGATGGCGATGGGTCAGGCAGCGACGAGACCAGGGCGGATGGCGCCAGGAAGGCGCGGCAGCGGCGGCAGTACCGCGACGCACAGGACAAGCAGCTCGGGCTCCTGTCGAACCTGATCCTGCGGGCGCTAGAGGAGGGCGACATCCCGCGGGCAAAGAGGGCCTTCGGGCTGGTGCGCGGGTCCGAGGTCCGCGGCAAGCCGGTCGACCTTAGGAAGAACGCGCTGTGGAGCCTCGGGGCGGAGATCCTGATGCGCGACGGGGAGGTGAGGTCGCGGAGCGTGTTGCCGGGGGAGCCTGGGCTTGAGGCAAGCGCCGGCGAGCGGGAGGACCCCGGCGCCGAGGACGATGGCGCAGCGACCAGGAGGAAGAGGAGGTGGGGCTCCGCGGCCAACATGCCGCGGCTGCGGGCCTACCTCGAGTCGCTGGTGCGGCAGTACCCGTACAACCGGCTGCACCCGGACAGCATCAGCGACCTGGACTTCCACCCGGTGCTGTTCGGCTGCGAGTTCTACGACGCCTGGGCCGAGCACAGGCTCGCGCTGGAGCGGATGGCCGAGGAGTCCGAGTCGTGGAGCGACGGCGACCTCGACGTCGTCCCGGAGATGGACATGCCGGACTACTACAACGATGACGGCGGCGCGCGGGAAGACGGCCAGTACCGCCAGGGACAGAGCCTCAGCGGCAGGGAGAGGCGGCTGCGCCAGGCAAAAGCCGACCTGGGGCTGCGGGCCCTGACGGCCATGCGGGACGTGGCGGTGCGCATGGACGGCCTGATGGAGAACGCGCCGTACTCGCGTAGTGCCGAGCTGCTGCGGCTGCGCGGCATGGTGGCGCTGTACATCGGGGATCTGAGCGTGCCGCCGGCGCCGCGGACGGCGGACGAGGACGAGGAGGGCAGCCGGGTCAGGGTCCTGGAGCAAGAGAAGGCGAGGGCCTTCTTCGTGCGCATGGTGAAGAGCGGGGGGCGGGCCGATGCGTCTACGGAGAGGTGGCTACGGGACGGGAACGCGAGCGAGGATGACTACGGAGCTGACGATGACGAAGAGGACTTTCAGGGGAGCCAGTGGGGTGGACTGCCTGTGTTTTCGTCGATGCCTATGCGGTAGGGACTTGATTCTAGGGCTTCTAGCTACCTGCCCTGCGGCAATTTGGACAGCAACACAGTTTCAATGTCTCTATTGTGACCATCATTTTCCACCTCCGCCATCCTTTCAAACACTCGACTTCTAACGTATGGCATGTGTCTTGGACTTTTGATATCTTCCACTGTGCCTTATGATAACCAGTTGTCTACTGAGGCAGGAGTTGTGCGGCTCAATGTGATGGTGTGAACGAGAACCTCTCACATGAAAGCATCAGGCTGCGCAGAAAGAGTGCTCGCCCTGCCAGCACTGAGCCCAACACTCACGGCCGCAGTGCCCTGCCTGCTCGGGACTTCGGACGGGACGTGTGAGTTCTGTCGGCTCGACGAGTGTCTGCCACCTTTGGGCCAGCGCTGCAGGATGATCACGGTATTTTGACTGCCGGCGACAACGCACCAATCGCCTGCCGGAGACCAGCCCACCTGTCGGCCCAAGAACCGCGGCCCACCGATTTTCTCAATCTTGTGTGGTCTGATTATCTTGAAAGAATTGCTGGTATCGTACTTGGACTGCCACGACTCCACCGTCTCGGGCGTCTGCTCCTCCAGCAGGTAGCCTTCGACGTTGAATGGGTCGCGGTGACCGACGGGCCTCATCGTAAAGGCAGCCGTGTAGACTGGGTCAACTGGATTGTCAGAAACCGCCTTCTTCATCTTGTGATGATTTGGTTGTAGCCATGCCGGTCGCTTGACCCTGACGGTGGGATCGCGATTCGGGTCACGGATTTTGTTGATGTAACTTTGGTATGCGGTTAGTCGGGTCATGTCCCACATCAATATCTCGCTCTTCGTATTACAGAAAACGAGGATGGGGTGGTGCCCGTGAACGTGGTGCAAGCTGAAGCGTAGGAAGAATTGTGGTCCACAATGTGGTGTCTCGAACTGTAACAGTCGCACCCATAGGCTCGGGCATGAGGGAGAGTTGATCGAGGCAAAGGCCGACCGAGTCGTTCTGCTCTGGTCATATGCTGTAGGAGCTGTGGATGGAGCTGGAGGAGGGTCTTCAGAGCTGAAACCCTCAATTTTCCACAGCACAATCTTGTCCTCGTGGCATGCTCGGGAGAGTATGAGGTCGCCATAGAATGCGACACTGTTATATTGCTATTAACAAATAGGAAAGTATTTGCAGGCAGCTCACTCACCAGTCAATCAGACCAAAATGGACATCTGAGGTGGAGAAGTGAGGGTAGTGAACGACTACCGGCATATCGACATGCTGTTCTGGGAGGTCGGGTATGGTCCACTGCAGCAATAATCAGTAAGTGTGCCTCTGTCGTGCATCTGAGGAATCGGGATGGTATAGACATACCAGGTTTACGACTTGGTCGTGTCCAGCCGAAAGCATATAGCGACCAGTATTATGAAAGGCCTATAGGCATGGTCAGTAGTGCTAGACATGATGGAAAGTCGGGTCACGCACTATGCTCAGGAGACTCCATGAGTGTCCCTCGCCACCCAGAAGGCACAAACATGGCTGCTTGGTGTGGGCAGGACCCAGGCTCCATATCCTGATTGTTGTGTCATCCGAGGCTGAGGCGATGATGCGAGGATCTTGAGGAGAAGTGGCCAGATCGTTAATCTCCTAACGCGAAGGTATCAATAAAGTCCAGTTTGCAAAGTCCACGGTTTTGACTTACACCTCCATGACCAACAAGGGTCTGTTGTACGGTCAGCCATATCTGAAGCAAGATGGTCATTTTCCTGGGAATCTGAAGCTTACCGTGAATATCTTGCCCTCTTTAATATCGTAGACCTTGACTTTGGCATCTGATCCAGCAACGCAAAGCAGAGGCTTCTCTGTCTCGAAATCTTTGGACCAGCAGCACGAACAGTTGGTTGCTTCCTCCTTTTGTCAAATCAGCCTCGCACTCGAAGATGGGAGTACCTTGACCATCAGGAGCAATTTACATCATCGTCTCTGATAATTCTAATAACTTCGCACGGGTTTACATTGGCATCAGTCTGAGACAGCCGGCAAACAAGAATCTAGCAGCGACGTTAGCAAGTGCTTGCGCTATCACATGCCACGGCATGATAAAGCAGACACATCCGCAATTGCGAACGCGAAGAGAGTCGACATACATGCTTCTTGCTTACAGCCGCAAACACTGGGTCTGCACCGTCCGGATCGTAAGGGTAGAACTTGACGTCGAAGAATTCTAAGAGGGAATCGTGAGCATACAAGGAACACTGCTGGGTGGAGTTTGCTGCTGGTATACTACGCACCGGTGTCCTTATCATCCTTTTCATCTTCCGCCTTGTTCTTGGTCTTAAGATGCCTGTAGTCGTCCTGTGCGGGAAAAGATGGGCGTCTTAGCGCTACTGGATTCCGGGTCCTGGTCTCCTCACGCGACTTGGGGCGCCGACGAACCTCAAAGTTGAAAGATGAGCGCAGCTTGGGTAAGTCCCATTCCGGGGACTCCTGCAGGCTGGCAGCAGCGGCCATTTTCGTGACAAGCGACAGCGCGAGCCGCACTGAACCGGGGCCGTCCCCGTCGAATGCTGACTGACTGGGTGACTAGTCGACCGATTGATTGACAGACTGATTCACTGATGATGGCCTCTTCGGCCTGAGCTTGCCGCGTCGCGCAACCCGAGCCGGGACCCTGACGATGCAGGCACGGCAGAATGTCAGGGTTTTGACGATACTTCCTGTTTCGGTTACCCCCGGGCGAGGATGTTTGCAGGCCAGTTGGGAGCACTGCGCGGGCTAGGGCAGCTTGGCTAGGGGCTTGCGCTCGGGCAGTGGCAGGCCCAATTCGACCTCGGTCTTTGCTGGTGTGGGTGTGTGTGGTGGAGCGTCAGAGAGTCGTCTCCGATTGTTGGGAATTGCGAGGTGGTCGATGTGCGGAGACCAGGACGGATCAGGGCTTAGCGAGTGCGAAAGCCGCCGTAGGGTGCATACAGAGACCCCAGTCTTCTGAATCCCGGGTATGTCGCTCACATTGACGCTCGCCTGCTCGTCTGGTACGGATGCACCTGGTGCAGTTGCGAACTATAGTGTCGGGAGTCTTAAACGTATCCTCAAGAGACCATTGGATCAGAGTCCTGTTGTTTGATCTGGGAAAATGTAAAAGAGGAAAATCGCCGTCCAGTTGGCCCTTGGTGCTGCCCTACCTACTGAAGGTCTGTGTTGAACAGATCTAGTCGCAACGCTAACTCGATAGGGAAGTCAAGTAAACACACGGCGGGTATCTTCACTTCCTGCCCGTTGCGATGCTCAGGGGCATTGCTACTCGTACAACAATTCACTCATCAATATACGTTCCTCTGACCAATGACCACGTATAATAGTAGTTGTCGACGCACGAACCAACTGCAACTGACACAAGATAGGAGGAAGGAGTGGGCACGGTACGGGCAAGATCTCGACAGAAGCAAGAGCAGGCGTCCCATCGCCCATTGTTCCTGCCTCCCCGGGCAAGCAAGATGTCATTGGCATCCAGTATGTCCCCCAAGCTCACCTCGAACCAGCACAATGCCATCATCGTCAAATTTGACACATGTACGCCATCGAGTTCGCCCTCTCGGGTCTTTGTAAAGCACCGAATCCCTCCAAGGTTCTGGCTGCTTGCCTCGGTTATGTTCGTCATTTTCGGCGGACAGGAGCCGCTCGCCCTCGATTGATGATCGATCGTGCCTGGACGTTGTCGAGGAGAGCAATCGAAACACCATCTGCGTGACGAAACTCCACTCCTACTCCGGTGCTCTCCGCTGTCAGTGCCAAGAGCCTTGACAACTTCAACGAAGCCCTATAGCACCACTACTTGGTACATAGCACACCGTGTACTATTCCTGGCGAGGGCCCTGCATCACGACCGGGAGCTCTGGCACACCCTCTCCCAGCTTGGCGTTCCTGGCGTTCCCGCTATAGCAGAAATCGCAAAGTACGCGGGAATTGGCTGCCTGACTGGTGCTGATGCTAGGCTCCGCTCCAAATTTCACGTGGCAGGTACGAGGCCGGAGCTTGCCGTGTGTGCTGGCCCGCCGTGGTCCACTTATTGGACTGGAGTACTGCACATACTGTAATGTGCGTTTACCCGGATGGTTATGGTCTCTGGGCAAGGCTGATATCGCGAGGCCCAGAGCCAAGCACAGAGCATCACCGAGGAAAGCTGGCATGCTGCTGACAACCACAGTGCAACGGCTGAGCGAGAGCCATGCGTACCGGCGGGTCCAGACCTGCCAGCCTGCCACACGTGCTGCCTTGATTCTGCAGATCTTCGGCCCTAAACATCGCCATCTATGTAAGCATAAGCACCAACGCCGCATGGATGGTTTGGCAGCTGCACGTTCCAGGCGACCAAAGCCAGCGGAACTGGGGACCTGGGCGCCCGGGGACGCGCAACTCCTACGCAACCATGCATCACATCCCTGGTCTGGGGTCCTCCTTCCAGGTTCTCAAAATGTGGACACACTCGTTGTTTTCGTGAGGCGATGAGGGAATTCGGTGACAGGCGTTGCGATCTGTGGCATCGAGGAAGAGTCCTGCTCGCTTACACAGTTATCAGATCTCAGAATCCGAAGGGGTTGCAACAGTTTATAAGGATGTCGTTCCACAATGTGGCTTGAGGTCGATCTCCCAGGGGTCGGCCAGGATTTGCTGGATGTCGAACGAATGACAAGTCTCCGATGCGCAGGTCCTCCTTCATTCTCGACCATCGGCATACTACCCTGGAACCCCTACCCAAATGATATATCACTGCTCTGACGTACAACCTTGCGCGAGGCTGATGATTGCTGAGACGAGGGCCTTCCATCTCCGCCACAATCACGATCCTCAAGGCTTGCAGCCTCACTCGATGTCGGTCTACCTGGTTTTATGCCCTCATCACCATATTTGCAACGCCAGTTTCGTGTTGGCCTCAATCCCTACGCGTGGGGTTGCATACGTGATGACGGAGGAACCAATCTTTAAACACCCCTGGGTGCTTCACACCGCACATAGGAGTAGTCGAAATTTAGAGATTGCCCTGGAGCTGAATGCGGCTGACAAGGCTCGGGCGACTCCGACTTGACATGACTTGACATGGTCCACGAAGGAAGCGGACGACACTGACTGATGAAACTTGACAGCAGTCTAGCCTCTCTCGCCCGGGAGTGAGCCTGGGTGGGCGGCCGACAATCCCAGTCGTCGATCATCGGGACCTACGGTCATTAGCCCCTGCCCTCGCGCCTCGACAGCTGCCTCGTCCCCATCTCAACGAAGAATGTGGGCTGCCAAGCTGCCCAAGATAGCTATCACCGCCGTGGGCTCCATTAGACAGAACCTCCCTGTCGGCCTGTCGCAAGCTCTTCCTTTCTAGTCAAAGCGAGGTGCCCACATTCTATCAAACAGGGCCCCGTCCTGGGTGTCTTTTCACATTCCGATGTTCGCCAAATGGGATTATCTCGAAGCAGCAGTCGACTTGTCAGTCGAGCCAGCGCTGTGTCATTCTCGTTGACCGTACTTAGTATACCCACTATTGTAGAGCTAAGCCCGCGTTCCCAGCGAAAGCTCTTACGAGGTGCTTTTCTGGCCACTGACCCTTGAAAATTGGTACGTACTTGTCACCCGGTACTGTGGTACAAAATGTCGCTTTCGCTCCACGGATACCCTCAAACTCTGTGCAACGAGTACCCCGCGGGTCCTCGACAAGCCTCTCGTTACTCGATCTGGTGGCGCTTGGGTCCACATCTGACTCCATAAATGACTGCGAGTTACAGTATGAAGCATCTGGGAAAACCCTTCTTCGTCTGGCATTAGGAGCATGCCCCTGACGGGCGATGGACGTTGGAACTCAATTCAAGTGTCATCGAATTAAAGTTGAAGCTAACTCCCTGCTGCTCCGGTCCCCATCTTTTCCGAGAGTTGGCTGCCGCTCATCCTGTCAGTTCAGGGGTCCAGAGCGTTTGTTTCGCGGGCGAATGAAGGAGACCGCTGCGGATCACCCTGTCTAGCCTGCCGGTCTGCCAGTCTGCCCAGTTCTGCTCCCTTCACAAACCACACACGGCTCGAAGCAGGGCCGTCCTCGATGAACCATGCCCGACGAACCCTGTCCCGCCAATGCTGTACGTGGCAGCTGCCGCGGTCACAGACGTGGCACACACATCGAGGAGATTGTACTGAACCCCCAGCCCCGCGGTACGCACGTAACCAGAGAGCTGGGATCCATATGGCACTTGGGTCAGTCCCACGGGAGGAGACGGGCCAGGGGTGCTACGCCAGCTGCACGGGAGCTTGTCTCCACGCCCAGAAATTGCTGGGTGGTTTCCCGGGCTAGCACGGATGCAATCGTCGACCCGCCTCCATCGTCTGGAGAAGCTCCCCTGTCCCCTCGTCAACAGCAGGGTCCGGGGCTCAAACAGCAATGCAAGCAATATTGGCGCTGAGGGACCTTTGTTGTGAGGTGACGGAATTACTTCCTGAGACATATAAACCGCGTCAGGTCCTCTGTCCGCACGACGCCACCATGACATGTTGGCCATCCCGCCCTACACACCTTTTCAAGCATCTTCCCTGAACACAAGGACTAGGATTACTCCCTCCCGTCTCGGTTCGACCCATGCGCAAACACTCAAACGAAGCACGCAGCAGCAGCCAGCCATTTTCGGCCTGCCTGCTGGATACTCGAGGACAAATATCACCCCTCGTTTCTCCCTTCGCATTCTAGTCTGTCCATTGCTTATCATCCTGACTCTACGACAGCCTTTGGGCATCTGATCAAGTCGTCGAGGACGAGCCACACCCTGCCTCAAAAGTGCAGAGCCTTCTCCGACTCTAGTACCTGTCTCTGCGCTGCTCAATTCTCTGTTAGCCCTAAATACTTGGTCCCGCTTCTGCAGCTCTTTGCTGAAGCGACAAGATAACAAACCGGCACTACACCCTTGCCAGCTGTCTCTCGTACAAGAGGTTTGACAGACCAGAGTACCGACACACACGTCCTCGACAGATAGTCTTGCAGACTGCCGTCATTAAATCCACCCAACGCTCCCGGTTTATCAGAGCCAGTGAGACTTGACGAGCTCCACGGCAGCATCTGTGTCCTACAAGAGCTCGGTTAGCGAGCAGTGGCAGATCGCCGCACCGTTGCATGAAAAGCACAAGACATAACACAAGCCTTCCACGTGTGTCACCAACGGCGCCATTCGACTCTTCTTTCAGTATCCCCAGGTTTCAACAATTGCACGTCCCGGTCCTTCCACTGCAACGGTTGCGCCGCATCCTCCCGGGATCATCCAGGCTCGCGGGAACACTCGACTAGACTAGACCGCCCGTGTCTCAACTGGCGCGTTTTGGAGAGCTAGTTCATCAACAAGCTCTCATCTCATCCCATGTTGCCTCGACATAGGCATATGGAGACATCATATTAGTCCAGCTCGAAGAAAGAAGAAGGCAGCTACCGGGCACGGTAGGCCGAGATATTAGTCTCAATGGAGCATACTTTCATGACCATTCACAGTAAGTCTGCCGCAATTCACGCCGTCATGTTGTCCAAGTCCCGTCATCCATGCGAGAAACCCCGCCCCTGTGGGCACCTGCAACTAGTCGAGACCTTGGACTGATGTTTCCAATGCTAGACCTCACCCCCGACTGCAACATCCTCTTTGCCTCGGATTCTATCACCGATATACTGGGCTGGCGGCCCGAGGAAGTACACGGAAGATCAGTGTTCAGCTACTTTCACCCTGACGAAGTCCCATTTGCAAGATCAATCCACAGCCGTGGTATCCTACTAGACAAGGCTGCCAGTCTCCACTATGCGAGGTTGGTGACAAGGGACGGTCAGTGGGCTAGCTGTGAGTGCTGCTTCACAGTAGTCCACGATGTACTGGTAGCATGCACCAGCATCTACCGTCGGGACCAGAAGAGCGAAAGTAGGTATCTCATTGACACAAGGTCTTGCTCGTGACTGGGCTGACAAATAGTCCAGGGCGAGCAATCGAGGGTGCTCAAGTGCGAAGGATCTTTTCTTCATCCCCCAGAGACCCCCGTTACCACATGCTGGAGCACCTCTCACCCAAGTTCAAGATGCCGCCCGTGGAACGTGAGCCCCGAGCGGCACTTATCCTGAACCGGTTCACCAGAAATTTGTCAATCATGTTCGCCACCAATGCCGTAGCCTCTGTCCTCGGGCTGCCCCCCGATCAGGTCAAGGACAAGAGCTTCTACCGATGCATCCAGGAGAGGTGCCTGCCGGATGCAGTCAAGTGTCTTGAAGGAGCAAAGGCCAACGACTCCATCGCCTACCTGCGTTTCTGGTCTCGTGACCCCAGAGAAGCAGGTGATTTTGAAGACGACGATAACGATGGCGAAGATCATCCAATGGCTGACGAGGACCGGCACAGCAGCACCAGTGACTCCGAAGGCGGTGGTGCTGAGTTGGACAGTCGCATGGCCCTGGACGAGGATGACACCACTGTCCGCGGAGGCATAAAACAAGAGGAAGAAGATGAACCCATGGACTCTGTGCCTTCGGCAAGCAGCAGTTCAGCTCATGAGTCGGCTGGAAATGCCGCCTCGAGTTCACGACCTGGCAACTCCAACCGAGCACAACGTGGCCAACGATCTTCAGCGGGCAACGCAGTCCAAGGTCAGCGGCCGGGGCGAAGACAGCCGAGGCGACCTGACCATCGTCAGCCATTGCCGGCGGTCGAGCTTGAGGCTGTCGTCTCCTGCACCTCCGACGGTCTCGTCGTGGTGCTGAGGAGGGCCCGACCAGCGATCCCACCCGCCCATCCTCCACTTGCCCTGCCGTGGGACTTCGAAAATGGGCTCTTCGCTGCACCGTGGGCGCCTCAGCCAGTGCGCCCATACATACCACCTGAGATGATCTACACCTTCCGACCACCACTGTTGCCACAGTACATGCCCCTCCAGGACCACGTCAGGGAGGCCGGAGGACCGCCCAGCGATCAATTGATGCACTCCATCCGTGAAGTCGGTGTCTTTGCCTGGGGTCTATGTGGCATCAACGGCAACCTCCACGCGTTCTCTCACGGGATGCCCAGGGACGAGGCGGTGCCTCCTGACGGGCTACCGGTTTGGGACCCAGCCGCCACGAATAGTCCGTACCAGCCACCAGAGAACCAAGCGGCCGCGAAGTGGGCGGCCATGGTGGCCCAACAGAGCCCATTTGGATCGTCCGTCAGCTCGGGGACGCGCCAGCAGCAGATCCGCAGCCCGATGCATCACAGCTTCACATCAGGGTCCGGGGGGAGCGAACCGCAGTCGAGGTCCTCCGACCCGAATGCGCCTTCTTCTGGGCCGTCAGCTGGCCACACTACGCAGGCTTCCAGCCAGGGCCAGTCGCCACCGTGAGAGCTGAGAAGTGCGATGCTACCTCCAGATCTATACTATTACCCTTTTACGCTAGGATGTGTCTTGTCAGTGCGGAGAAGCCGCAGCTTTTCAAAATCTCAGAACAGCAATTTCTTTTACGATGGCTTCGACGCAGTCAAAATTCAGACTCCACCGAAGCCTTCCTCTACGAGACTAAACAGGCAGGCAGGGCAGGGCTGCCTGGGACGGAATTCTATGGGAGGCGCACTGGTCTGTTCTTGGTATTTCCTTCTGGGCTACTACGTTGATAGGAATGAGGCAGGATCAACAACGAGTTGAAACGCCTAGCGAGTACTACTGGATATGAGGGTCAAGAAATTTGAACAAGCATACACGATGTCGCCTTATTAGAGGCTGACCGGCCGGGGAGCAAGAGCCGTTGAGTGCACGTCTTGGGAGCATTGCTGGGCATTGATTGTACTTCTGAGATACCCCACGAGTGTATGCTGATTTGAGTCTTGACTCATACCTTGAAATCAAGGTTGTCTGCAAGCGATTGTTTATGTAGGGCCAAGGAGTCTTTAATATGTATGTTGACTTGGGCGATATTGTCGCAATGATTGTCTTGACTCACCAGGGAGGTTGGAAGTAAAGGCGAAAAAGAGAGAGAGGAAGGATGAGCAGGACAGTAAAGAGGCTGGATTCCTGGCATGCCATCACATTATCCAATTATTCACACATATGCAGTGGGCCGGAAACCTGTATGAGAGCAGTGCATCATATCGAAAACTGTACTACTGCATGTAGCTTCTCGGGTGCCCTGGCTTGCAAGAACCTCTCATTCCTGAAGCCATGCATTGAAGGCCTGGCTACTCATTTACTGATAAAGCATCTCATAGTAAATATCATCTGGAAATAGGTGTAGTTTTATGTCCAGAATGTCTATAAGTCTGTTAGAATCGACACAAGAAGAAGAAAGGTACGTACCCGGCAACTCGTGCTCTAATTGGTAGGTGTGTCTGATCAGGGGTGCCTAGCTATGGGAGCTCGGCTGCGTAACTCCAAAGCTTCAGGACAACTAACAGCAGAGCTGTCGCAGCCCTCGTCAACTTCGAACAATTACAGGACCAGCCGACCCGACTTATACACACCAATTTCAACCGCCTGCAACTTTCTCACATTAACACAACTCACAGGCGACTGCGACAGCATACTATCGGTCAAACAATCCCCAACCTCCAGGACGCGGTCCAAAGTGCAACGTAATCCCCACAGACAATGGCTTCCGCAAGCCGGAGAGACAACTACCAACAACCGTCCCTTGAGGACGACGACATGATAGATCCCGATGATGGTGAGCGCTCCCGCCCAAACCCTAGTCTCAGGGCCTTTCTCCTTCCTTTTGTAGAGCAGCCTCAGCTAACCTCCCGCGCCGCTGCCCTCCAGCCGACCTCAACGACTTCGACGACCCCCTCCAGCCATCCTCCTCCCGCGCCCCGCTGGTAGGCAACATCGGGCAGTCATCGACCTCGTCATCATCCCAGCAGAACCAGGGCGGCGGCGGCCTGAGCCAGGACTACCTGACGTCGCGGATAGGCGGGGAGGACCGGCGCGCGCCGCAGAACACCATCGACGAGAGCGTGTGGGACACGCTGCGGCGGGACCTGCTGGCGGTCTGGAGCAAGATGCGCGAGGTGCTGTGGCCGCGGTACCTGCTGGGCGGGACCATGTTCGAGTCGGCCGAGGGCCTGCGCGGCGCGTACGCGAACCTCAGGGGCGCGGGCATATCGGGCGCCCGCGACGAGCTGGCCGGGCTCGCGGGCCGCGTCATGGACACCGAGGCACTGCTGCAGAACAACATGACACCCGGCCTGCGCGACTGGGACCTCTGGGGCCCGCTCATCTTCTGCCTGCTGCTGAGCATGCTGCTCAGCTTCAATGCTGGGGTTGACCAGCGGGACGAGGTGTTCAGTGGGGTGTTTGCTATGGTGTGGATCGGGGAGGCGGTTGTTACGCTGCAGATCAAGCTGCTGGGTGGGAATATGTGAGTACCCTCTTTCATCACCTTTTAGCCTCGTTGTGGGCTACGATGTGCGGGATTATGAAAACGGTCTTGACTGACACTAGTGGTTGGCACAGCTCGTTCGCGCAGAGCGTCTGCATCATCGGGTACACGCTCTTCCCGATCGTCATCGCCGCCCTCCTGTCCGCGCTGCACCTGCCGCAGATCCCCCGGATCCCGGTCTACCTGGTGCTCGTCGCCTGGTCGATGGCGGCCGGCGTTAGCATCCTCGGCGGCAGCGGTGTTGTGAAGAACCGGGTCGGGCTTGCGGTATACCCCCTGTTCGTCTTCTACCTGGGCCTCGGCTGCCTGTGCTTCATCAGCTAGACGGAGGGATACTTGGGCTGCTGGCGGCAGGGTGAGGACAACCCAGCGGGGACTTTTAGAGAAAACGTGATGGCAGGTCGCACTGGGGTTCCACGGTTCATTGCATTGAAGCTGGCGCAGGCAGGATGAACGGGATTTTCTTTTCTGGTCGTTGAATTACGATTGTACTTCTAGATATCCAGGTATGACAGGGGCCGCTGAAAGCACATCTCAGAAACCGTCTTTGTGCTTCAACTGAACTTGGTGTATTCTTGCTCACAGTGATGTCCTCGGCCACGGGCGGAATAAGTGGAATGTTCTTTCTTCTGAGCGGAGGCTGTCGTCTCATTCGCTCCCTCCAATCTATTCTGTTGATCTATTCTCCAAGCATGTATGTACATATCGACACATGATGTCTATGCCCCTCCAAAACGCCGGCCAGTGTTTTTATGTGCCTTCCCCCTGTCTATATGCCAAGTCGTCGTTCCGTACTCATACAACCAACAGATCAATGCTTCATGACTGTCTTGTCAGGTGCTCTGGGTATCTAATCCTCTCGACACGAAATCTTCGCCAGACAAAAAAAGCCTGCGATCACGGTGATCAAACTGTCGTTTCTGGCTTCTCCATGGGCATCCAGACGTCGAGCTTGCGCAGGATGATCTGGTACAGGAACAGCATGCAGCCGCTCTGAACGCTGGTCCACACGACACGCGGGCCTACGCCCCTGAACCACCCGCCGATGCCCTCGTGCTTATATATCATCCTCAGCCCGACGAACACGGACGACGTGTCGAGCGGTGCGACTCCAGGCTTGGGCCTATGTGTCGATGGGGAAGAGGTGGAGATGAGCCGCTTTGTTGCTTCTTTTATTCTCCTGCCGTCGGTTGCGTGTGAGATGTGAGGGTCTAGCGCGGCGCCCTGCTTTGCCTTGGCCGCCTGCGCAGCCTGTCCCGGGTTGACCTGGGTCTGCAGGCGAGTCTTGACCACGTCGAGCGGGCAGGTCATGGCGCCTGCGAGGCCGCCTGCCGAAGCGCCGGTCAGGAATTCCAGTGGCGTTCCGATCTCCCTGCTGCTTTTCCATTGCTGTGCCCAGTCCTTGAACTGCTCCCAGAACATGAACTGCAGCGCCGAGAATGGCAGGTCACGGTACAGCGTCGCCTGGTAGCCGTAGAAGAGCGCAGAAAACCCCTCGGTGCGCACGATGGTCCTCGCCGCGTCAAGGGTGCCGCGGTAGTTGTAGCCGGAGTTGAAGTGGGGGTTCTTGTATCGTCCCTGGAGCTGTAATCGGGTCTTGAGGACTTCGGAGGGAACGTATACGATAGACGCGGCGAGGTCTCCGAGGAAGCCTGTGCCAGAAAAACAGTGTCAGAGGAGCTATCCCGGTCTTTCCTAGAGGCGGGACGGAGGATCGCGCGTACCACCTGTGAGATATGCAACGTGTGGCTGGATGCCATAGTCAAGCAAGTGACGCTTTGAGAACTCGTAGGTGCCGAAGAACATTACTGTGCCGGGGAAAGACCCCAGGAGAGCCGGGAACCAGCCGCCGTACAGTCCTCTTCTTATTCCTTCCTGCCGAAAGATTGTGTAGTACGAGGAGCCGAGGGAGTTGTATTTCGGAGGTACGTGAGGGTCGCCCTGCTGCCGCGTCTTGACGGTATCAAGAGAGTGCATGAGCATGTCACCAGTGGTTCCTCCGACGCCACCGGCGATCATGGACTGGGGTAGGGGGCAGGTCTAATCAGCATCTTCCCAAGGTGCGGTCGACGGCAGAGACGGTTTCGGTTTTCATACATGGATGTAGGGCTGGCGACCCTCATATTCGTCGATTTCGTCGGCCATTACGCCGCAGCGGCGTGCGATGTCCTTCGGAAACTGACTCTCGAGGGTTGGGCTATCGCCGCATGGTTGGCGAGCACCAAGCGGCAGGGGAGCTTTGCGCCGTGAGGAAATCTGTGCCGGGGCTGGCTGGGAAATGCCCAATTGACAGGTGGAGAGGAAGAAAAGGAGGGCTGGAGGCCGCAGTTGAGGCGGGAAGCCCGGGAAAGGGTTGTCGCGTGCTGTGTTGGCGGGCTTGTTGAGGGCACGAACGGGACTCGATGAGATCAGTCAAAATTTCCAGCTTGATGACGGCCGCCGGCACGCCCAGTAATTTTCGGAGCCGACCCTGTTGCTATTGGACTTGGCCTGTGCACTGAGGACCTTCAGAATGGCTAGACCCCCTGCTTCTGCCTTTACGCTGTCCGTACTTCTATTCTTTGCAAGCAGATATTTCTGTTGTGTTCTTTCGTCCCCGTACAAACGCAAGGATATTTATCTCATGACCATCTCGCAGCGTTATTCCTGCAAAACTCATAGAGCGGACATATGGTCGCCCGGCGCCGAACCCCACCAAGCTCCGAGCGCTGTTGACATCGGGTCGGCCGGTTACGCCGGCTTAGTCCTGTTCAACTTCCAGAGGACGACGCATCATCGCTGCACTGCGCTGCATTGCACTGCATTGCACTGCATTGCACTGTGGTATCACGATGCTACGACACGTTTCTCATAGAGCACTCGAAATGGCAGAGTCTAGAGTGTTGATGCGGAGCCACCTTTGCTTTTGCAAATCTAAGCCTACTACCTCACTACCTGGTGGCAGCGAGACGATCAGTAAGCTGATGCTCCCACCACTTGACCCTCTCGGCCTTGCGAAACGGCCACAATATATGGGTGATCTGTCCCTCAACCAGTCGGATCGAAATTGGCCCGTACGTGTTGCTGTCTAGCGACTTGGTGCCGTCTCCTTCCACCCAGATGTGATTCGGAGGCACGCGGATGTACGATGTAGGGAAGGGTGCCTTGGTGTGAATCATGTCGCCAGGGAGGCCGATGATGCGCTTGATAGTCATAGTCTCAGGCCTCATCGGGTTGCTATGTCGCAAGTGGCGTCAGTCCCCCAGACATCTTGTAGGGCGTAGACGTTGCCCGGCCGGTTAAGGCAAGGCAAGACATGCGGATAGACTCACTAGAAGGTCACAATCATGCCCCTCTGCAGGTTCTGCTGGGCGTAGAGCTTCCAGGTCAGGCAGACGTAGCCGAACCTGGTCTCATTGTGGTTCTCGTTCAGGTAGGGATACATGGACGGTCCTCGGACCCTGGTCGTCCCCACGACATGGCTTTCGACAAAGTAGCACACCGGATACCAGGCTGCGCATATGAAGAGGTACCGCGCCGTGTCTCGCATGAAAGGAGCGACCTTTGCTCTCCATGCCGCACCGAAGGCCATGGGGAGATGCGCACAGGCTATGGCCCTCTCATCGGAAGTAAGGAGGGCAAGATCACGACGAGATGATCTGGTCTAGGTATGTTGCGCGATTGTGAACTGTTTTCAAGGGCACAAGATTCTTCTGGGCCGTCTAGACAAGGCTCTGCTCGGTTTACTACTGTACCTACCCGCCTGTAGTTCGTACAGCACCGCCGTCAGCCTGCGCCAAGCCCCGACTGCCAGCGGCCAGCACCTTCCCTGCGGCCGGCAAAAATATTGGAATCTAGCCGTCAACGACGACCTAGTGGGTCCTATCCTTCATCAGTCCACTTCTTTTGAACATTCAGACAAGCCGGCCACCGTCCACAGACAAATGCGACTCGACGCTGCTCTACTCGGCCCCCTTCGTCCACGTCGGATCCTCCGAGCGTCATTGTTGGCATGCTGATTGCTCCTTCACCCGCGCCGCTGTCCAGTCGACAACCGAGACGAAATGTCGATCGATAGGCCATGTCCTCCTTGCTGCTCCGTGTGCCAAAGAAGGCAGCCCTGACAGCTCTGCGCGGCCTGATAGCCGGAACCTCGTGCACCCTCCTCCTGGTCACCGAAGACCGCCGTCGCCGCATCAATCAAGCCCGCAGTGCCATAGAAAACGCCGAGAAGCTCTGCTTGGTGAAGCAGTACCATGCGACAAGGTCTGCGCTCCATCATGAGCATGCGCACCTTTCCGCCCTCGAGAGCCTGGAAGAGGAGCTCTCTTCCGCTGCGTATAAAGAGCCAAAATGGAGCAGTTACAAGAGCTGGAAACCTCGCCACAACGACCCACCGGCAGACGACTGGGAGGAAATAACCCCAACTATCGGCCAAAGCAAGCAAAATGGGCATCCAAGTGACCTGCGCGGCCAGCCTCGCCGCCGCTACGGTCCCAAGGCAGGCCAGTTCAGTCACATAAATAAATCGACAGCAGCATTGCGCCCGCTTCCCGTTCATCCAGATCCCGCCAGTCAAGCCTTCGCTTTCCCCAAGCTAGGTGTCGACGAGAATGTCAGGCGAATAAGAGAAGCGGTCATTCTAGGCGATGCCCAAAGTCTTGAGGCTGCCGTTGGTATCTTGCAGAAGACCGTTCAAAGGGTCGGCCTCACAGATCTCGACAAGACTATGCTCGTCGATGCAGCTGTACCACTTTGCCAGAAATGCCAGGAAGTAGGCATGTTGGATCATTCTGAGGAAATCCTATTGTGTGCTATTGGGCTTGGGCCCATGTCTGGGGACCAGTACTATGCATTCAACCCGCAATCCATGATCGAATCGGCTGTTGCTGCTACAGAATCCACTTTGAGCAGAAGCGAGGCCCCCGGTACCGAGGACGAGGCTCGCCGTGCCGCAAAGCAGAAGCTTGATCGAGCTTTGTCCTTGTTCATGCCGCGCTTCAGAGACAAGAGTCTAAGCAGCCCTCGCTCGAGCGACTGGCAACCGAATGCTGAGAAATTGATGCAACTGGCTTTCGATCTCGACTTGACCGACCAGGCCGCAGACGTATTCTGGCGCATCCAATTTTACGGCGGGGACGCGGATGCCTCGGTGACACGACGGTTTATGACGCGTCTTTTCGACAAGAAAGACTTCAATCGCGTCGTCAACACCTTCAGTTTGACGCGCCACAAACTCCCCCATTGTTCCAGCGAGTTGTGGTATGACATTGGCAGTCTTGCGACTGATGCTGTGGAAGCTGCCTCCAAGCAGAAACCGGAGAAGGTGCTGCTACAATTATTGGGGCAGTGCCCAAAGGATTACTACGTTCGGACGACATGGGCCACCAAACTCCTTTATTGTCATTGGAAGCGGGGCCAGGACTTCGAGGCCACAAGAGCGCTGTTTCGCGAATTCGAGAATATCCACGCCGGCAGATTGGGACTCAGATTAGTCCATTTTCCGGATGGCGTTTACCGCGTCATGATTCAAATTTCCGTGGAGGCAGAACAATGGCAGACCGTGGATGAACTTCTCGCCCGACTCCAGCAGATCAAGCCCTCGTCTTGTAAGGATGCTCGCATTCTAGGCCTCCTCGCCTTGGCAAAGGCCAAGGTCGGCGACTGGAACGGGGTATGGGCAGATTTCAAGAACATGGAAGTGAAGGATCGCATCGACGACGTCTTCGTTCCTATTCTCAAGGAGTTCATCAAGACACACACGATTAGTGAAACGGAAGAGTTCATGAAAGCCTACATAACCGACTTGAAGGTGCCGGTCTGTCGGTACATGGTCAACGTGGTCGCCAACCAGTATGGCGCGATCCGCAATGTTGAACTTTTCGTCAACTGGCTTGACTACTGTAGCCAGGCCGGCTTCGAGGTCGACGCCGCCTTCAGCAACGCCATTCTCGTCAATTGCAAGCGCAGATGGGACTTTAGTTTTGAGGAACTGAAGGTTGTCTATCGCAAACTGAAGCTCCTCAGCCGAAACTTTGTCGACAGTTGGACTGAGAACACTATGGTCATCGCAGCGATGAAAGTCAGGCATCATACCAGGTCGGCATATCGCAGGAATATCACGCTTCTGGGCATCAAGAGTCGAGGTGTCTCTTCTGTGACGAAAGGCGCCACGCCGGAAGACGTGCGGATTGAAATGAAGGAAGCTACGACTCTACGCTCGCACAGGACGGTCTGTGGGATCTACAAGGTAGCCCTTGCTCGAGGACTCACGCTCGACGGTGGCCATGTGCGGCTGGCTGTCAAAGCCCAGCTCAAGGTCGACCGAGGGAACTCACAGACGGCTTTCGACATAATCACTGCGGCAAAAGCGAGAGGGGTGGATGTCAGCACGACAATATCACCAGTGTTCTTTGGTCAGTTGCGACAAGTCTCGCGAGGGGAGAAGGTAGACAGAAACGACTTGCTGCGCCAGGTTCAGAACCTGATCGGCCGGTTTGAGTCGAACGGACTGAGCCTCCCACCCGCAGCTTTCACGCGCGCGGCGCATGTCTGTATGGCAGCGCGCCATTTCCAGGGTGCGATATCGCTTGCCATGTCGGGTCTAGAGCGCAAGGGTGTGTCGTACCCCTGGGACGGCCCGACCTTCTCGCTCTTCCTGCTGGCCTTCACGCACATGGTTGATCTCAAGGGAATGAAGTGGACCATCACAGGGGCGTGGCAGGAGCCTTACTTCCATAAGAAGACCGTACTGAGAGCGCTCAAGGATTCACGTGGCTTGTTGGCCAAGTCTATTCAGACGAATGATGTTAAGAAGGCGGTTGGCGTGCTCGACATGGCCCTGGACATGGTGTTGCGAGTGCGTGATGCTCTGGCCACAGAGCGCAAGGACCTAGAGAAAGACACGATGGAGATCATGAGGCAGGCGGCGCTAGAAGCCGACCAGCGGGCGCGGAATGGCCAAGACCCAGAAGGAGGTGGCGGTGGTGGCGTTGACCCAGAGTTCGCCAGAAAGCGGGATGAGCTCCTGCGGGAGTTCGATGAACAGCAAAGACTCGAGGAGGAGGCCGAGAGGCTGCAGCTCGCCGCAAGGGAGGCTGAAATGAGGGACAGGGCCCTGGCTTCCGAGAGGTTCGAATTCGAGCAGGCTGAGGAGGCTGACGAGATGGAAAGGATGATGACGGAGAAGAAGTACGATATCGCCGGGGGATTCTGAGGAAGTGCACATACACTTGGGTGCACCTCGCATCTCTTGTGTTCTACGTGTATACGTACTATACTGCCAATACCCAATTCCGTAACTACATATATAAAGACAAAGTGCCCAAGCACGCCAATCCAAATATTCAACCCCGTACTACACACCTGCCCGCGAAGGCTAAAGGACAGTGACTATCTAGAATGTTATGAACTGAACTGAACTTGCAGAGTTGGAGCCTCGAATTGAGCAGATCTTGGGAAGCAGGTTGGAAGAAGAGAAGATCAAAAAATTCACGACTCGAGGCGTACGGTCTGTCAGCTGCTGTCAGCCTTGCATCGTAAGGTTTTCTCGATCCTTTGGCCCAGTAGGACGAGTTGCATTTTTTCCAGCCTGTCTACTACTCGTCCAGACTTGCAGACCATCACTGCCCATGAGGCCACACGCCTCGAAGTGCCCAACAAAAACGGACGACATGTGAAATTTGGCGGTCAAGTGCCACCCACTGTCATTGGCCAATCACAGGCGGCGATGGCCGCGTGGCATGACTTTTTGGGCCAATCGAGCAGAATTTACAGGGCCCTCCACAGGGGTCCAGGGCGCCGAATCTGGTCGCTTCCTGCAGGGGCAGCCGGGCTCCCAATTGCTCCTCCCAGCGCCACCCTTCTTGGGAACTCGCCAGTGGGCTGTGGATCTCGGTCGGCCGTCTTCTCCCACTTTTGCTTGTGATTATCACCATATCGACCAACGGCCAGGGCGAAGACGGAACGGACAGGTCACTTCCTGTGTTTGGGATCTGATCAATCTTCTTGTACTTACATCCATCCACCACACTGTCCCCCGTGGTCCCGGCGTCACAGCTCCCTCGCGTCTTTCAACAAGCGTCGCACAGCCCAGCAACAATTGGCCGCCGTCATTGACCAGACCAGCGGTATCGCCACTCCAAGTCGGTACCTGCAGCAAGGACAACCTTGGGAACCACCCCCCTTTACGGACCCGATCTCTGCACCGACTCAACGGTAGCTCGTGCGACTGTTCCTTCCCGCTGGGTATTCTGTGTCTGTCACCCGACAATTTGCCTATACGAAAACTCTCGTCGAACACATTTACAAATCCGCACACATGGCTACAACTCTTGAAGTCGAAGCAGCCTCCCTGCAAAGGGAACGCCGCCAGCGCTTCCACGAGGCCGACGTCGTTGTCGTCGGCGCCGGTGTCTTCGGCTGCGCCGTCGCTTACGCCCTTGCCAACCAGGGCCGCAGTGTCATCCTGCTCGAGCGATGGATGCACGAGCCGGATAGGATAGTCGGCGAGCTACTGCAGCCTGGCGGGTGCGCGGCGCTGCGCAAGCTGGGGCTCGGACACTGCCTCGAGGGCATCGACGCGGTGCCATGCTACGGCTACCACATTCTCTTCCACGGAGACGAGGTCGTATTCCCGTACCCTGTGACAGATGAACAGGGGGAGGTAGTGTTGGCGGAGAAGAAGAAGGTTGGCAAGGAATACAAGAGGCCGGAGGGGAGGGGCTTCCACCATGGACGGTTTATAATGCAGCTGCGGAAGAGCTGCCTCGGTCACCCCAACATCTCCGTCTTCGAGACGGACGTCACGAGCACCATTGTCGGCGAGCACGGCCCGGAGGTCCTCGGGGTGGAGAGCAGGACGACCGACCCGGCGACAGGCGAGAAGAAGCCCGACTGCTACTTCGGCAAGCTGACCATCATCGCCGATGGCTACGCCTCAAAGTTCCGCAAGCAGTACGTCGGCAAGACACCCCAGGTCAAGTCTAAGTTCTACGCCCTCGAGCTGATCGACTGCCCCGTCTCGCCCTCCGGCTACGGCCACGTCGTCATCGGGAAGGCCTTCCCCGTGCTCCTCTACGCCATCGGCAGCCACGAGACGCGCGCGCTGATTGACGTCCCCGTCGACCTGCCGGCTGCCTCAGTCGAGAAGGGCGGCGTGCGAGGCTACATCAAGAACGTCGTGCTCCCCACCCTGCCCAAGGAGCTGCACCCGTGCTTCGAGGCCGCGCTGGCGGACGGCAAGATCCCCAAAAGCATGCCCAACAGCTGGCTGCCGCCGTCGCAGCAGTCCACCAACCCGGGCGTGCTGGTTCTGGGCGACGCCATGAACATGCGGCACCCGCTGACGGGCGGCGGCATGACGGTGGCGTTCAACGACGTGGTGGTGCTGTCGGAGCTGCTGTCGGGCGTGCACGACCTGGGCGACGGGGAGGCGGTGCGCGGCGCCATGAAGCAGTTCCACTGGCGGCGCAAGAACCTGTCGTCCATCATCAACGTGCTGGCCATGGCGCTGTACAGCCTCTTCGCCGCCGACAGCCCGCAGCTGCGGGCGCTGCGCATGGGCTGCTTCGCCTACTTCCAGCGCGGCGTCACCGAGGAGCCCACGGGCCTGCTCGGCGGGCTCATCCACCGCCCCTGGGTCCTCATCAGCCACTTCTTCACCGTCGCCTTCCTCGCCATCTGGCTCAACGCCCGCGACGTCATGGGTGGCGGCCCGCTCGGCTTCCTCAAGTTCCCTATCGCCATGCTCGACGCCGTCCTGATCCTCTGGAAGGCGTGCGTGGTGTTCCTGCCGATTATGTATCGGGAGGCGCTCTAGGTACAGACCGACGGACAAACGAATGGGAATGCTCTTGGGAGCGTCCTTGCGTGCGGGAAGGAGATTAAGATGCGAGCAATGTCCTTGCGAATGAGCTTCGGCAACGGGCATACTAGATGAGGAAGACAGACAGGCCTTCCTGAAAATAGTCCAGACATCTAGAAGACGATCGAAGATGAGAAGAAAAAAAGCATGCAGAGCGATTTTGCGCTTCCGGATTGACGCGTTCAACGCCCTTCACGAAACGGAGTAGGGGGGTTTCGTTGTACGTATTTAGGTCCTTGTTTCGAGGGGCACATCTCCCCTCAAGAGACAAAAGAGACATACAGATATCAAATCTAATTAATTTTAATGACTGAGAACATGCACCACTCAATCTATATCGGTTGTCTTACTAGGTCTTCTACCATTTGAGAGGTCGCGAAGTTGTTTAGGGAACAACCACTGTCCTGATTCTGCTCATGGGCTGTCGTGCCTACAAGTTCAGGATCTGATTGCGTGGTGTTCTGTCAAAAATCGATATCATTTTGTAAACGACGCGTGCGTGCCATTGTCATCTAGTATGTGGTCCCTGTGGGCCAGTCTCTATCAACCTTCTTGCTTTCTTGACGGATTCTTATTGTACAGTATCGACCCATGTATCAACTCAAGTCCACGAGTTTTGGGGTTCCGCCCAACGCCGTTTCCAAAAATGCCGGTGATTGCAGGTGCCCATATAGGGTATGTTCAGCGACAACATCGCAGAATGCTCAGCGAAAAGCCAGGATCAGATGAAAGGAAATAGTGAAAAGAAAGCAAAAGGTCAAGTGATGCGCCGCCTGTAGACACCAAACATCCAGCTCCCGCGCAGGATGACCATGCCCAGGGCCATGCCGATGCTGTCCTTGATGATGTTCATCTTGGTGCCCTCGACCTCGTGCCAGTCGATGGGGACCTCGGCGACGCGGATGCCAGGCGCGAGCCCGATGACGGAGCCGTCGCTGGCGACGACGGGGGTGGGCGGGGCGGACTCTGCGAGCATGAGCATCTCGATGTCGAAGATCCAGCCCTCCATGTGCATGTAGGGGACGATGTGGGGCAGCGCGGCGCGCGAGAAGAGCTTGAAGCCGCACTGGGTGTCGCGGATGCGCGAGGTCGCGGGGGGCGTGAGGATCATGAGCACGAAGTGGAACGACTTCATCAGGAAGTTGCGCAGCGCCGACCGCTGCACCACCTGCTCGCTGCCCACGAGGTGGCCGCGGGAACCGATGGCCACCCCGCGGTTGCTCGCGTCCACCACGTCCTCGCACCCCTCCACCAGCCGGCCCAGGTCGCTGAACTTGGACGCCCCGTCCGCATCCGCGAACACGACGTACTGCCCGCGCACGTGCCGGAACCCGTGCGTCACCGCCCCGCCCTTGCCGCGGTTCCTCTCGAGGTTGACGACGCGGAGGATGTCGTGGAGCCCGTGGCGGCGGGAGAAGTCGAGGGCGACGTCGACCGTCTTGTCGCGGCTGCCGTCGTTGACGATGATGATCTCGTAGCCGGCGGCCGGCTCCCCGTCCCTGGCGGCGTCCGCCCTGGTCCGCCTGAACACCTGCCGGTGGTGGGGGGTCGTAGGAGGGCTGGCGATGCGCTTCTTCCCGTCGTCGCCGGTGGGGCGGCCGAACCTGGCGTCGAGGTACACGACCGCCTCCTCGAGGGCGGGGAGGATGCGCTTCTCCTCGTTGTAGGCCGGGATCACGACCGACACCTCGACGTCTGCGGGCTCGACCGAGCCGGTGTCTGGAACGTCGAAGGCATTCTTGCTGGCTGCGGCGGCCTCGCTCAGCTTGCGCTCAGCATCCCATCGGTCGAACCAGCACGGTAGTGGTCGGGACGTGACGCCATCGGGAGTGGTGGTGATGTATGTCTTTTCGGAGGGGAGTGGAGCGCGTGGTTTGGGTGCGATGAGGTGGAGGCCGATAAACAACTGGCAGCGGTATTGTTAGCACACTATTCGATCTTGGACGTTGACTTCCAGCCCTTATTTCGCGGCTGTCGAGGTAGACATGGCGAGCAGTTGATGTGGGCAACGCTTGGGTGAAACCTTTACCCAATGTGCCACCGGTTGGTGCGAGGGCAGCGCCAGGAGCGTCAAGAAGCTTGGGCAGGCGTGGGGATGAAACTTACAGCCAACAGGGCCAGGCTGGCGAAGGCGATCAGGATGAGAGGGAGGATGGTAAAGGGGAACTCCCTCGCGACCATGTAGGTAGACCAGACAAGTTGCTCTACCCCGTGGAGCAGGCGCGCAGGTAAAGACAAGTCATCCATACTTTTGACATGTGACAGAGGGAACCACCGGCGAACACACAGAACGATTGCTTAGAAAGAAGCCAGGGCCGCAATCAATTGCGGCTGAAATAGGGGTGCATCTGGTGGGCGACGGCCATTGAACGAGGGGAACACAAGCCTGCAGTTTGCCTGGTGAGAGGTGAGACAAGGTGTGCGACGGACGGCGAGCGTGGTGTAGGTTGTTCGAGAGAAACAAACTCCCCGTTCCGGATGCAGGTCTGCGGTTTGATGCGCCCCGACCCCGGGTTGAGGCCACGAGGCACTTGCGCGGCGGCGACGGCATTGGGGGTGTGTGCGACGGCGGGGGAGCTTGCCTAGGTACCCTGCGCTCTCCTGCTGCACGCCCTGTGGTCCCTGTCGATCCGCTGTGGGGTACCCGAGATGCCCATTAAACTCCACACGGGTGGAGGAAGGAGAGGTCTCACCTGCGGCAGTGAACCGGCGGATCCTTGTCTGGGCAGCCGGAGGTACAAGGTAACCGGCCAAGCGCCTCATAGTTAGACCTCAGCCACTTGACTACCATCACATCCTCTGTCTCTGTTCTTCTGCTGAGAGTTATGACTGTTCTGTGTCACCTTCAGACGAACCCGTTACTCAGGCGGACTCGCTGTCTATTACTACCTACTCTGCGGACATGGGGACATTCGATCGTTGCCATTCCTCCCTATCGTTCTCTAATGAAGACGTCGAATCCACCACCCGGATGACGCAGCGCCCAAGCAACCCGCCTCCCCCCCAGCGTTATTGGAATGCAAGGTTAATTTAAAGCAAGGAAATAGAGACTCTCACCCGCGTAAGAGTTGTAAATGACGAGGTCGTCCTTCAGCTCATCCGGCGTCACACGTGTCATTGGCGTATGCTCCGAGCCGGCCATGCTCTGTAGACGCGTCCATATGTACCTTCTCGTGTGTACAGTATGATGCAGAGGGCCGGCCCTGGCAAGTTGGATCAGAGTCTCGTCCGGGCTCTTCTCGCCACCTTGGTCGCTTCCTCCCGGCTTCGGCCTAGATCCATTGCCAGGACGAATTGTTGTTAGGCCTCAGCGTGCTTGGCGTGGTGGTCGCGGCAAAGCCAAAGTCCCATTCAGCCATGTATCTTTGCGATGGCGTCTCCATCGGATCCCTCCTGTTGTCCGGCGGGCTCGACCCCGCAACAGTCGTGGTGGACACGGCGCTCACGGATCCGGGCCCCTTGAGCGCCTTGGTGCTTCGGCGTCTGCGGGAGTTGCTTGAGTACTTGGCCGTTGAGGGGTCCCACGTGTTGCTGAACTCATCCAGGGACGCATAGCACGGCTCGTCCTTTGCTATTGGGGCTGGACGCTCTTGGGGGTTGATTGCCGAGGGCAGCTCGTCTCTCTCCTCCTCCGTGTCGGCGGCGACGCGTGCCCAGTGGTTGGCCCAGTCGTAGCGGTCCACCCCATCCCCCCCTTCGGATCCGTCTTTGACCGAGGTCGACGTTGGCGGGGTGAGTTCGTCGACCATGTTGGATACTTCAGAGCACAGCGACTTCAAGGTGTCGGACGAGCTCTTTCTGCTCTCGAAGCCAGTTTTCATGCTGAAGTTGCGCACCGAGGCTGGTGCTGCGCCGGCAAGGGTCTTTGAGCCGGGATCATTCTGTGCTGGTGGTCTGGTCAGGACGGAGAGATGGCCCAAAAGGTTTTGTTCGCTCTGCGTACCTCTCTGCTTTCCCTCAAGCTCTCTTACCTTCCTCCTGAGACGCTTCAACTCGGCTTCTCTGCCTGCTTCTGCAGCTTCATCTTGCTGAGAATGCTTCGTCTTGGCCTCGTGGGATGGGCCCTCAGCCGGGTCGGCCGGTTCACGAGAAGGCTTCCCCGTGCTATTTCGGTTGTTGCCAGATGCATATCCTGTTTCAGTGTGAACGATGGGTGCTGCATATAAAGTGCACACAGACTTGACTTACCTTCGTCTGTTGGTGTTTGCGACTGCTGCTTGGCCGCCGAGGCTACAGGTAGCTCGATCTTCTTCCCTTTCAGAGAAGGACTGGACAAGGCCAACTTGCGCAATTTGGCCGGAGTGGGAGCCTTGAACTGGGCGGGCAGAGGTTGACCCTGCCAGTACTTGGCCGGTATGTTGGTGACGTTGGTGTCGGAACCGGCGGCGAGGGCAGAGGCCTCCTTCTCCAGCCGCTGCTGGTGGGCCACCTTGAGTCTCTGCTTGTCTGTGCCCCTGTATGCATGTGGAACACTCAAGAGCGAGTCGTTCAAGGCATGGGTCGGCGTATGAACGTAGGGTGGCGGCACCGCTTTCGCTTTCTTCTGTTGCTCCTCTCGCTCTTGTGTCCTGCGAGCCTTGGCCTCCTCGTTCTTGGTGAAGAGACCCATTCTGGCGGGTAAGTAACGACTTGATCGAGTGAAGTCAAAAGCAGATGTTATGAGGTTCTTGAAGCCACTATAAGGAGAGTGATACTGGGTTTCAAGGGGAATTCCGGGTACCGGCAGGCCTGAATTCGTGCACCATTCGAAGACCTCGACGAAGTTCCACGGGTGAGACTTTTCAAATTTTCTTGTTTCTCCGGGCTGGGAGGGTGGAATGAGCTTGATGCTGGAGGATTGGGGAAAGGCCCTACGGAAGCACTGCCTTGGTTACGGTCATATGGTATTCTAAGGCGAGCACGGCGCCGGTTCTATCTAACATAGCCCAGCAAGGTCACAGAGCCCCTTAGAGACAGGTAGCAGCCAGGCTAGTACCTTATCAATCTATTTAAAGACCAAGGGAGCTGGAGCAAACAATCCGGAATATTTCTTTTGCCTACGCTGAGCGACTGATTGTGTGCAGTGATTAGTGGTGTTGAGACCCAATGACCTTTATTCCAAGCATCCGTGCGGTCATGTCCACGAAGCTCTAATGCATGGGCTCCAAACAGTTCCAAGACGGTCAGTAAAAGACAGTGGCCTAGTGTCGGGGCTAAACCCTTTAGGCATGAGGCTCAAATCCGAAGGTGCAGGATGTGAGAGGAACAGGAACAGCGTCCGTCGACATAGCTTCTCATAGTTCTAGCTGTCCGTATCGAGCCCTCAAGTACTCGAGACGCCAACTCCAAGCCAGTATCCCGTATGTCCAAGACTAGGAGGGCTATCCAGACTCTGATAGCTCTCTGCATCTATTTACTTGTATTGAGAAGTACCAAATTCGCATCAGTGCTCCATCGTGCCTCTTTCCGGTTGTCCTTCTTTTCTGCTCTAAGCAAAGGCAAACGCAGTGAACTCAAAACGAGAAATTCGATTTTGACGTAAATATTGATACATGGTGTAAGATTCCCACTGCAGGCCCTTCAAGACGCAGGCCTTTGGATCCTTCATGGTAAATTCTGGTTCAAAATAACCAAGCTTTTGGGTGCATGATCCTGATGCTGACAAGGAATCTCTGCTGGAAACATACTGTGTACGGAAGGGCCTGCTGTGTATAGATCCAAGAAAACCAGAGAAGTACACCAGGAGCAAGTAGATCATCTCTCTATAAATGAAGTCTACCGTATGTATTAATCGGTGGGGTTGGGTGGGTATAAGCAGGATGCACACATGTACTAAGCTTACCAGGCATCCCTCTGCCGGCAGGTCTCGAGCTACTGCACCTAAGTGTCATCTGCACGACATCGGTTCTCGGGCCCTTTAGCCGGGGTCCTTAGCTCATGTAGACTATGCGCTGGTTGACAGGGGTGAAGTGCCGTCATAAGCCACCACGTTATTACTTGGTTCAATTCAAGACGACTGCTTGGACCCCTCTCGGGCTACTGCTCTGAACATACCTGGTCCGTCAAGGAGAATTTTTAGCCACAACTTAGGGATATGTCCCTGGATTAGGTAGTTTTCGGACAATCCTGTGTTTATACTATATGATTCCGCTTCGGTGTTGGAGGCACGAGATGGCCCATTACAACTAGGGCCGCTGATCAACTTCGGCTTTGCAGTCAGCAAAATGCGTAGCATGTTGCTCAATCGGCTGTCGAGGGCTCTCAAGTATCACTTTACCCTGTGGCGTGGAAGGACCTCGAAGGAGTCTATGGTAATACCAGCTGTCAAACCAGCCATGCCGTGAGACAAGTGCTTTGTTGAGCCATTGAACGCCACGTTCCATGTGACGGCATTGTACGCGTTGGCCGTGGTGTAGTTGCCATGCATGATGGAGCCTGACGGGTCCTGCTGCTGGGCGCCGTCTGATCGGGGAGGACTCGCCCCAAACTTCCGAGGTCTATTTGGTAGCGGCAGGATCCGGCATTGGTCCATGTGGATGCTTTACCATTTCTGAACTCAACGTCAATTATGAAAATGCTATAGCCGTCTCCGTGCTGTCAAGAAAGGGTGGGGAGCAGCTTGAGAAGAGCTTGCGTGGTCTGGTAGTATTCTTGAAGCCTGACTCGTTTCTAGGTTTGGTCATCGGAGGATAAAGACAGGTGTGGGCATCATGCTAGCCACTGCCAATTCCATGTCCGAAGCTGACGGCTTTATCCAGCCCTGTGGGGTCAAACTGGAAAGGCTTGGGAAGCACGGGCTAATTATGCAGGCATCTGAAACCTTTCCCAGAATATCGGTCATTGATATCGAAAGCCACGCCGGCAAACGGGGAATGCGGGTGTGGTGTGGGCATGTTCCATTGCGGATGGAGCTTCCGAGGCCTGGAGCTGCCGATCCGCCACGCCTGTACGCGGGCCGAGGCAAGTAAAAACATGGAGGACTGGGGAGGTCCCTTGAACCCCAAGATGGACCCCAATTGATCGGCTCGTCTGTTCTAGAAGCTAGACTGACAAGCCTGGCAAGCCTGGCAAGCGCATGCTCCGTAACTTGCATTGGTGGACAACCTTAATCAACGGAAACGGCTGGCTTGGTTTGATCTGCAGAACAAGACGTTGACAGGCGAATGTGACTCACCCTTTGTGCAGTCCTCCGAGCCGAGCCTTGATTATTTGGAGGTATGGTTGATAACATGCCTTCCTCTTCATATATCCAGCCTGGGAGGGCAAGTCGGCAGATACGTTGAGCCCCTGGTTGCCCGTATTAATTATGTTTTACACTGGGCAGCCGCTGAGGGAGTTTGAAACATATTGAATTGTCCCAGGCCTCTCGGTACCGCATTGAGGTAGGTATTGGGCAATTGTTGCCTGTGACTGGGCTTGGCTCATTGAACTCAGAATCCAAAAAAGGTTCAGCAAGAGCCTGGTACTTCAAGGCAGTGGCATCAATCAGATAGATTCCGACAAAGACGACAAAGTTGGGATGAAAAGGGCATGGCCACCACATGCACGGAAAATCCCGATGTGGAAAAACGGCCAGAGGAAGGGAGAAAAAGGAAGTGGGTCCTGATTCAGTAAGGCGATGGGGACCCCAGCCAAATTTAGGTTGGGCCGGAGCTCACACACGGGGAGGGTAGGCGCAGGCAGGGTGGAGGTCAGGTTGCGTTGTGTGAGGAGTTTGGGGGACTTGGGAGGGATTTGCCATCCACCATCAGCCGGGCACACCTCTAAAACAGGAGAGGCTAGACTCGACTTGTCCCGACTTGTCCTCATCCACGCAGGCCAACGCGCTGCACCCTACCCTGTCACCCTGTCACCCTGCCCGCCCGCCTGCCTGCCTACCTCGGCCCTGACAAAAAAATGCGCACTCACAAACTGCGTCACTACTAACACTTCAGCCCAACACCTTCACTTCTCAAACTGATTTACTTTCCGAAAGAATTTTTAAAAGCATCAAAACTTCGTCAGATAATATTTTAGAGGATCGCGAACTGAATGGTGTACGCTGATTTATGTACCCAACTCAGTAATCGTACCGTAGAGCCGTGTTGTGCAGCAGAGTTTGTGAGTGCGCGTTATATTGTCAGGGCCGAGCCTACCCAAGATCTGCCCGTCGGGTGGCCAAGGTCGAGCTTTTCAATCCACAGCATCACCATCCCAACCCCAAGCCGGTCCAGACTGAATCCCATCCCATCGCAGGGTCCACAGGCTGCCGATTGCACGTTTATTGCACTTCGACCTGCCGCCGACACACCGTGACCTCCTGCCGCTGAGAGAGAGCTCTGCGGGACATTCTCGACCACCCTCGTTTCGCTCTCCGCCTCTGCCCGACCGATGGCTTCCTGAGCACGAGCACGACAACTGGTGTCATAGCCCGCCACCCCAATCCACCACACCCACCGACCCAACACCGCCCGCCCCCAACTGTCGCCCAACCCCGATCTAGCCACCCAGTGACGCACCACACAATACCCCAGCCAAAAGAAGATTCAACACAGAGACAGGCGCGCTGACTTCTGCTGTGTCAATCGTCGCTTCTCGCATCGCATCGCGTCGCCTGGTCGCTGGGTCGCCTGGCCGGGCTTCTTGCCTCCCCCGTCTCCACCCCGCGCGCATCCGTTGTCGCGCGACCACCACCCTCCAAAGTGGCGGCGCTTACCCTCCTCAGCTCCTCCGAGACCGAATTATCGCTCCAGCAGCACCTCAACATCGCCCCCGACCTCCTCGCAAACTACAGGCGCATTGCCACAGACCCCGGGGACCAAGAGCCGTTGATGATGGCACAGTCCGTGCCTCATCAAACGACCGACAGGAGGCGCGTCAAGGTCTACGAGCTCCGTGACAACGACTGGTTCGACCGCGGTACCGGCTTCTGCACCGCAGCATGGACCGAAGTATGTCTTCCGCATGGAACTCCACCTTTTCCTTGATTGATTGATTGTGTCACATGTATTGCGATGCCTGTGTCTGTATCTTGTCCTGTCTGCGCAACACTGCGTTATCGCCATGTCCGCATCAACTCATCAACCTCCCCACCATCCCATCGCTCATCAGCTTCTTATCAACTGAACTAACATGGTCGCGCGCACTTACAGACTGAAGAGGGAAGAGCCAAAGAGCCCCGCGTAATTGTCGACTCCGAAGACGAACCACTACGGACATTGCTGGAGACCAGGATCTGTAAGGAAGATGGCTTCCAAAAGCAACAAGGCATGCTACAACCTCACGGTGATGTCACATGTTGTGCGTACATCTGCTGACGCCACACATAGAAACTCTCATCGTCTGGACAGAGCCGAGCACCATGATCGATATGGCCTTGAGCTTCCAAGAAGCTGATGGCTGTGCCCAGATATGGTATGTGTGATTACGGAGCCCTTGTGGTACTAATAGCAGACGCTGGGCAAGGGGCTGACACTCCGTTCAAGGAAATTCGTCAATGATGTCCAACGAACACTACAGGGAGACATCGCAGGCCCAGGTATGCACACCTTTCTGCCCCTCGCATGCATGAATCAACAAGCTAACAGCTCCCCAGTCGACGACAGCCTGTCGGACGACCTGGCCATAGACGTTCCTCCCTCCATCCAACTTCCTCCTGCCGAATTGGGCAGCCTCCCAGACCTCGAAACAACAATACGAGTGATCAGCAGCTCCGCAAACGGCCGGGACACCCTTGCCAAGCTGATCATGCACGAGGACTACATCGGCAAACTGATTCCCTTGGTCGAGATGGCTGAGGACCTCGAGAGCCTCCAGGACTTGCATCGGCTTTGCAACATCATGAAGACAATCCTCCTGCTTAATGACACGACGATTATCGAACATGCGGTCTCTGACGAATGTATCCTGGGCGTGGTTGGTGCTCTGGAGTACGATCCCGATTTTCCACAACACAAGGCGAACCACCGGCAATGGTTGAAAGATCAGTCAAGGTACAAAGAGGTGGTTCGGATCGAGGATGATCAGGTCAGGCGCAGGATTCACCAGACGTACCGCCTGCAGTACATGAAAGACGTTGTGCTGGCCCGGATCCTGGACGACCCTACTTTTTCGGTGCTGAACTCGATGATCTTCTTCAACCAGGTGGAAATAGTCCAGCATCTTCAGTCCAACGGCGCCTTCCTGCGCGACCTATTCTCCATCTTTAACCCAGAAGAGAAGGCAGAGCAGCTCAGGAAAAAGCAGGCGGTCTTGTTCATACAGCAGTGCTGTGCCATCGCCAAGAACCTGCAGATCCAAAGCCGGCAGGGATTTTACAGCAGCTTGCTGAACCACGGCCTGCTTGCTGTCATCAACTTTGGCCTTCGCAACTTTGATGTTTCTGTCCGGGTAGGAGCCACGGACATCTTGGTTTCTATGATCGACCATGATCCCCATATGATCCGCCACACACTCCTCCGGCAGATACTGGCAAAGCAGCTACCACTGACGGACACTCTAATCGACCTGCTCTTGGTCGAGGTGGATCTGGGTGTGAAGTCTCAGATCTCAGACGCGCTCAAAGTTCTTCTCGATACTATACCCACTAGCCAGGTGCAGGATGGCGGGATTAAACTGGTGAACGGAGAGTTACAGTCACGGCCACGACCGATGAATCAGATCAATAGTCTGGAGGGCCAGCAGCAGACCATTCTCGAGGACTTCTACGGAAGGTCAGCTGCGCGACTGTTCAAGCCCCTGCTCGATCTGGAGGGCCGCACGGAACTAAAGTTCTCTGTGCACAATGACGGTATTTTCAGCTACCTCAACGATATCCTATGCTTCTTTGCGCGGCAACACCACAACCTCTGCAAGAAGTTCATCAGAGACCACAACATTGCATCGCGATTCGCCCAGTTGCTGTCTTGTAAGGAAAAGCATCTGCAGCTCGGTAAGTGACCCATTTAGTGATGCTTCAACTGAGCCGTACTAATATGAAACTAGTGGCAATCCGATTCTTCCGTCATCTTGTCAATCACGTCTCCGATGAGTTCTACGTGAGGCTTGTCGCTGAGAAACAAGTCCTCGGGCCGATCCTGGATGTCCTTCTGCTCACTCTGCCGCGTGACAATCTTCTCAGTTCTGCGTGCCTTGATATCTTTGAGTACATCCGCAAGGAGAACATCAAAGATCTGGTCAAGCATCTAGTCGAGAACTACAGAGAAAAGATGACCGCTCTTGGCTATATTGATACCTTCAGAGATCTTGTTGTCAACTACGAGCAGAGCAGAGGTTTTGCTGGCAACATGGACACGTACTTCATGGAATCCGAGGATGAGATGGGCCGGCGACCAACTCATGTGAATGGACGCATGATGGAGCAGATCAGTGTGGACCCGATGGAGGAGGAGTACTGGAACACTTCCGACGATGAAGACGAGAACCAGTCAAAGCTGGCTGCCAGAGGTTCTTTGGGCCCCAGCCCCGGTCCTCTCAGCGCCCTCGTCGACTATCACTCAGATGAGGAGTCGGACGAGAATGGTGGCGACGTGGTCATGGCCCAGACCGATTCAGAGATCAGCAAGGAAGCAGAAGAGGAAAAGCCCGAAGGAGAGCCTCTGACTCCGAACAGTGCGGACACTGCACCCCCATCCTTGAGCTCAACTCCGCCCGAGCGACTTAGTGAGAAGCGTCGACGAGAGGAAGAGGACGACGATGAGTTGGGCAAGATGATGCAGCAGAACAAGCGACGCAACAGTACGTCTGCAGTGCAAAATGCTAGTGGTGCCGCTGCGACGCTGCGCAAGAAGAAGCCCTTTGGTGGATCACCAAGTACTGGTTCTGCCGGCGTCAAAAAGATTGACATCAGGCTAACCCCTACCGTCCAGAGCTCCGTTGGACAGGGCTCACCAGGACAAGATGATTCGTCATGAACTGCCATACCTCTTGGCTTTCCCTGGTTTTGAATATGGCCGGGACTAAATGTTCACCGTTACAACTGACGACCACAACGGGGAGAGGTCGATGGGGATCTAGTGGCGTCTATATCTCTTACTCGGGGCTTGACGCAGCATGCGAATTTTGGAACCCTTGGTTTTTTGGGGACCCACGAGTTTTGCTCGCGTCTGCATAGACTCGGATAAGATGAGATGCTGCAGCTGGCATAGGATCCGAGGCGAGAATCCCGTATCTGGTGTCGAGGATATTTGAGATGATGAGCCTGCCATTCCTGCCAGGCGTTCTGTGCTCACACTGTTTGCCAGCAAGACAATGAGTCCACACATAAAAAGACGTAGGTATTGCGAGCGATGTTTGCATTTGTATCATATATAGGGGCTGGCTGGAACGGATTTCGGGGGCACTGGAGGCGTTGAAGCTGCTTCGTTGGGTTTGGCATGGAAACCAGAGCCTGCCCTGCGTCATTGATTCCCCTATGCGACTTTGATGAGGAAACATCAAAAAATTAAAAATGGCTCTACCGCTCCCTTTTTGGATCTACAGAAGACATTGCTCCCGGAACCATGAGACCGTGAGGTGCTAGTTATCATGTGCTGACTCACGACCGCTACAGTCTATGCAGCTCAAGCCTGAATAGCTTTGAGTATTTCTTGGGCGACAGCCCTCCGGATGGGGATGATGTCAACCGTAATATTTACTAAACCTTCCCCATACTACTCCGCATTAGGTGGACCGAGTCATGGGGGATCGACAGCTAACCCGTGCCGAGAAGCGACCACTCCCGACACTACTGCGGGCTATTTTTCGGCGAAAGTATCGGGGAGGCTGCCGGGCCGACGACGGACGACTCAGGAAGCGACGATGCTGCTGCCCTGGCACACCTCACGATGTAGATAAACCGTTGTCACTACTTACCAACTGCCGCGCTAGAGCTGAGCCTTCCCATTTCCCCCTTCGTACAAGATCTTCCCCAAGATTCACAGCGCCACGCACTTCGCTCTCTCCCAGCTTAGCAGTCTATCACCATGACTTCAGCCCAGTCAAACTCCTACTCCACCCCGAAGTGGTGGAAGGAGTCGGTCGTCTACCAGGTCTACCCATCGTCCTTCCAGTCCTCGCCGGGGGCCAAGCTGCCGGGATGGGGCACCGTCAAGGGCATAACCTCGCGGCTGGACTACCTCAAGTCGCTGGGCGTCGACGTGCTCTGGACCAGCCCGATCTACAAGTCGCCGCAGGCCGACATGGGCTACGACATAGCCTCGTACAAGGAGATTGACCCGCGCTACGGCTCGCTGGAGGACGTGGACGAGCTCATCGCCGAGCTCAAGAAGCGCGGCATGAGGCTCATGATGGACCTGGTGGCCAACCACACCTCGGACGAGAACGAGTGGTTCCTGGAGAGCCGCAGCAGCAGGGACAGCCCCAAGCGGGCGTGGTACCACTGGCAGCCGCCAAAGGGCTACGACAGCGAGGGGAAGCCGGTCCCGCCCAACAACTGGGCGCAGATCCTGGGCGAGGCCAACTCGGCCTGGACGTGGGACGAGAAGACGGGCGAGTTCTACCTCAGCCTGTTCACGCCCGAGCAGCCGGACCTCAATTGGGAGAACCCCGAGGTCCGGGAGGCCGTGTGGGACGTCATGCGCTTCTGGCTCGACCGCGGTGCCTGTGGATTCCGCATGGATGTGATTAACATGATCTCCAAGGTCCCTGGCTATCCGGACGCCGACGAGGTGCTGGGGCCCGGCCACAAGTACCAGCCCGCGTGGAAGTATACTGTCAATGGGCCACGGCTGCACGAGTTCCTGAGGGAGATGCACGACACGGTTCTTAGCAAGTACGATACCATCACCGTCGGAGAGATGCCGGGAATCAGCGACGATAATGAGATCCTGCGGACAGTTGGGGCGAACTCGGGAGAGCTCAACATGATCTTCATCTTCGACGTGGTCGACATCGACAGGTACGATGTCAGGATGACTCTGCGCCCCTGGACGGTCAAGGAGATGAAGGGCATTATTAGCCGGTGGCAGAACGTCATGATCGAGAAGGACGGGTGGAACTCGGTCTTCATCGAGAACCACGACAACCCACGGTCAATTTCGAGGTACGCGAGCGACAGCGACGAAAACAGGGACAACTCGGCGCGGCTGCTGGCGCTGATGCAGACGACGCTGGGCGGCACGGTGTTTGTCTACCAGGGCGAGGAGATCGGCATGCGGAACTGCCCCAAGGACTGGCCTATTGACGAGTTCAAGGACATCGAGACGATCAACTACTGGGAGAAAACCAACACTATTTACAAGGGCCAGCCGGACAAGATCGCAGAGGGGAGGGAAATCATTGACGCGTGAGTATCTACCCCTGCCACAGCTCCCCCTTCAATCCTTGAAAGCGAGGTCCTAACACCCCCCACAGAAAAGCAAGAGACCACGCCCGCACGCCAATGCAGTGGGACGCCTCCCCCAACGCAGGCTTCTGCCCAGCAGACGTCAAGCCCTGGATGCGCGTGATCGACGACTACAAGACGGTCAACGCCGCGGCGCAGGTCGACCACAAGTCGGACTCGGAGCTGTCTCCGTGGCAGTGGTGGCAGCGGGCGCTGGCGGACCGCAAGGAGCACAAGGACGTCTTCGTCTACGGCGGCTTCGAGGACCTGTCGGCGGACCACGAGGCTGTGTATGCGTACGCGCGGACGAGCAGCACAAACAAGGGGGAGAAATGGGTGGTTGTGCTCAACTTCTCGGGCGCGGAACAGAGCTGGTCGCTGCCCGCGGGCGTCGAGGTCGACTCTTGGGTGGCTACGACGTATAGCAAGGGCAAGGCCGAGGGGAGGGCCGTGTCTGGGGCGGTCACGCTCAAGCCTTGGGAGGGCCTTCTTGGGAAGTGCAAGGCTTAGTTGGGAGGATTACTTGTTGCATCCTGGACTAGGACATGGTCTTGGTTGAGGAAATTAGATGAAGACATGTTAATGTCAGCCTGCATGATAGAATGATATATGGTAGAGACGAAATGAGATATATATAGGTTGCATCTGGAAAATACAAAGACACTCAAGTGATTTTTCTCTGCTTAGTTACCAATCATTGCCTCCTGAGATCCATGAACAGCTCCGCATATCTTCGCGAAGCGTGTCTTTCCAATTGAGAATCCCATCGAAAGAAAAAGCAGTCTTATGAAAACATGGGAACTAAGAGTTGAGGAGGAAGGATCTGCTCATCCCATCTTAGAAACAGCAATCCTCTCTGTGAGACTGAAGCTGGTGGGGGCCGCTGGCTAGGGGCGGCCGCCCTGGGACCCCTAATAAGAGCTCGGATTCTTCAAGACATTCTTCAAGGCACTTGGCCCCCATCAGAATAGTTGCACAAAGGGAATTGGAGGGGATTCGACGGTCAAGGCTGTTGTGACACCTTGCCAAGATTAGCTGATGGACGAGGTAAGACTTGTTGGGGTGTAAAAGAAGGCCACATCCCTTGATTTAATTCAAGGAAGTCCTCGTGCTGGTAATGCCTAATGGCATATTTCTCTTCAACTTCCAGCACCCAACAAAAGACTGCAGCATTACTATCTTAGAAGTCTTCGTCCACTATCGACAAAACCTTTATAATGTTCCTAGAGCCTGGTCAGGACTGGAGCCCGAATACTTCATGGGTACCACCCCCTTTTGAAAGACTCAACTGGTCAGACTGCTACTCCATTGGAAACTTCGTCGCGGCCGCTGGTCTGGAGCAGAGATTTGATCGGATACCTGTCAACACGACGGTGCCGTTCGCGAGGTCGCTCGTGCCCGCCGACTGGCCGGACTCGCCCCCGTCCCCAGCGACGCTGCTGATCTGGGCCTGGAGCTGGCAGAACACAACCAGTCCCGAAAACGCCATCACGGGGACGGCATGGAGCATGGCGCCCACTTGCACCCGTCAGGTTTGTGCACAGCTTAAAGTCGAGGGGGACCCTGATCTGGCGGGCATAGGTGTAAGTTGGGACTCTCGTATTCTCGGCGGAAACCACTTCTGAGTAGAGATTTGCACAGATGATGTTCACCTATTACCTGATAGCCACAATGGCGACCGCATACCCTCTCATATTGGGCTCAGCAGCAGTGGGGCTGTTCAACAGAAACTCCCGGCAGGCTAGAATCGTGGGCTGGTTCCGAGAGACCATCAGCGGTTTCCTCGATGCCTCCCTCATCTTCGCCGTGGCCGTCCTCGTTGCAGCAACGTTCCGCTTCAGCTCGGCCCTGAGATACCCGGACCAGCTGGACAACGCCTTCTCCCCGTCGCTCTGGAATGCCATCATGGTGGCCCTTCTCTCGGTCTCTCCCCCGCTGATACTGCAATGCGCCAGCGGTGATACGCTGCGGAGGAAGGGCCTCCGGCTTCTCCTGTGGTCTCTTGTGGTGGTGTTCACAACCACGTCGAGTGTCCTCTTTTTCTTCTGGTACAGATCGTTGAAGTTTTCCGGGCTCCCTACTAGTACAAGGACTACAAGTATCCAGTATCTATGGAACCTCTGCACTCAGAATCTTCCAAAACGCGTGCACCAAAACCTGGCCTTCGTCGTTGCTGCGCAGACACAGTTGTTACTAAGTCTTATCCTTTGGGTCTACACAAAACTATCAAAATCGGGTTCAGCGCCAGATATAAGAACGACTACGACGGGATATGGTGGGGTTCAAAAGATCCAGGCCCGGGGCGTAGACAGCCACAGGAGCCCTAGACTGATGTCGATTTTCCAGTTGAGAGCACTGCAGGTTTTTTCGGCACAACTGATGATGTGGCTGTTGCTCGGTCGCCTCACGTCCCTTACGCTCAGCGACGGTGTGAACGCCGGAGACTCTTTTAAGAACGTGAAGTGGAGTGTGGGCCAGGTGCTGGGACTGGCCCAGTTCGTGCCTGTGGTTATTGACCTCGTTGTGGCTGGTACATGTGAGTATTTCGATTGTCCGAGCCGTTGTGCGTGAATGACTGACACGCTTTTTAGATGGACCCAAGGCGGCGTGGGAGGAGAAGATGTCAAAGCGGTTTTCAGTCGTTGACGCACCGTCCGCGTCTGGCGACAGTGGAGGAGGCAATGCTACGAATAAGCTTACCAAGTCTACCACGATGTAATTTCAGGAGGGTTAGATTTTGATCTTGGTTTCCAATAATTCTCTTCTTGATGAGCATGACATGTTCAAGTGATTACTGCTAGCAAGTTACGGCACACAGCCAAAATACCTCTATTAGAAACAACATCCTCTGAACCATTAGGCAGCATCGTCGATATGATCATAGCGCCTTGAGATATTATGATTCACGTAAGAGGCCAAAGGGGCCGGCGTAGATGATGTCGGCACAAATTAGGTCATATGCGGCAAATGAGAGACATGATTGACAGTGTCTAATCTGTTAAGACATTCAAGGGAACATTCACATGCAGAATCAAATGAAGCCACGCAGTTCTGAAATTCAAAATCTTATGGACTCAGTCCTGCTTTCTGCCTGCGTCCAAATATATTGCTAAAAGTGTTTAAATGCGACGTCTGGAGGGAAATTATCTAAGTAGGCTGTGCCTGTTGTAGGACCCGCTGCAGCATTGTTACGGTGCTGCATAGAAGCCATAGTAATAACTTGTTGTTGCGCAAAGGAAGGAAAACTAGAAGTCTACAAGCCGCAGGCGAAGCTGCGGCGTTTATATGGTGGGCCGTTGTAGTGGGTACCGTGACAAGCATGCTCATGCTGCACCACAGAGCTGATGTCCTGTGCGTGTTGCACACCGGCATCTCGCAATTGCAGGGTGGGGAACGCATGTGTACTTTCAGCTGGCTGATGCTTTTCCATAAAGCCCAGTTTGCACAGAACTCCGGCAGACCGAGAGAGTGTGAGAAAAAGGGGAAGGGGAGGGAAAGGTTATGGAAAACTTTTGAAAAGCATTATTCTAAAGCAATGTTGCACATGGAAGCAAGCGTAGAAGCCGGATGTGTACGGAGTATCTAGGAAAGATGGTACAGTCACGGCGCAGCCAGCATATCCCGAGAGGCTGGGGGAGTGGATTCTGACTGCAATGACGGCTGGTTGTCGAGGACTTGCGCTGGCTTGCAGCTAGGCACACTCATCCTTGGGAGAGGGAATCACAGCAAGGCAGATTTTATTTTCGCCTGGGCGTTGTTGGCCTACATGGGGGCTGCGCCTGATGCTTACATCTCCAGCTGTGCCAGGAGGGTGACACAGGGTGGGTTACCCGACAAGCAGTGCTGCAATTAGCTGCATATCCTGTTGTGGAAATCACAACATCAGCCTGCATTTTAATGAGAAAGATCTTCGCTGTCTCCTGCCCCTGCCCACTACGCCCGATCTGGCGTGGTCACACGACAGGGGCGGAGTCGTCCTCACAGGAGCCACGTTCCATCAAGGCAGATTTGGGAAGCTGGGGATCAGCGAAATAAGTATGTACTGCGAGTGTCATTTATCCATAGTCGCCGACATCTGTACAGTAGAATGAATCATGTTCTCTCATCCCAATTAACTTGGCCCTAAGTGGACGGGAAGCCCTACGTCCTTTCGTATACAGTCGGTTGGTTTCATATTTCTCTGATGAGAGTTCCTGATTTGCAGGTGCATGCAATTGGAACAAATAACAGACTTCAGTGCATCTCCTCAGACCCAAGATGGGCGATTTGTCCCTGGGCAAAATCCAGGCTGCCCTGGCCTCAGCAACGAACGAGGTAACGATAGCTGCTGCCAATATCAATTTCGACTTCGCTGTTTTCAAATACGACGCTCCAGCCGAGTACCAACCATTGAGCAACGCCCTCACCACTCAGCGGAGGGAAAACGCCGAGTTTGGTGAAATCCACGTCACCGCTCGTCGCCTGGCGACCCTGTTCGAAGGGCTTTGTCCCAGTACCCCAAAACTGTTGAAAGCATACGGCACAAGAGCGTCGCAGATCTGCGAGTCAGAGGATGGAATTTCGACAAAGTCTAAGTCCAGTTTGTTCGGGGAGTTCCTTGGGGTTGATGCCACGTCGATTTGGGCCGCGGCAACCTCAAGCCGATCAGGTAGTGCGGTCCATGTACACCTACTTGCGTGCCTCCTGGCTAGGATATGGAGCCACTCAGAAGCAGTCTCAATATGGGACCAGATCGTCACTTCCCGCCGGCAGCAAATTGCACACAAATTCATGAACAGCGGCAATCTCCCATTCTCTACCTTATCCGCAGCTACCCAGCAAAATATTTCTCTACCCAGCCTCGCCGCCTGGGACGCAAGCGCCAGAGCCTGGCTGAAGACAGCTGATGCGGCCAAAATAAAAGAGCAAACCCAATTCTTCTTGATTTGCAAGAATCTCACCATGCCCATAAACGAGGACGGCAGGCTCTATGACAGCATCCTATCAGCTTGGACTTGCGGCCTCCAGACGCTTGAGAGGCTCATTGATGGGGCACCTCACAATATCCGGGATGGATCAGTTCTTCTCGCCATATCAGCATGGCACATTTACCCCAACATGATGGTTTTCGGGGTGGATAAATCAGCTGCCAGCACCGAAGTTCTGATGCAGGACGAGCTGGTCGCTGAAGGGGGCACCATATCTGTGGGCCTATCGCGAATCGAGCGAGGTGACCTAAACGCGGAGGTCCCAAGGGATTGTGGGATTTACTGGTCCATGCCCCTTGATCGCTTGAAACATTATGGCAAGTCCGTAAGAAGAACACGAAATCTTCTCGACGACGCACGCCGCATATCTTTCCCAGACCTGCTGCAGGTCAACCTCGGCGCCGTTTTGGCCAATTGGAGCGTGCCTCAAAGATTGCGGCTGGAGTATATTGATATGATTATCAAAATCATCACTTTTTCAGCCTCTGCTCAGCCCATGGAGTCTATCGAATGGTCGAGTATGATATTAGACCCATCTTTGGAATATCTTCAGGATACGGTCAAAGGGGATACTCTCTTCGATCTCGGATCGCGCCGCCGAGAATTCATACAGGTCGATGTTCCGTTGGAAGAACACGCTTCAGATCACGGCTGGCCTATCTTATTCGGGATCCAAAACATCCTGATACTGCAGCCTTTATTGACCGGCAAGGCGGAAATCATTAAATTCCTTCTGTATCTTTTCAACCAACGACTCCCAAATATCCAAGGCGCCGTCATCCTCGGCGGCCCAGAAGTAATCAGAACCGGAACCTCACACCATGAGATTCGTTATTGGTCAACGCAGCTCCAGCAATTTCAGTCACCTGAGACCACAACCGGTGTTCTAATACAGGAGGGGAGCTTAGAGGTTAGGCTTTCGCTGCACTCCACGAAAGAACTACCTCCCAGCTTTCTGCATGACAACGGGATAGAGTACCACCTCTTGGTTGGAGATCCTACCATTGCAGCTATATTCGTGCGCAGGGATACCTTGATCAAGAATCTGGATCTCAAAACCTCAACTTGTCGAGATCTGTCGATTCAGGACCTCAAATGGTGTTTTGATTGCAAGCTATTATCAAGGGAACGGCTTGCCGAGTTTCTGTCACGAGAGTCACCTTGGTCACGACAATTGAGGTTTCTACGCACACTATCGAAATTGTATAGCGATGAGTCGATGAGAGGCTCCACCATCTCATGTAGGGTCTTTGATAGACCATTGCTGAAGCCTTGGGAAGAGCGCCGTGCACTTCACCCGTGGCAAGGAGAGGAACCAGATAAGCAGCATGCCCAAACCGCCTGCGACATCGGCAAATTGCAGGAACTTGCAACTCTTTGTTATCTGGAGACAGGCAGTCACGGGATCCAAACTTTGCCCGACAGTACATTAAGGGAAATAATTGCCTTCAGTGTCGGAGACTCTATTTTCGTTAGGTCTGAGGTGAGCATACAGAATGCGAGCTATTACATCAACTTATGAGGATAACTTCAAAACTCGTGACATTTCGCTAACGAGGAACGAAACACAGCTTGTCCAGGACCCATGGACGGGCGACCACACCACCCAGGACTCTACCCATGGATTCACCAGGCTCCTCGGCAACATTGGCAAGCCTGGTTTGACGCTACTGACCACCCCCTCAGACCTAATGATAGCCGATAGAGATCCCAGCGCATGGAAGATGGCCAACTATGCGCCATTTGACGGCCAATCCATCGATTGTTTCGGCCGCACCTCACTCCACCTCACAGTCCTCGACTGGTCTCTGCCGGTGTCTGACAGCAACTCCTACGGGCAACTCACCACAGAAGTACACCTGGCCGAAGCTGTCGTCTCTGTCCATGACAGCGGCGTTTGGATAGGTGACATCAACCTTCTCTCCTCGCTCTCGAGTGTGAAGCGCGTGCAATCGGAGTGTTCTAGGGGCCACACGCTTACCATTGACCCTCGTTCGAGCACAACTCACATGGTTTCACTTGACAGCTGGGACGAGGTCCTCGACCCGCCAACCAGTGGGATTAGCTTCGCGAGGGCCTGTGGCAATTGGGTGGCCAGGCTGGCTCTCGTTGGGATACTGGACTGCCGAAGAAACACTGCGGTCTGCCCGGAGCCTAGCAACAGCTGTTGTTGGCAGTGTCTGAATACATTGACTGGAGATGGCTCCAAAATTTTCATACTTTGAGAGCGATACTATCAAAATCCACATGGATTCATCTGTAACATCAATCTCACCCATAGCGATTGTTCAAGCTGGGCTGTTGACATAAAGATCTAGAAACATTATTAAGGCAAAAACGCATTTTCTCTTCGACCCTTGATCTACCCACAATTTTAATCCACTCTCGTTTCAGGCTCCAGTTTAACTGTCGTCCTGTACCTGCTAGGTTAGTCTTAGTGGGATGAACGGTATTGTTCCCATACTCCGAAAGATTATGACAACGCTGACATGGTAGAGACGACAGAATTATAAAGGGATAGACAATTGTATATGACCCGCAATGTCACAAGCCTTCATACAAAATTGAAGAAGTTGAGGAAGATTTGGGGTCCATAGAATTCCAGGCTGATGCGATTGTCAACTTATGAGCCATAACCCGTAGATAATTATGACCCAACTTGGAAATGCAGTGTCGCACAGCATCCTCGGGTCAACTGATCACCAAGCGGGGTTGCACACGCCCAATAATTACAGGTCACATATTTCTCCTACAGAAGAGGGGTTTCGGAATATCGTCTCCCGCCAAAGACGGCGACGAGGTCTTGCCTTTCCCTTGAACAAAAGCCAATCATTCCAGTGCAAGTCCTCGTCCCATTCATTTTAATCATTTCATCCCCCGATATTCGCGGGTAACAAACGGGCGAGCAGAATACATCATCAACTTCACACCATGTCAAGCTACGAGGTTCAAGGCAAGTATGCCATTGTCACCGGCGCTGGCTCTGGTAAGTTTGAGATTCCCAATTTCTATCGCACCGCGGGCGGCTTCACGCTATCGTAGTAGTTACTAATTAACATTCGCCAAGGAATCAACTTAGCCTTTGCAGAACAGCTTCTAGAGAAGGGTTGTTCCGTGGTGCTGGCTGACTTGAAGCTGAGGCCCGAGGCCGAGGAAGTCCTGCTTAAGTATACGAACACAGAGGCTGGGAAACCTTCTGCAGTCTTCCAAAAGGTGGATCTTGCCGACTGGGGGCAGATAAGCTCACTGTGGAAGGCGGCTCTGCAGACATTCCCGCAGATCGATATCGTGTGTAACGGTGCCGGCATCTACGAGCCCCCGGAGTCTTGTTTCTGGCACCCTCCGGGCATCTCGCCCCTGGCGCAGGACAGGGAGGACGAAAACCCAGGGCAGTACAAGACCTTCGCCATCAACACGGCCGCGCCCATCCGCATCGCCCAGCTCGCCATCGACTACTGGCTGCAGAACCGGCACGTCCAAGGGAATATCATCTGGATTGCGAGCTTGGGGGCCTACGTGCACAGCTTCCATGTACCGATCTACCTTGCGAGCAAGGCAGCCATCGCTAGCTTCGTCAGGTCTGTGGGGGTGCTGAAGAAGCATTTCGGCATCCGCAACGCGGCCATCTGCCCGGGCAGAGTGCATGTGAGTGACCTCCACAGTCAGTGGACTGAAGCCCACGTATATTAACAATGGTTGTACAAAAGACGCCCCTCTTCGGGGATAAGGCCCGCCCCGACGAGCTGGGCATGACGCCGGAGCAGTGTGCCTCGGTCATGATGCGAGTGCTTACCGAGCCTCAGTACGGCGACGGCAACATCATTGAGGCGATAACGGTTGGTACCTTGGAAGACCCCAAGATCAACGTCCGCGAGGTCCCGATGGAGGCGTTGTACCCTACCACGGCAACTTTCAGTGATCAGAACTATCTTTTAGAAGAGGAGACACAGGTTGTGAGACAACTGCAGGAACATGGTATGAAATAAGTGCAATTTGGGGTGGCTCGAAACAGTTAGTACAGCTTGCCTGTTTCCATCTTCTTCCATACACTCTGGAATACAACTTTTGAGCTAGTCGTATGAAGACAACACTCCACTATATTTGTAGTGGCTATGTAAGTGTCATGAGTAAGGGTGAAGAGCGCTGGGGAGAGGTGAGTATAGGCCGACCCGCTCGGAAACTTATCCACAAAGCTCAGTTTGTATTAGCTAGAAGATCTATGAGTCAACAACCCTACCCGAACATCTGTCAGGAGAATGATACCACGCGTAGAATAACCAGGTACCCACTCTTTATCAATCATGCTTTGCAAAAGTCTTGGCAGGAGAAACATGCCACTACATATAGGTTGTGGGTTAGACCAACGCTGTTTGAAAATAGAGACTATCTGCTCCAACAATCTAAAAGACAAAAACAAGCATCTTATTGCAACTCCTAAAGTGTAAATTAATTATTATCACTACAGTAAAGATGAAGCTTTCTACTTCGGCTCTCCTCTTCTTTGTCCCTGCAGCCCTCGGCTACTGGGTAAGATCTATCTTCCTTGAACTACCGGGGCGTGTGCTAACCTGGGATGTTCTGATAGAACTGCGAACCTCCAAAAGGCGGCGACCTGGGAACATGCGTGCCCAACGGCGCAGACGCGGGACAGATGGTCAACACTTGCGGAGAGGTTGGTTGCTCTCCGAATCTTATTGAGGGCCACTTGCTGACCAGACATACCATAGGGGCATCCTTGTGTGACAGCTGGCAACGGATGTACTCCTATCGGATCGGGCATTGCCAACTGCTCATAAGCAACGAAAAGTCTTTCGAAGAGTGGCCGCTGCTCACCGAAGCATGTGCACTTTCAAATTAATGAATGCACTGGAGCGGCGCAGTATCACCTGAACAAGCCAGTTACCGGGCTATTCCCCAGATCAGTTGGTTTAATTACGCGAGTGCTAGCCCAGCCAAGCAGAAGGATTCACGGATTCACCCAAATAAATACAAGCACTATAGCTTTAATTCGATTTCTTCATCACACAACATCTCACTCCAACGCCTTTCAACTCATTTTCTAATCTATCCTGCTCGCCGTCATGTTTGCTAACTTCCAATACTGACATCTACTAGCGCTGTTTACAGCTGCCGCCTAGTGCTGGGGCACCATCTGGCCCCTCGTCAGCGGCAGCACCCGAAGCGTCTTACTGCACTACGGCTTGCCGGAGCGCGTGGCCGATGTGCCCGAGACGTGGACCGTCTGGCACGTTGGCAACGCTCGCACCGCCTGTCTTGGCATCCTCATGTTCACCTTCTACGCCCAGCGCCGCTACGACGTCCTCGACACCTTCCTGATCGCCATCGGCGCTTACCTGGGCCTTGCGGATTGCTACCTCCTGTGGAGTGAGGGGCTCCCCTCGACGGGCGTCTTCCGCCTTCTTAGCTCGTCGGTCTTTGCTGTCTTGGGCCTCATCGGTTTCACTCAGGGCCCGAAGTCTTAGGAGCAGTGCCGGTTCTACAAGACTGTGGGAGTAATAGGCAAGACAAGGGGGATGGACCAGCTAGGGGCATGGATGTCACCTCATTGAAGTTACCTTGGCCATACTGACCATGCAATAATACATATTCATTTACATGTGCACATCAATGGCTAGGTTAAAAGCAATCTCAGCGTACGCTTTTGCTGCCGTTAGCGAAGATAGTCATAAAGATATCGGAAGCTTGCCTGATCTAAGAAAATTTCAAGTTACCGCAGTGTACAAAAAGGTCCTGGGTGTCCTTGGGGTTTGTTTGTGGCGTCTCGTACAGATAGAACACCACGATCAATAATCTGCTATTAGATGTAAACCCAAGCACAACTTTGATATTGAAGCATTGCTTGTAAAAAGTTTGAATTCTTTGGATTTGGAAAACTTTCTTGAAAACATGCTTGCAGATTGTATGAACTTGACTGGGCAGCACCAATAAAATCAAGAGATCCACAAGCACACATTGCATTAGACCATTTGCACAGGATCAAACATGGACAAGGCCTCTGCGGGCAATAATCCAGGCACAGAGTAGCCGGTGGCGAAAAGCTGACGGGAGGATTGTACCAGAGTGCTCCAGGCTGAGTCCCTTGCGACGTTGACAGCTTCCACATGTCCTATGGGCAGTCTAAACGGCCGCATCATCGCCGACCATCTCACAGTCATTCGGCAGGCAGCGAGCCCGATTGATTGAACTCAGTCCTCGAACATGTTAATCCCAATTAGATAAGCTGAAGTTGCAGGTAGATTTTCAAGAAATTGGATTTGATCGCTGTATCACTTGGGCCCGCTGCCTGCTGACGCCAAGGGCCGGCCAGTATCAGGCCGTCGTTCCCCAAGCTTTGCGGCACATGCGTCGCGACCTATTAAGCCGGCCTTGCAAAAAGGTAGACATGCTTATTCCATGTAGCCTCATTTGAGGCCCCCTCGAGGCGGAGAGTCCAGACTTGAGATAATAAGCCGCGGGCCTGACTTCAGGCCTGCGGCTACCTCGGGTCCCGTCTCTGCCCCTTGCAAACCCCCAAATGTCGGCCAGTATTCAAGCCTGTTTGATATTCTCTCTTCTGACATTTTGCTGCGTCGCGCAAAGCCTTGCACCGCATTGGCCTCATGACGTCGTTACTAAGGGCGACTTCTCTTCCCGTATGAAGAATTGCATACAACAGTAATCGCTGGTATTCTTTTGTATATTTAAACAGCCTGTGTTCCGTTCCACTGTTCATCTGAATTCCTCATCCTCATCAGCACTAACACCAACAACACCAACAACCAGTCAATCATTCACTCGTGAGACCCGGAGTCCACCACATATTACTTAACACCTTAATTCGTATTACACACACCAAACAACCTTTCCAACACTCCCCAGTCAAAATGGTCTCCTACCGCATCATCACCCTCCTCGCCCTCGCCGCCACCGGGGTCATCGCTGCTCCTTGCGAGGCTGGCAACGGGAACAACGCCGCCGGAACCGGAGTCGCGGCCGCCTCTAACGCCCAGGCGACAGGAGCTGCCGGCAACGCCCAGGGAGCAGCGGGTGGTAACGCACAGGGCGGCGCTGGCGGGAATGCCCAGGCGACAGGGGCGGCCGGTGGCAATGCGCAAGGCGGCGCGGCCGGTGGAAATGCGCAGGGCGGCGCGGCCGCGGCGGGCGGATCCTGCCCCCCCACCACAGCCAACGAGGCCCAGGGCCCCGACAACGTGGGCGTCGACGGCGCGCAGTTCGTCACGGGCCAGTGTACCAGCGACGCCAACTGCGCCTCGGGCTGCTGCGTCCTCGGCGGCGGCAACGACCCGACCATCGCCGTCTGCCGCAACGAGCCTGCCCTCAAGCCCACCGAGAGCTGCGGCTTCACCTGCAACTAGGTCCAGCCCTCGACGTTACGGCTTAGTCCTTTGGAGACGGGTCACCCCCAAGAGAAGCCTGGCTGGGTCCAACTTTAGTCGTTCAGGAAACGGTTCAAGGATAGGTGGCATGCGGGTTCCATCTTGGGAGGTATCAGATGCTGGTTGGAGGCCAGGTGTTGCCAATTACGATCTTTACCACGCATACACTGCATTTAAATAGATCAGCCTATAGAACTAATAATTAGACTGATACAGGCCCACAATATTGGACCATAGCTGCTGCCCTCTTCGTTCAGTGTCTCCAATGTCTCCAAACCATCTGAGGTAGAAATAGAATGGCCTTGAATCTTCATCACAGAGGTTGAGGATATCCCCCATGAGGCCTCTTGTCTAATCCCCCATGAGGTCTCTTGTCTAGAGAGGATAATTTCCACCCTGTGAAGAGCAAAGGATCATGCGAATATCGGACATTGTCCGTTGAAAGATGTAGCCTCTATACGTGGATGGAAATTAAAAATACATGGTTCTGAAGAAGAATTCTTGGTAGGACTTGCGCTCCAAATAGTATCGCACGCACAGAATGACCAACAAGCTGACCACTATCAAACCAGCTAATGGCTTTTTGGGGAGCACTATGACGAGACCAGTGCCGATGTCTGCTCTGCGACGGCAAAGGCGGAGTAGCTTAGCTCATGCCGTAAGCATCACTGGAGCCGCCCCTCAGTGAAGCATATTGCTCGTGCGCGCGAGCGCGTCAGCAAATTGCGGCCAGATCCAACGGTGGAAACATAATTTCTCTCATGCCAATTGATCACGATTCTTACTCCTAGAACTTGAAGCCAGTCGGTTATTCATCGTCATTCACCGAGACGCAAGAGAAACACTACCTGCCCATAGGACACTCGCAACAAAGAAATCACTCACACCACCTAAACATGCCAACCGTGAACAACTGGTTCGTCCGATTCCTCGAGGACCATGTCTACTCCATGCCCGAGCCGCCGCTCCGAAAGCGCCACAAGCCCATGGAGGTGCTGTGCGTGGGCATGCCTCGCTCCGGGACCGAGTCGCTGCAGCACGCGCTCCTGACGCTGGGCTATGACCACACGTACCACGGGTGGGACATCATCTACGAGCAGCCCAACTACGCCCAGCAGTGGGTCAAGCTCTGCCGCAAGAAGTGAGTTCAAATTCCCGGATGGGCCCTGAGGATCATCCGCGCGCGGTTCATTGGGTCCCTGCTACGGAGAGATGGGAGATGTGCTGACTTCTTGGTATCTCTGGAGATGGTTCGGGCCACTTGATGGCAACAACGATTTTACGGCCGCCGATTTTGACCCTCTTATAGGACACTCGGTCGCAGTCACGGACGCGGTAGCCTCCGTCTTCGCCGCTGAGCTGATTGCAGCATATCCCGAGGCCAAGGTGGTCCTGAACTATCGCAGGGACCTGGATGCGTGGTTAGTATTTTCAGACGAATTGTTTTCCGGCCTCCATATATCAAAACATAATTTTCTTGAATAATTCGAAGATCAAGGGCCTCAATAAGATCTCACCTGCTGCACTCATGGTAACCCGTGGAGGTGGAACCGATGTGCTGAAACAGTCGCAGGCACGAGAGCGCGATGGTGACACTAGTTCGCAACAACAGCAACCTTCTCCTCCTAATTCTGTCGTTTCTAGGTCGCGAGCTTTTCTGGTCCTGGCACGTCTACGTCCGATTCATGTGGCCAGGTCTGTTCCGCGCACTAGATGGCAACCTGGAGACGGGAGTCGCGAGGAATGGGAAGTGGGTGTACCGCGGTAAGTGGTCTCGTTTTTAATCTGTATACATATGCTTCTTAAGCAATATGCACCCAGTCCCTTCATACAGTGATAAACGCTTAAACACGTACCGCGGTAAGTGATGCCGAGAAAGAACATTCGCTTTATTTTCATTCGAATCCCACTTATCAGCCTCCCTCCTATTTGAACGTATTTTGGATGTCATTTGACCTCTTTGTCGCTTTAGAACACTGTAACATGGTCCGTGGACTCGTGCCTAAAGAACGGCTCTTGGAATGGTCGGTCGAAGACGGGTGGGCACCACTTTGCAAGTTCTTGGGAAAACCCGTGCCTGATGAGCCATTTCCTCATGCCAATGCCGCAGCAGGATGGGCTGGCCGCGAGACGGAGCTAGCCAAGAGATACGGCCTCGCTGCAGCACACAATGTTGCTGTCACCTTAGCTGTTATGGGAGTGTTGGGAGCCATTTTGTATATTTCTGTCCTTAACTAGAAAAGCATGTCCTGTTGGCCATATATTTTGAGACCAAGGATCCTGTGGATACCTGTGATGAGATGCTCATCGGGCGATCTAGAGGAAAGAATGTTGACAATGTGTTGGATTTCAAAGCTACAACCGAACAAAACCTTCTAGCTCCAGAGAAAATGGTGTGTTTGCACAGTATTTGGCAGGAGCGGCACCGCATGCCTCCTTGCCGATAAAATTAAACTCGGTATCCGATTTGTGTGACCATGTGGTAGGCATGAAGGATAGGTTCCCTGATTTGGCCCCCACTCACCTTTGAGCCCCATATTTAAGTGGTCTAATGCTTGTGACCTAACTTGAGTGACTTGACTTCCAACCTCCTTCGACCCTTGAGTGACTTGCTTCAACCCTTGAGTCACTCCTTCGACCCTTGGGCCAGCCGACCTCGCCTCTAAAAGATTCCCATAATCTGGAGGGTATTCCTGCTTCGTATTTCCACTTCAATCGTAGGCATTTCCTTCACGGCGTTTGGTCCGACACTTTACATCGCTTTACGACACTTACTGGGAGGGGACACAACAATGGCTGGAAATACAGTTCCGTCTCTTGCCACGATCACAATTGACGAGATCGGCTATGGCTTGGATCATCACACTTTCACAGCGGTGGATCTCGTCAAGGCACATATCGCTCGAATCCTTGAGGTGAATAAAGTCTTCAACGCTGTTCTCGAGACGAACCCGGAAGCTCTGGACACGGCCAGGGAGTTGGATGCAGAGATGAAATTGCATGGAAGAAGAGGGTTCGTTCCCCACCATTACCAGACCAGCTAATATTTGCCAGGCTAATAGAAACACTCAGTCCGTTGCATGGCGTTCCCGCCCTGCTGAAGGACAATATTTACACCAACGATCGAATGGCAACCTCAGCTGGGTCGTTTGCATTCGTCGGGGCCAGGACAGCTCGAGAAGGAACAGCCGTGCAAAACTTGAGAAAGGCCGGCGCCATTCTCTTGGGCAAGACCAACCTGTCCGAGTTTGCCAACTTTCGATCAACCAACGCCTCGGATGGTTGGAGCCCCAGGGGGGGCCAGACTTTCGGCGCCTTTGTTCCCATTCAAGCATCAGAAGGGAGTAGTAGTGGCTCAGGAGTCGCCGTGGCTCTCGGCCTGGCTCCGGCCACACTTGGAACTGAGGCACGTACGGCACTCTTTCTCTATGTCTACCATGGGGCTAACCGTGATTAGACTGACGGCAGCATTGTTCTGCCGTCGATGAAGAACAATGTGGTGGGGTTTAGCCCTACTACCGGGCTCGTGTCACGCGATGGTGTGATTCCACTATCGGACAGGCAGGACACCGTTGGGCCCATGGCCAGGACAGTCAAGGATGCGGCTCTCATTTTGTCCGTCATCGCTGGTCCCAGCAAGTATGACAGCGCCACCAAGACGATCCCTTTCGCCGATATCCCTGACTACGCCAATGCTTGCCGACGCACAGATCTAGCGGGGATCCGCCTGGGAGTCCCGCGCCGGGCTATTACTTCCGCGGACCAAGTCATAATGTCTTCTTTCGAAGAAGCTCTGAAGAAGCTGTCTGAAAATGGAGCGACTGTGATTGACAACGTCGAGATTCCGGCCCAGGATGAGTGGGATGCTTGGGATCCAAGGGAGCGCAAACGAGTCCTGGAAGCCGAATTCAAGTCGTCTATCAACTGCTGGTGTGGTGAACTGACGCACAACCCAGAGAACATCGGAGGTCTCGATGACTTGATCCAATTTGTCCAGCAACATCCCAATGAGGCATACCCACGCCGCAACATTGAGAGGCTTCTCGAGTCCCAAAGGTCCCCGGGGGTTGATGCCCCCATCACACAGGAGGCATTAGAGAAGATGCTACGGTGTTGCGCAGATGAGGGTCTTCTTTCAGCACTGAAAGAAAACAATTTGGATGCATTGGTGTTTCCCAATGTCGCCGACCTCCCGTCAACATGCGCTGCACGGGCTGGGTTTCCCATCTTTGCCGTGCCTCTGGGCTTCTATCCTCAGGGGACCGAGGTGAAGAACACATCCCAAGGTGACCAGGTAGATATTGCACCAAACATTCCGCGAGCGACCCGGAGAGGACCCCCTGTCTCTGACTTAGAATGATACTAACTGGACGTAGTTATGGGATGGCCTTTTCCGCTGGGTGGTATTCTGAGCGCACATTAATTCGTGTAGCCCACGCTTTCCAGCAGTCCTGGTCCCTCCCAGACGTCAAGTCTTATCGAATGCCGAGGACAGAGCTGTTCGATGCCATGCAGAAAGAATATTGACCGGAAACCCTGTGACTGGGAAACTCTGGCATTTGGCTGTGTTTGATCATTCAAATCTGTCCGGGCCAAGCAGTGATGAGCAACTTTAAGACAACCCATCATCCCGAGGATACCGTAGATTAATGAGGTACCGATGAATTGAAAGAAACTCGTGAAGACTTTTCCCAAGGGCCCAATATGAATGGTGCAAAGACACTGTGCTCTGTGCAATGTCCCTATCAGATTTTGACAGCAATGCAGATTTTAGCAAAAGCCTCCCCGATGTATCTGGACCCCGTCTCATCCCTCCCCCACAAATTTTCCCAAGAGAGGGTCGACAAAGGATTCTCTTTTTGGGGGGCGGGAAAGGGAGAGAGAATTCGGGTGAGTGAGGGATGTATCTATGGAGTAAATTTGCGGGAAGCCTGGGTTGGAAAGTCCTCCTCTCCTTCGCATCAATACAACCTGTGGACCGACCCCCAACACCAATCAAACAGAGCTGTCATTTCATGTTCGAACGGCGCTTGTCCTTGTCAGGAGGCCAACGCCTGGGCTGTCCTGCAGCTTCCCGTCTTGTTTGTACAAGGACGTCTTGGCGCAGGCTGAGGTCTCTCGCCCTCCGTTTGTACGTCTGATCTGACGCCCTCTTAACCTCGCTTCTTCTTCTTCTTATTGTTGTCTTTTCTGGTCTTGTTTAGCTCTTTATCTTTGTCACTCTCGTAGTGCCATGATCTGTTGCCCAACCACAGCATCTCTGTACCCTCGCCACGATCTGTCTGGCCTAAGGCCACATGCCGTATATTTCGACCCAATTATCCTCCCGGAGTCATGGTTGTGCAGGTAGAGCCTGATTTTGCCGGCATGAGTAGGGTTTCTCACTTCTGTTCCCATCTATTGTTGCTCTTGTCCCTGCACTGTCTCTCTTGGGCTGTTCCTGACGTTGCGTGTTTTTGCTACAGCCTGCAGGCAGTATGCTGTCCAGCAAGGGCTCCTATCATCGTCTTCCGAACTCCTCCTATCGAAGTATGCTGCACCCCTCGGCTCTGCGTTGGTGCAGCGACCGGCGGAAGCGAACACGAAGCGCAACGCTACCTTCACCACAAAGAGGCCTCAGAATGTTCTCGCCCTGTTTTTACAATTTAGCGGCCAAGAGCCAATGCAGCCCTGTCAGTCATGCAGCCAGAACAACGGACTCTGGTCCAAATGCATCGTGTCCACTCATGACGCTGCACGACAAGCCACACGGGGTGCATGCGCCAACTGCTATTTTAACGGGCTGGGGTCCAGGTGTTCATTCAGGCAGAGTGCGTAGTCGGTTTCCAAGTTGTCGTTCTTCTCCAGACACAGCTGCTGACGCCTGCTGAGCAGATGAACCTGCCCGAGTATGGCGGTCTCGTAACGTGCTCCCGCTCTCGACCCGAGCTATTGAGTTTCCGCCTGAATCCCTCGAGGTCTCTACATATTCTCAGCCGACATTACATGCGACGTGAGATCTACTGCGCGATCAGCTGCGGCGTTTGAACTCGCAGCTCTTCCTCCTCGAGCTCTTGCGTTCATTCTCAGAGCCGGAGTTCCTCACAATCCTACGAAAAGCCTTGAGGAATACTGCCCCTGACTTCATCCACGTCGTCGATCTTAGTCCCGAAGAGCGTCAGATACGCGAAGAGGCGCTGCAGGCCACGATGCGGGGCCAGGAAGAGCGGCTGGCCTTTTTCTTGGTCATGAAAGACCACCTGCAGAAGACCTCTTCTGATTCCATTGCGCCGCAGTCCCCAGTTGTCGGAGAGCCTGACGCGAGCGTTGAGTGATCTATTTGCCTCAAGCCAGGGCGTTGTGCGGCACTACGTGCGTCTCCGTGGACCAGGTGTGGCAATTAAACCCTTGCTGAGTCGCGGCTGCTATGCTACCCACCTCCTCGCTGCTCTATGTACCTGTGAGAGGTGTTTTGACATGGGAACGGGCTGGGGCAAAAATGGTTGACCTATGAGCCTGACGTCACCCCGGGACTGCCTATTTGGCCGTGTGCATTTTGGCTGTATTTAACTTGACAGTATACTTGAGCAAGGTTCGCAAGATCAAAGTGTTTAATTAGGAATCTGTTGTGTGCACTGCTTCATAGCAACCACTGATCAAGATTCAATGTCAGCCATAAGCGTAATCCTGTGCGCCAGCCCAATAATCCTCGTCTCGGTCATTTGCTCGGAGTGACTGTCTAGACCGGTGAGACCGTTTTCGATCACTTAGTCAGGCTGCCTAACAACGGGGTTTATGAGAATACTACCAAAGTCCCCTCGCACCTACAGTAGCCCCATCCTAGCATGTTGATAGGATGTCTTCGCAACCTCTTGCGCCAAATACGAAAGGTGAACCGAAACCTTCCGGTCTATGCATGAAATCGGCACCTGAGGGGACTTTTGCTAGCTCGATTTTACTGACACAACAACACGGACAGACCGTATCCAGGTAGATTATAGTGCGAGTGTTCCCCATTCAACCCAGATTCCAGAACTTCACGGCTTCACGCAGCGAATTCGTCCGTGGTATTGGTGGAAACCCGTGTGCATGCAGGGACTCGTTTCGCGCCCAATTGTCTTGTGGTCAGCAGTATTCGGTGAGGAGCTGGACAAATGTGCGGTAGCGCACCGCGTACATACACCATCACGTTTCCCGGGAGGTACCCGATCGGGAAGACTTCATTGATGAGTCGGTGAGCAATCGCCTCATATAAGTGCCCAAGTGCTCGCATCAACGAGAAGAAAGCTGCAAGTCGAGTCTAACCTTGCCCCTTCCACTCGCCTCTCTTGCATCAGTTCTCCTTCCTGATCCAGGACCAAGCTTCATTGCAAATGGCGCCGTCTGAAACGACCAAGATACCGCCACAGGCCATCAGTGGCGTTTCTGGATATCCAGACCCAACCTGGACAGCCGAGTGCCACGCTCGTGAGCGAGAGGTCTCAGCTGAAGTGAATGGGTATTTTCTGCAGCACTGGCCGTTCCGTGACGAGAAGGCGCGCCAGAAATTCGTGGACTCGGGCTTTCCGCGTGTCACTTGCTTCTATGTCCCAAGGGCATTGGACGACCGTATTCACTTCGCCTGCAGGCTGTTGACCGTTCTTTTTCTGATCGACGGTGAGTGGGTTGCCTCACCTTATCCTGATACCATTACTCAGCTCTATGCTACCCTGTGGCTGACTGGGTGATTCTGATTGGAAGACTTGCTGGAGCACATGTCTCTTGAAGAAGGTAGGGCTTACAATGAGAGACTAATGCCCATTTGCCGTGGGGATGTTGCTCCTGACCGAAATGTGCCTGCCGAGTACATCCTCTACGACCTTTGGGAGGAAATGAGGACTCACGACCGGCCCCTGGCTGACGACATACTCGAGCCATGCTTCAGCTTCATGAGGGCTCAGACCGATGGAGAACGTTTGAAAGACATGGACGTCAGAGCCTATCTGGAATACCGAGAGGCGGACGTCGGTGGAGCGTAAGTCCACAAGTTTCTCTACACTATGCGACTGCCGATGTTGACTTTGCAAAGCTTCCTTAGTGCTCTGATGCGCTTTTCGATGGGCCTTAATGCTACGGTAGAAGACCTAGACCTCCTGCGACCTCTCTACCAGAACTGTGCCAAGCACATTTCCGTCATGAACGATATCTGGAGTTACGAGAAGGAAGTACTCGCCGCAGAGACACTTCACCCCGAGGGTGGCGTGCTCTGCTCGGCTGTCCAGACGTTAGCCAAAGCTGCTAATATCCCTCCGGCCGCCGCCAAACGTGTGCTTTACAACCTTCTCCGTGAATGGGAGTCGATGCATGAGGTCGTGGCGCAGAAGATACTGGAACAGAACAATGCGGAGGCCCTGGTAACACACATAAAGGGTCTAGAGCTTCAAATGAGTGGGAATGAGGCCTGGAGTCGCACCACTGCAAGGTACTCGTCGCCAAAATAGTACTTATCGCCGGGATAGTTTGCAACTACTCGCTGCAGGGAGTTATATGCATGACTGGACATACATTAGTGTTAAAGCTTTCTGCACACTTTTTCTTTAGATAACTATAACTACCTTATAGAACTTGAATTGTGCATTCTGTGTCGGGCCACCCTTCGTTAAATTTACGAATGGTACAACGTGAGGTGATATCGCGGGCCGAGATTTCGGTCTCTATCTGGGTGGAAGGTTCAAAAGCTTATTGGTGTCCAAGAAAGGAGAGTGTAAGATCTGAGTAGAGTTTCTTCAGGTCACCTTGGTCTTCTGATATGCTAAGGCAAGGTGTAAATTTACGGTAGCTGTCGACTGGATGTCCAAAAATGTATCCAGAACGTGGAAAGCTTGGAAGCCAGCCAGGTGCTTTCGCGGCGTATAAATATCATGCCAAGGCAACGATGCAAGGGCAGACCGAGTCAATCCTGTGCTCATTTACGGTTTTCGCATCCGCAATCTTGTTTTCATACGTAGGGTGTTATGCAATGGGGTTGAATGAGAATCGAATTCCTATGAAACGAATGTGCCGAGACTATAACGTAAGTCTTCGTTCTTGCACACAACGAGTGACTAGTCGATATCTTGGTTGAAAGCTCATCAAATCATCCTTCCCTGGACATACGACCTTCGCCAATGACGGAGGACGACCGTTACACTGTAAATTTACTCGTCTGTGACCAAGTCACATCCGTAGGTCCCCGAGCAACCAGGGCACAAGATGTTGCCATTGACGTCTCCGCATTTAGCACCGTCTCCACCCCCAGTACCGACGCACTGCTCCTATGTCAGCTATCTCACCCTCATAATAGACGGAAATCATTGTCTTTTTAGGGTTTGCGTCTGACTTACAGATCCAACATTGCACGGCACATTAGCGAGGCCAAAGCGGCAGGAAGTCCCGTTGCATTCCTAAACAACAGAAAGATTAGCCGCTGGGTTGGGACAGAACGATATACAAATTTCTTGCGACTGGTACGTACACCTGTCGAAACAGTTCGCTTCTCTTTGCCCTGCTCGGAGGATGGGGCGGCAGCGCCAAAGGCGACGAGGGCCATGGAAACGGCAATGAGCTTGGTGAAGTACATTTCGAGGATTATTCGAAAGCTGTGGCAAGGGCAGTGTCTTGAATATATAGCGAAGAGCTGACAGAAGCGTGATGAAAGTCTGAAGTGATGGTGATTATCTAGAATTACCGCTGACTTGAAGAGGAAGAAGCCTTCTATTTATACTCGTTTCCTGATGACTCTCAATACTGTAAACAGCTACTTGGGCACCTACCTAGGTAGGCAACCATCTGAACAGCCGCAGTGTGAGGATGTGATCCATATGCCGCGAGGCTGAGCTATAGCACTCAGAACGGGTGTCCTGCCGACTCCCGTATCGTACTGGCTCAAGTCCTATGTGAAAAGCTGCTCTTAGACACGCACCTGGTCCACATATTTGCTTACATTGGTGGAGAACTGCGAGGGTGCAAAAAACCCCTGTACTCTTTGCTGTCAGCCCTTCTCTTCAGGGTCTTGATCTGCGATAGGAGAGGTGGACAGCCGCAATGGGATCTTAAGCCATTGGCCTTGAGGCTCGGTTATAAAAATTCGGATCGTGACGGATCGTGAAACGGCAGTGATAGACAGTCGATCTCAGCCTTTCCCAGGCTACATTAGTCACGGAAGGATTGTGTGGATACTGTAAGCTGACTTACAGTATACCCAGTGGGGACTCCTCGGATTTCAATCATTGCGACCATTTACGTTGCGCAATTCGACGCGAGGCTTCAATTTGTAGAATTTTACGTGTCAGTCAATCGGCCTGGTATGCAGATCCGTAAGCTTAGAAGGCCTCAAAGCAGCGTTCTGATTTTGGGAATCCTCCCGATTTCCGCTGGTTAGAAAGCACTGCTTATTGAGGAAGAGATGTTTTGACACGCCTCTGCAAACCGAAGAGGGCCTGAATGAGTCACTAAGACAACAATACAAGATCTCCAGAATTACGTTCCATCGATCGTGATCATCGTTAAGTTTCAACACCGAGCGGGACTCAGTCATAAGGTGCGATCTGGTTTTGCCAGATGACTGTCTAAATTTTACGCGCCGATGACTGTCTACCGTATTCCGAGCTCCATGCGTGTGGGTACGGCTCTTGCTGTACATTCCTTTGATGACCATGTCGGCAGTCGTCACCCTGTCCTCGGGATTTGCGATGATCTCAGACCCATTAGGCATCGCGCTGTGTCTTCATTGCAAGAATGGTGCCAGCCCACCTTGAGAGCTATTCTGACGTTGATGCAGCCCGAGTAAGCGGATTCGATGGCAACCTATTGTCCCCAATCATCTCTCGTCCACCAAGTCCAACTTCCCCTGGCTACCTTTTTTTTCACCGCCTACCTTTTTTTTTCACCGCCAGCTTTGACTGTTCTCAAGCCAAATAGGACCATAGTCTCCCTTAATTAATTTAATTGGTCCAATGCGGGCACGACATTCATCTTGTGTCTCATGAGAGGAGTCGAGATGGTCATGTCGACGAAGTGCTGTTTTGCCTCAATCCCCCCAGCCAGGGACGAAAACTGTAGGAGTAGAGTGTTTGGATCTTATTGATTGTCAGGACAGTGATTATGCAGAAGTTTAAGTCCAAGCTTTTATTACACTATCCAAATTTGGTTCCATATTTATGTGATCCCATGCTGTTCGCCAACCATAGGCACTTCATGTTAGTCACGTGGCCCAATTCGACCTCAGCCCATTGGAGTTCCTGACATCAATGCCAGAACAGTCAAGTAATTTGTTCGCTCATCTCAATTGATAGTGAGGGCGTTCAATAATAGAATAGGTTCCAAAAGGGACTCGGCTTTTCTTCGCAAACCGTCTTTGTAACCCTCCAAATCGTATCACTTTGGATTGATGTAGCTTCCGCGCGAGAAATGCCATCCATTGAGTGAAAAATACGATCTAGACTGTACACAGTGAGATTTCTGGTGCCCTCCACACGGGGTACCTTTGGTCTCTCCATGGCAGTCTGTTTTGGAAGGCCAAGTAAGACGTACAATATGAAGAGTTTTGGGAAGGGAGGCTGCATGATTCATACTTTTAATCATTCTCGAGGAAACATTTGCGAAGTGAATTACAATTCAATAAAAATACTGTGTAAGCTCAACTCGAGACAATAACATCGTGGTTTTCAGCAATTATCCGCTCGCCGCACTGTTAGAAATGCCTCCGCAATTATACCCCTAAGGTCATGGATTTGTCATCATCATGTTTTATGTACCTACAATCTGCCAGAGCGGACGGACAAGTTATGGACAGCCACCTCAGCTACACAGCCAAAATCTTTCATTGGCCAGAAGAGCTCTGGAACTGGACTTGTATATAGTAGACTGCGGCTTGCACGGACCATCCGGTGTTATTTGCTGCTGTCGTATCGGCATCCTTGGCGGGCTACTCAAGCCTCTCTTTTTCGTGTGCTGACATGCTCGGTACTTGGGTGATCTGGCCTTGTATCAGGCCTATAATGTCTTTCAGGAGGGGAAACGATAACAGCTCTGCCATACAGCTCTGCGAGGGATGTTGATTGGATAAATCGTTAACCGCTTGTTTTTGTGCTGTAGTGGACCAGCACTGAACGTTGCGCAACCTCTCAAAATATTGTATTATTTTGAATTTAGTCCTATCATTCACTTCGGAAAAGTATCCGTGTTGATTCGTATACCTCGTCGTGGCTGCAACTGAAAGGCGATCAATAGGTGCATCGTTATCTGGGAAAGCCTTACCTTTAAAAGTACCGTCAACTTCCGATCTCGGCCTAGAAAGGCAGCGCCTGGTTCCGGACTTGAATGCCTTTAGCTACTTTAGAGGGATCATCAGAACGCGCCAAGTGTCATCCAGCCACCAACGTGGCTTGGGTTCCAGAATGCCCCTCCCGCGATGGGATTACTGAGCACGCGACCCTCCATGAAAACTAAACGCCTTGGATAGCTCTTTATCGGCCCGATCAGTGAATCACGCCTACTGGACCGAAGTATCGGCTCATTCTTTGAGTACTACCGATGAAAGCACATGCTTGACGACTCCAATAATTGACTGTCTCTCTCGGAGGTTTCTAATTCAGGGAATGGTATCGTAAATGTTCTGTAAGAAGGATATCCCCCGGTGTGAGACAGAATGGGAGCACAGTAAGCAACGGTGGAACCAAGCTTCATCTGGGCGAGGCTGCATGACCGGTAGGTTTCCGTCGATTTTCTTTCCGGGCTACCCCAGCATAGTGTAAGGCTGAGATAAGCAAGACTCGGGTGAAGAGACCGCATTGATAATGAAAGCTGCCTGGTGTGAACATACGTCGCTTAGCATTTTCCATGATTATCATTATGTAAGAGCTTCCAACGATAAACCCTGGAAGATTTTTATCTATCAGTCACACTGAACATCGTTTACTACCGAATCATTACCCTGCAATCGGCTGTGCCGTTCTCTCGTTTTCATACGGGATTATAGTGTTGATTGGGGACCAATTGCCAGATGGTTTTCCAGACCAGATGACCACACACCCACCCCAGGAAGTGAAGCACAATACCACACGACGCTTCAAGAGTCAGAAGAAGACAGACGTGCATGAAAAATGACCACTCCTCGAAACTGAGGAGGCTGCCCACTTGGGCATCTCCACAGCACTGGAGTCGCTAGGGTTTATCACAATACCTGTTAGGTATAGCACCCAATATTCGTTTTCTCCCGAAGTACTCGTGGATACTTTCTATAATAGGAAGAAATCCTCGGCGCTAGCCTTGCCAAGAAAAAGAAAGAAAATCCATCACACTTGCGTCTGACTTGCATGTTCTCGCCAGTAACGGCGAGTACGGTATTTCTGCGCACTACAAAATCATTAGAGGAATCTCCAAGCAGACTACAGGCTCCGATCTCACGAAGAACAGAGAAAGCCATGAATCAGTTGGAATACCTTGCAGCTTGATTACTTCTGGGGGCCAGATGGGCCGTCAGGCATGGGCGAGATCAAGAGTCATGACGACCGCCCCCATGTTTTCATGTCCTCGGGCCTCATGGCACCCTCCTCAACCGCCCGGGGTGATAGGCGGCCGCATCTGGAAGAAACATCCGTGTGATCCGAGTACCTAGCATCGTGGCTTGGGCCTCCAAGTGAAAGTGGCGCAGATTTTCAGCATATCACATATAAATATCACATTCTCGTCTGACGACTTCCGCTGTCAACGAAATCTGAGACCTCATCTTCACATGATCTTGCCGAACCTCGGGATGATTGCACTACCATATACGTGCTACTCAAGGCTAGAAATTAAGACTGATCGCATCCATGTAGACACGCGTCCTCACTTCTTCCCCCGCCGAAGAGGATGCCGAAGGACTGCCTGTTTTATATTCCAATTCGCAACGTCAATCCGTATTATTATAATCACTTTCGTCTCCCTACTGTGCATGGTCACTTTCTGTGCCTGTATTTTTGCCATCGGCAGTAGTCGCGCACTGCGAAACCTCGAGGTACCGCACGCCATGTTCAAAAGCTGGACGATAGAAGCCGGCGGGAGGTTGACGGAAAGACGCAATGATATCGATCCGGAATCCGGAAGGAAATTGATTCTCCGAGCATGTAAGCACTGTCGGGCCAAGAAGCTTAAGTGCACGGGTGATCGATCTGGCTGCCAGCGGTGTAGAGACCTCTTGAGGACATGCGACTATGACCTGGGAGGAATCGGGCGTCGACACAAACAGAGGAGCCGCAGGACTCAGAATCAAAATTCGACGTCGGATGCAAGATACTCCCACCGTGAACAGCGACTATTTACTCTCCGTGCGGACGACGAGACGGCAACGACACTCAAGGATGTGAGTGTCAGTAGTACCGACGGCACGCTGCCGATCCAGCGGCTAGAATACAGTAATCAGGGGCCATCGCAAGCGCAATCACCCCAGGAAGTACAATCGCAGGCTTTCAAATGTGATACAGGATTCTCACATTCATCATCTGCAACAATTGTTGCAGCCGAAGGCTGGCACGCCGGAAACGAGGCTATCGCATCACCTCATCACTTTGATGACTTTTCGGCTGCACGGGGCGACACACCAAGCTTTCCCCTGGGCTTGGTGGCTCTGGAGAATGCACATTGTGAAGTTCAACAGTCTGCCACCCAACAACCACAAACATCGACAAACGAAACCTCGCTAGTCAACGATAATAGCCTTGAGGTCACCGCCGATGTGCAAGGCTTGAGACAGCAGCAGCAGATCCTAGCAGAGGCTCCGTATGGCTCCATTCTCGTCTTAAATCCCAGTATCCGGACTTATGCGCCATGCCTTTGCCTCCACCGTGTAATTCTTATCATGGACGAGGTCGAGGTGATATTGGGTGAGGCCGCCGCCAGTTCGGACAATCCAGCCTCTGCCTACAAGTTCGACATTGTTCTGGCCACCCACAGAGAGGCTCTGCGCCACGCAAAGACCACGCTGAGTTGCAACGACTGTCCAAGATCCATCGAGACCATGACGGTCCTCACATTTCTCTTCGAGAAACTGGCGCGAATTTGTCACCGCATGGTGACAGAGCTTGGAGAAAAGGACCCAACTAAAGGCGGCAACATACAGGTATCCGGCAGTCTCGATATTGGTTACAACACCCAACCTTGTGGGTTTGGTACCTATAAGGTTGAATCGTGTGAGGAGTTCCGCATGGTTGTCTCTAAATTGCTGGAGTTGCAGCTCTGTGGGCTCCGTATGTTGGTGAAGCAGCTCGTCGGCACCTCGCAGTGGATGGACTCAGGCACGATGGCGAGGCGTCTGAACGTGACAGACCAGCTCGTATCGCTTGCCTTCTCCTTGTTACCGACTTAAACTAGAAGATGTATCAAAAATTGCCCGATAGTCAATTAAGCACTTCCGTCAGGCAGCAATATTGAAACGGGATAATCGGTGAGTACCTATTTCAGCTAGGAGGTCATGAGGTGTCCCGTCAACCATTGTGACGATCAGATTACGGCGACCTGTAACATGTTGTAAACGTATCTGTGGTGGTCACAACACCCCCCCTCTCTGCACACCGAAAAAAAGAACACATACGTAATGATAGGATAGTCGGGTAATACTTAATTGGGCCCGGGCGCCAACCCCGAGTGTAAGATGCCGGAACCAACCACTCACGCAAAAGACCGAGGCCCAATCAGTAAGCCTCACACAGCTAAGCTTACGCCGCGTCGGGGATCCCAAATACAACAGAATCCCACCGACGACTACTAGTACGTGTTACTCGGCGCATTCCTTCGAACCGCAAGGGAAAAGCTGTCTTGCAATCGCTCCAAAAAAGAAATATCTCGTCCTTATCGAAACAGAAAAAGCTCCCACGATAAGTTGTTCCACTACAGAAAATCAATATGCCCTCCTCCCGCAGCCGTCTCGCATGGCTCGAGCCACTCGACACCGATGAAGCCACTTTTTCCACGCCGCACTGGAAGGACTTCGTCGTCCCCGGCTCGATGAAGGCCTACTCCTCCGTCGCACTGGCCGGTGTGGCATCGGCTGCGCTGGCGATGAGCCTGGGACTCGGCAGGCCAGCCCTCTTCGCAATGGTGGCGGTCGCGCATTGTGTGGTAGCCGGCCTTGTCGTAGGGGGATCCGCCATGACTGCCCGAGCCTGGCCCATCGGCAAAGCCAAGACCAGCAGCGAGACGAAGCGCCTGCTAAGCGTGCCGCAGTAGGCCGGGCCCTGGGCCTAGGAATATGGCCAACGAATCCCGAAGCTGCCCGGGAACTGTTGGCGGAGACGTGCAAGGACAAGAGAGTTGCGAATCAACTTCGTGATCGGACTTTAGCAACCTGGAGGCCGACGCGATGTACAAACCGAAACTGAGTTCGGAGACGGTCAAGACGGCAGTCGAGGCAGGGATCACATGGACATGGAGACATGCAGTGATATATGTGGATCAGTGGAGGTGAACGAAGGAGAAACGAGAGTTACCGAAGTCAGGAGGTGTGCCGGGCCTTTTTCTAACTGCTTCAGAGGACCGATTAGGGTAGTACACTCTTTGGGGATTTACACGCTACCTATATGCAATGGTCAGGGGTATGTATGCATGGTGCTGCTGGGTGTTATTTACTTGCCAAAATGGCTCTGTCAAGTGGCTTATGGCTCATTTAGGGGACGAAATTATGATTATAGAATGTCGGAAAGGCGGATACCATGAATTTCCTAGGTACAATAGAATGCCAGAATGTTGATGTCACGAGAATAATCATTCCAAGCCAGACAACCCGCTTGCACGCATCATGTTAGTTCAAATATAGATGGAGTACATTAGCTGCACAGGAGACCTGGGTTTGAGGGTGGTTCGAACCTGTCACTCCGACGATTCGCCCACGCCACACCTGCTTTAACATGTTGGTTCTTGGATCGCATATCCCGGCTGCCTCTGATAGCGCTGCGTGCCTATCTATACCAAGACAACCAACTGCACTATGAGATTTCAAAGCCGGGTTCTTCATATGGATGAGCTTGGTAGGACAGGAATTAGAATTCCACTAGGGACATGATATAGGACAAAGACCAAAGGGTACCCACTTCTTTAAAGCCTCCACTGCCTTTTTGTACATTCCTCCCCGACGCAAAGCATTTCGACCCTGGCCTCCTCAACCTTCTCCAGGGCGCCGACCTCGCCGATGTGCCATGTCTCCTGGGCGGAATTGGCCGGTCCCGACCGTGGACCAGGCACATCTGGTGTAGTTTTCGGGGCCTGGGTAGCGCCCGGCGCCGGCGAAAATAATGGCCGTCTTCACGGCGTCCATGTCCGAGACGGGAACGTAAAAGATAAGTTTGTACTTTTTGGCCATCTTTTTCTCTTTGATAAGCGGATTGCACACCCACTCCTTGATCCTGATCTCCAAACATAATATTTCTATGTTTGGTGGCAGTAGGCTGTGATCGGGGTGTGCCTGGGCAAGCTGTGAGTGTGCGCGTTGCTTGATGAGGTGTTGAAGCGGGCGCTTAAAAGCTCGACTGAATAGGCGCTTATCACAGACGTAGGCTGGGTGCATTCTGTCCCGGGTATTGCAATGGAAATATTGACTGCTGCGCATCTGAGACGCAGCCAGATGATTTTGTAATTGTTGCTCGGGGCGGGGGGGGGCGCCTATCCTCGTGTTCTGGGCCCGTCCGGCACCGCATATCGCATCAGGGGTTACTCGTACGTGCACGGTACGATGAATGCTGAGCGAAAGGACGACGAGGTACACATATTCAACATTAAGTTATAAGGCACCAATTCTGTTACATATGTTCGCTGGTCTGCGAGTTTGTACAGAAGGCCAAAGTTGTATTTCTCAACTTCAACTCGAGACGGAGAGTCATGGAAGTCAGGGGGTGTGCTAGAAAGCCGCTCACTGCAAGAGAGGGCTGATCAGGATCATATACTTTTTAGGGATTTACACGCCACTTATGTATACATTCTTTTCTCTCGCCTAGAAGCAGATACGACTTGTTGAAAGCCAATGATGCAAGGCGCTAACATTGAATTGCTTATTTTACGATATCTGGGAACTCGATGAAATCGCTGCAAGTCACTTGAATTCTTCAGGGCCAGTGGAATGAGAACATGTCACTCAAATTCATCGTACTAAATCTCCATAAACACAATATTAAAATACATGGTAAGAGTATTACAGGTCAGGGGCATGGGGTTTATGACCCGCTGGGCGTGAGCCAAACATGCACGCCCTCCTCTACATGTATCCAAGTGGAATGCAACAGGATGGCAGAAAGGAGCCTTTGAGCTCTAGTCATCTAAAGTGATTCTGCTAGAAATGATTACACCTTACCCGTGTTTTTTGATCCATTCCCGGCAGGCAGGTGTATCCTCTTCGCGTCTTGGGCCTGGGCTCGGCGCGGGTGTGCTTGACTAGGCGGTCAGGCGTGAGCCGTTCCCTGGGAGCGTCTTGTGCGGTCTATTCAAATCAAGACCGTTTGGCAGTGGGAACGAGGCGTGGAAGTAAGGCGAGCGGCGGCGCCGGCCGTGACGAGCAGGAGGTACTTAACAATATGTGAGATATACTCCGCGAAAAAGAACAAAGCACCATGCGCATTGGGGAGAGTTTACGAAAGTATACTACAGTAACATCCCGAAGCGTGGCGTCGACGAGACAGAATACCTCCACACAAAGGCAGAGGCATCAATTAAGCTTTTCACAGCCCGCTAGCCGTAGGCTGCATAGGCCCGACTACTTGTTAGTGCAGGAGGGTAGCAAGCAAAAGCTGACGTCGGCCCTTCGTTGCATCGTGTGTGTGCAGAAGCGAGAGCCGCCGGCTTTCCGCTTCGAAACATACCGCAACTCCGGGTCTCCGTGCGCGGGCAATTTTGTACCGCTGGCGACACACGCCACCCGCCCGCTTTGGTTCCCGGCCCTGCCGGCGGGCCAGCTGGACCCGAGCACGAGAGCGAAGCGCAAAGGGGGAAATGTCGGTGTCGCTTATGTCTGGATAAGGCTGGGTTGACCGGCTGGTCCTAACTTTGAGGTAGGTATGCTGGCTAAGGCTGACGATGTCCGAAAAGTGATAATCGCGATCAACAGGGCTGGTGCAGCTGGCGGACGGTTCAAAGCGGGCTGCGGTGAGGGTTTGGCCAACGGGGGAAGTGCATCATACCGCTACGCTACCCTTTCGGTTCCCCATGGCTCGTTCAGGAAGTCGGATCCGACTAGCTACAGTAGTATTGACAAGACAACCCAAGAGAAGGACGGGAAAAACTTGACAAGAACAATGTAGCAGTAATCACCTGGGCATCAATGCATCTGAAGAGGTATCAAAATTCAAATTCGCTATCGCTGTGTCAAAATAAACAAACTTTGCCCCAAGTATTCCCCCTCCACAATCCCGTGATATTCCCGCAGCCGCAGCCTCCCCATTTCCATTCATTTCATCAATCTGGCCCCCACAAAAAGCAGGAAAAAGAGCGAGAATCTGTAAGCAGGGGGTTTCCTTGCCCGGACCCTCGCACCAGGGAGAGAGAAAAAGACGATGCGACGCAAGCCGCGACCGCAGAAAGAATTCGGTGTCCCAGCCGTGCGCTTAGAAATGCGACCAAAAGCATTATCCGGCGATGAAGGCTATACGCGCTACCGGACTCCCGCCCCAGTAGTGGTCAATGCAGACCGAAAAATGCCGGTGTAGGCCCGGGAATGGCGTCCATGCAGGTAGGTGTGTATGTGTGCGCATATGCGTCCAGGCATTTTTCTCGGTGATTTTTTCAGGATGGTAGGTCGACGTGGGTTGCGGGATTTGGGGTGATGCGTGGGATGATACTGGGGAGGTGGGATGAGCCGCATTTCCGTTGCGACCACAAACCCCACGCTCGACTCATGCTAGAGCCGGATCTACTTGGACCCAGTTGTCGAGGCCGAGCTGATGGAATCGGCGGAGCTCGTCCGGGTTGACTTGACGCGCTCACTAGGTGTGCTGGTCAGCATTTATTTTCTGGGGGAGGCTTGGCGACATCTCTTGGCTTGCATTGCGAACCCGAGGCTGAGCGCCCTGAGAAGGTAGCGATATACACTAGTGCTGGACGACTTACTATGATGAGCGATCAGTATGGACCTGAGCGATGTATGAAGCGCCTCCGGTCTTGAACTTGAACTTGAGTGGCTTGTTGTCAAGCACGGACTTGATGTCCTTGGCAGCAGCGGGGGCAGAACCGGCCATTGTGAGGTTTGTGAGGGATGGAGGTGTAGATAGGTTGGTTTGACAGCGAAGTTGGTGATTTTCTGGGTTTGGAAGAACACTGAGATATAATGAAGCGCCAAGAGCAGATAGGACAGGACAGAGACGAAGAGGTAGGTGGAGGCGGAAGAGCAGACAAATAAATATTTGAGCGTCGAGGTACGTCTCTCGTGGGGACGGAGAGTCCAGAGAAAGGCCGTGGACGCGGTCACCGAAGACCGAGATGAGATTGTGCAAGTGCACATACGGATACGCGGTACGAAGTACGGGTACCTTGAACGAAGGAGTACTCCGTGACCCATACCCATACTCTCTGTGTCACTGAGCGATTTTGCAACAGCCGCAGCCGCAGGCCCGACGGGTCCAGCCCACCCCACAAAAGGCTTTTCCTGCCTGTTGCTGATTGATGAAGCATTGTAATTACCACACTCTCGGGCAGGCCTTGGTCTGGTGTGGGAAGCTCGGACCGGGGGATCGAGGGCAGCAGAGGCCACCCCATCCTGGGACCACCAGGGTCCAGGGAAGCTCGTGCGCTTGTAGGTGTTGCTCATCTGAATTCCGCCCACTCCTCCTGCCCCCCAATTCGGCGCCGAAACGGTCATGTTGTGGAGCCGAGGGCGAGCCTATGAGGTGCATACGTGTACGCTGAGTGATAGCGTACACGTGTGTGGTTGCCCTTCAGGGCTTGAAGGAATCTGACGCGCTTGCAGCTTCTGCTCTGGTGTGGAGGGGGCGCGCACGGAACAGACGGCAACGATAGCGCCTATGCAGCACGAGCACGAACAACAACCTCACCACTTGGACGAGGCTGGGTTTTTCCGAGCATGGCCTGAGCTACGCGTGTACGAGCACTGCATATTGCAGCCAGTGCAGCACAGAAAGTGTGGGATGGGCTACTGTAGTGTAAGGCCTGCCCCATGCTAGCATGATTGGTGTCGTCCGGTGCTACTCCAGCGCAAGGTGTGATTTGGTGCTTCTAGAAGCGCACTTGCATGATGGAACGTCTTTTCGGATAATTTGTCGACCTTGGCTTGCATTCCTGCCACTCTGGATCCATCTCCGAGGAGACACGCCGGCTGACGGGAGTTGAAGTCGAAACGACGATCAACCACGCCTTGTGAGGATAATGCTGTACGCAGTAGTGTTCGTGCATCTCGCAGTACCGTATGCCTCACCGCCGATGAGCGATCGCCCAGCGTGACAGTTATTGACAACTTAGAATACGTGTGACCCGCCATTACCGAGCCAGTGAAGGAAGGGGGATTCTCACTGCATGCTGTCCGTCTGTCTGGGTATTGTTTGTCAAACAGGTTTCACAACTCATGCTGCGTCGACGAGACTGGTGCGTCCGGGGTGCTCCCTCCTGCCCGCCTCACTCCTCAAAGCGAACCCAGCGACAGCAGATTACAGCTGTGGGCTTTCGCCGAGGAGCCCCTCAAGTTGGCCAGGTTGGTTGGCATTCCTGTGGTCTTGTGGTGCGTCCTGTGGAGCTTGCTTGACTTGGCCAAGTACATGCCTAGCACTGTAGTACAAGCCATCCAGTACCCCACGATGCCCCCGTGGGATAGCGGCGCATCATCATTTCCCCAGGCTAGCAATGTGGGAAGCACAGGATGTGCCCCCCTCGCGAATCGCAGTGCGTGTCGAGCTGCTGGTTCCAATGTTTCCGCGATCGGGGGCTCGCCCTGCCGATGGCTTTACGACTCATGGGGCGGCGATCGACCCGCTGTCGTTGGTGGTCGTGTCCTCTCCCTCCCTACCGGGGGACGTGTTTGTTGCTCAACAGGGCTGCAGTGCCCCAGAGCTTGCATCTGGTGAATGACTTGGCAGGCACAATGCAGCCCGAGCTCCTGCCCATTGGACGAACCCCTCTTGGCAAGTCACGAGGTTTCATACATGACCTCAACCTTTCGTTCAGTCGGTCAACTTCGCACCAGACGGCCTCAACGTTCCCTCAATGCACTGGCTTTCAACAATGCGCCGGCGCATGCGGTGACTGCATCAGAAAGTCCCCTCTCGGGTAACACAAGACGGAGGCGTCAAAGCTGCAGCAGCATCCTTCGAGCTGCACCCCGTGTCTCGCTTTGAGGGGAGAGACATGCCGAGTCGTCGTCTTTCATTTTCCTGATTCGCCCACCCCCCGAAACTTTGCATGCCCGAACGCCCAATGCCGTGCTGTTTGACGATGAGTGGCGGCTGCTGCCGATGAATCCCGCCGGCCGCCATTCAAGCGCGCATGGCTTTGCCCGCTGCCGATTGCCACATGATGAGTTGTCCTGCGTGTGTTCGGCGTGTTCTTGGTAGGAGGCGTGCTTCGAAACGCGGACGACGTGGGGGTGGTAGTCATTGGCAGGTGGTTGCTTAGGCAGAGTGGCAACCCATCTGTCTCGACATGTGAATGCCTTTCGACCCCAGTCCTCGCTGCACAGATGGAACAGCAAGCACACTGCCAACGAGCTTCAGCTTCGCCAATGACCTGCTATACCTCCATACCTCCCAGGCAGCAGTTTCATACCCAGGACCATTGCCTTTCTCTGAATCTCCCGGGCATTGATCGTTCTGACTTACACGGGGTCGAGCATTAATTTCCAAAGTGAGCCCGTCATACCAAGCACCGGTTGACAAGAACCGGGGAATTGACCCCTTTAAAGCTTCTTGGCTCCACACAACGAATGTCAGTCCCAGTTCAGGTGACTCTGTATCCGATATACATTTCCATTCCACAGATCCCGTGACCTTGACCCCTCGGGGAGTGGGCTCGAATGAAAAGCACCCTGTCTAGCCAAGTGGATCCTATAAACTGCACCACGCCCCTGATTCCCACTTTGACGGGCCTCCTTTCCTGACTATCTTGACCGAAGGTCCTGTTAGCATATGTATGTGTCGAGAATTAAACACAATCCTCATCCTTTATCGACGTTCAGCTCAGCTGATTTTAATCTGGCGATGCTTATCCCAACCTTGAAGCGTCATAGACCTCTCCGTACTTAGATCTTGGCTGTTGATCGACTCGGACACAGAAGCATTTACGGCTGCCAAGACTGAGCAATACTATGATCAGATACCTTGTGGCGGTGCTCTACCTTCATAGCAGGGTTTGCGCCTGTCCTGCAACCCCCTCAACTACGATTACAGCCTGGTGGCTTGAGTCCCGATGGCTGTTCATTAGCAGAGACGTGCGCACATCAGATATTCCTAGGTCACATGGCGGTGCTGGTGAACCATGTGATAGAGCAAAGGAATAAATCCGATGAGTTACGCGCATTGAGTGTAAATCGGCTGTTCAGCATGGATGATGGGAAACCGAGCAAAGGCCATGTTCATCTCAAGCAATGATCTACGTACTCAAGCTTTACGAACTTCACTCCGACTGCCCTAAATGGCAGTATTTATTTATTGGACAGCGTGACACGGAGAGACACTCTTTAAGGAATTTTGATATTTCTTCATACATATTGTGTATCTACATGAAAGTTTCGTGTCAACAGCGCAATTTCGATGGTGATGAACTTGGGAATTGAGAATTCAAAATCATTTCTCACCCGACTTATAACCAGATCGTTCCAGTATCCAGCTAGTCCCTTCCCAACTGTATTCAGGCAAAGGCTGAGAATCTTCCCACGTCTGAGTCTGCCAACATCCAGGGTCGAACCCGAGCTCTCGTCTCAGATCTGACACCTTCTCCATTGGGATGTCAACACTGCTTTCATACAAGTCATAGATTCTCCGAAACTTCTCTGCATCAGTTGGGAACCAAAAGTGTGTGAGTTCCTTCAAAGAAATAGACCAGTTCTGACGTCTGGCCAGCTCCAGGATTTTGCACTCATCTGAATTTCCACTAGCATCTCCACTTTCACCTCCATTAATATGCATTGGTGAATGAACTTGGGATTTGTTCGCACCCCATTGGCCCGTGAGCATGACTAGTTTGCCTCCTTTGTCCCGGGCGCTGAAGTTGAGAGTCTGTTCGAAGCTGAGCCTGAAGTCTCTGTCGGCCCCATGCAAAAGAAAAAGCAACCACACCGGGGCGAGAAATGGACGCGGTAATATTTCAGCTGACATGATGCTTTCCCATACCAGGTTCTGCCAAACACTGATAGGGCAAAGCCCTTCAGCGTTCGGAATGGGCGAATTCGCCGATGCGCCATCCGCAAGGCATGTTGCCAAGGTTCGCAGTAACCTGTCGTAGGGGAAATTGGATGACTGATGATTCACGCTTGACCAGCCTCTTGTCAGCGAGTTTATGACAATATGAAGAATGGTTCCCTTGAGATTGTTGTCCAGAGTGTATTTCGGCCAAAATTCGTACAGGCCGAACTGCAGCATTGTGAGGACAGCACAAGCTTCTGAATGACATCGAACTGGATTCATCGCATAGTATTTTGTCGAGTAAATTCCGTTAGTTCTTCTCAGCTTCCACCTATGAAGGCACATGGTAGGAAATGGCCAACTTGACTTTGCATCGGCCTCTACCAGCTGCCTCAACTGGAATATACTCGAAAAGAGATTTGATGTATCTGGGTCCTGCGTGTGATAATGGAGTGTGATCAGGCGTTCCAGGTCGTGTACAAGCCAGAGTTCTCCGTACAGTAACTCTGATATGCTTAGTTCTAGACCCCTCGAGTTTGGTTTTTGAGGAGAAATTGTCTTTAACTCATCGTACTCTGAATGTCCAACAAATTAGTGCTAAATCTCACACATAGGATTTTTGATAATGCCCAAGACATTTAAAGAGCGAGGTTACTTTCCTGGGCTAAGAGGCCAGACCTTCAGCTCAGCAATCAGAGATTGAAAGTAGAAATTCAGCTTATCGAAGCCTTGGGAGTGCTCTTCAATGCACGCTTGAACTTCAGGAAGTTGGAAAAATTCAATGAGTGATCGATGTGCTAATGCGACCGATTCTTCTCTCACAACATTGGCGCGAGACTGTATGGTGAGAAGTCCCCTGCAGCCACCGTTGAGCTGCTTTCGACAACGAGACAAGCGTGAATCTCTACCTGCTGGATCAAGATCACTTCGTATGTGGCTCGCAAAATCCTGGTTACGGTCGTAGTCGTCCATGAATGAAAGATGGGTGAGGAAGAGGCGGCCCGTGCATGCGGGTACTTCAAGCTCATCCACGGCAAGAGAAAGAATCCTCATTGTTTTTCGACGTTTAATGAGATCCCGTTCTGTCTTGATCGAATCAAAAATAACTCGAAATAGGTGCTCAAGTTCGGAAGGGAGCACGTCGATGGACCTCTCAAGTTCCTCGATGCTTTCTTCGAGCACCAATCCCCGCTCCACAAGCCTCAATGCCAGAGACACCCAGAGGAACACGCCTTCTGCTCTCTGAACAAGCAATTGGCCCAGGTGTGCCGCATCCTGGGGCTTAGACATCATTTGAACCTCTTCATTGCTTCGTAGTGTATCGTAGACAAAAAGAAATATGTCGTGGTAGGTAACTTCGTGCAGTCGGAACTTGAAACTCTTTGAGAACCGCTGTTGGAAGATGGGCAATTCCCGGCTTGAAACACAAATCTTGATATTTTCAGAACCTGAATGAGCCCATTCAAACAAGGTCTTGATGAGCGTATCATCGTGCCCTTCGAACTCATCCAGCCCGTCAATGAAGAACGCGAACTTGTGCTTCAGATAAACCTCTGGTGTCGTTGTGAGGATGCTGAACGCCTTCTGTATGTCGGACAGGCGGAAATGCACCGCCTTACCCGAGCCCATGCTTGCCGCCTCCCATTGAGTAGGAAAGACTGTTCGCGCGAGATCCGGGTGCTGGTCTAGGACAGAGTACAAAAGCGATCGTAGTAACCCCTGCAGTGATTTTTGAAAATCCGTCCCATGCCTCCAGAAGAAGAATGAAGCAAACACGAGCTCCGAGTTATGGGCCCAGGTAGTCAAGTGATTCCTGACCTCTTCGCTCTCGGCAAGGTATTTCATCAAAGTTGATTTACCTGCCCCTGGCTTCCCTGAGATGTGAAATATCCCGTTTCCATGTAAGAGCCAGTTCGTGAAATCTTTCCGGATCCCATGTCTCAAGGGCCTGCCTTCCTCCAAATTTTGCCTGATGCCGGTAAACCATGGGTCGTCCGTGTCCGCAGTCGGTATACTTATTGAGCACGAATTTTCGTCTTCCAGAAGCCATTTGAAGGTTTTGGTGTGAGCCTCTTCGATACTATCAAAGCGACTTTCCATCTTTTCAAACCTCAGAGCTTCCAAAATGCTGTTCTGCAAGACTTTGGAGATGGCCAAATCAGACAATTCGAGGACCGTGCGGGCTTCATCTAAGAGCTTGGACTGTGCATTCAAGCCGGCAACCGCGTCTTTCAATGCAACCAATTGGTGATTGAGAGAGCCTAGTTCTCTGTCGTGGCATTTTCCTGTCTGTGCAATCTCGCTCAGACGACTGAGACTTTCGAGCCTGAAGCATATATGTGAGTAAAGTGTGCAGGACGTATGCATTCCCGCAAAAATGCTGACACTCACCTCGTTGTGTGAGACAGCTGCAAATGCAGCTGCTGGCGGCATTGATCCAACCTGGCCTCTAGGTCTCTTTTCTGGTCCTTCTTTCTTACATTCTGGACAATAGCGCTCAAGACCTGTCGCTTCGATTTTGAATTGTTGACTCTCAACTTATCTAGGAGCTTCTTCAAGTCGTTCGAAAGTTCCAGGCACTTGTCAGCAAGCTCCGTCAGCCGACGTGTATCTGCCGACATGCTTCTCTGGTTCAACTTCGCAGCTGCTAAGTCTGCCGACACAGCTTCCATGCGTATGTTGAGGAACTCCATGTGGCTGTTGGCTGCTGTTGTGCCGGTAGCAGACGAACGGAGTTCTCTTGTAGCTGAGATTATTTCATATCCGAAGTCGATGAATGTAATCACACTGGAGACAAGGCCGATAGCAGAAAGAGGATCCATCGTGAAATGCAACGACTCTTCAACCAAGGTGAATTCGATTGACTTGGGATGCTTGGCACCGGCAAGGCGATTCTGCACTCGTCAGAGGCTGGCGCCTGGTGAGCTTCAATGACGGCTGGGAACGAGACAGGAATGAGGGGTTATTTGGGATGACAAGATTTAAGGCAGGACCTGGCAGCTCTGATGGACTTGGGGCTGGACACGAGCGGCTGACTGCATGACCTACTCCATAAGCGAGGCCAATCAGGCACTGACAGGCATTTCGCTCACTTCGACGCTATGTTAGATAATTTTAGGACACCCACATAAATCACTCGATGCGTTTCTCAGTTCGCCTAGTACGACTGATCGCTTTAATAAATCGTGTTCTTGAACAAACAGGTGTTGCAATAAACACCGAGCGTAGGTCATATGTGTACATTGATAAGACCTGATGCTGCCATTCTGTTGGCAGAGCAGTGCGATACTTGTGATGTTTGAGTGCACTTATTGTACGACCTCTCTGCTCACATAAAGAGGAGCAGATTTTCCCTACATGTAACTCAATATGAATACAACTGCTTTAACGTCTCCTGAGTCACCCACTCTTGGTTCTCCGGGACGTATACCCTTCCAACCAGCATTACCGCGACCACCAGTAACAGCAACTGCAAGCCGGCCGTTACTCCCATGATCACCGCAAACGCAACCGGGTCCTGCAACTCCAAACGTACACCTTGGGCCGGAGACCGGCCCGGGATAGCCATGCGCGGATTCGTCGACGCCGTAGCAGCCACAACGCCGATGGCGTAACGCGCGAGCTGGTCCGCCATGTCAGGCGCGCTGTTATTGAAGGGCGTGCCGAATGGGAGCTCCCAGTTGAAACTCCGACTGAGCGGTGCTTCGGGGTCAGCCGATGTGAGCCCATTCAGCGCGATGGCCTGGGCGGCGGCGGCGGCGAGCATGGGCGCGAAGGTGAGGTTATCCAGGTCCGAGACGGGCGGCGGGTCGGAGGACACAGTTATATTGCACTCGTAGTAGAAGAAGCTGCTCGTCGGGTTGTCGAAGGACCCCGGGACAGCCTCGCCGCTCTTTGGCTCCAACACATGCACGGTGCTGCATCCCGGCCCACACTCGCCCGTGCTGCACCCGACCCGTGACCCGCAGACGTCGGTCCGGAGTTGCCGCAGGATGGGCACCGTGCCATATGTGTTGGACTCGAGGCCCCCGGCGATAGAGTCGAAAGTGAAATCTCTCCCGCTTGTTTGGTTCACGATGATGAGCGATTGGTTTCGGTCTATGGTTGTGTTGTACTCTGGCGTTGCACACACGGCTGACGATGAGACCTTCCTGTCCGAGTAGACCGCCAGATAATTCGTTCCAGCGGACACAATGTCCAGCGCCGAGTTGAGGTAGTGGTATTCCCAGTGGTCGCCAGCGTTCCAGAACATTGCGGGGAATTTGCCTAGAGGTTCTCCTGCCAACGGCACAGACGGGAGGACTGAGTGGTTATAACTGCTTCCGATATCCCCGAGAATACTTGCTCCCAAGCTCTGTAGAGTGGAATCTAGATCGAATCGACGAGAGCCTTGAAAGCGCCCCGTGCCGCGCGCAAAGTTGCTCATATCAGGGACAGAGACTTGACCCTGCTCTGACAGGTATACATCGTCAACATGGGGCTCAGCCTCGAATGTCAGGCTGATGACAGCTATAGCAGCCTGCATTCCCTGAATAAGTGCATGTGTTAGTTTCAAAAACAATTGATTTCTCAAACATTTTGGATGTCAGGCTTACAATATTCAATAAAAGCCATATAACACAGATAATCTTAGTGACACTTGAAGATGACCGCCTTATCAACTTAGCAACGTTGACCAAGCTGTCACTATGCAAAATGAGTACGACCTGAAATTATCTTCAATGTCAGAACCTGAAAAAGCCACGACGGGGGTGACAAAAGGGACTTCACCCACCTCCGACAGATCCCTTCTTTTAAGGCTGAGGAACCACCATCGCATGTGCTTTGCGATGTCCTTGAGAGCGCTTGCAATATTGAGACCCACAACCAGACTCAATGTGACGATGATGGACTCGAAGATTGACTTGTCGTTGTTACTAAGAACCCTTCCTTGGTAAAAATGCACAGCAAGGACGAATCCCATTAATAGCAGAGCTGTGATCAACCATCTAATGAGGCCAGCGACTGCAAAGTGCCGGAGCTTTTTCTTGCCATCTGTTGCTGTCGATTTGTCGGCCAGGGGCCGGCCGTCAGGTTGGAGAACTTGCGAGTTGATTAGCCAGATATGAGTGATTTTGAGTTTTTGAATAAATTCCTACCGGTTCCTTGCCTGTATCCACGTCCAGACTCTTTCTCGGGTGCGAGACCGAACCCAAAGACAGAGTCTGTAGAAGTGATGGCGTTTGGATCCTCCTTGAAGTGACTGCGCTCCATAAGTAAGACGGGTCTTACCCGAGCATAAAAGCTCTTCGTGTCGACAATAGTGAGGACGAACAAGCATGCAATCTCAGCTCTAAGCTGGGAAAGCTTTCAAATTATACAGGCTGCTAACACAGCACTTCAAACACACCCCTGACAAGCACCCACGCCACGACGGCCGTGGGCCAATGAGTTGACGCGGTACGAAATCCTTCGACAATAAGGTTCGGATTGGCACAAGGCTGCAACAGGCGTCTATAGGTTGAGCCCCTGTAGGGATGCTGACGTTGCCGCCCATCCCCACTTACTGAGGCAAGAGCTGAAGAGAGCTGAAATAAACATGACTCCACCACGCATGTGAAAACACACAGACGCAACCATGTCTGGTAACACAAGAAAAGAAAGTGATAGTGAATTGCATTTAGGGCACAATGCACAGTTTGCAGCATGTGTTATACTTATCATTGTATGTTCCAGCGTATTCACGGCCGGCCGCTAACATTGACTGCATGGCTTGGCGTTTTGGACTGTCAGACGCATGCATAATGGTCAAGGGAATATTGCCTGCACGAATAGGAGGATTGCATACCTGGACCTCACCAGATGACAGATATAAATGTTAAACCTGCACACGTCCGCTTTGTCTGTTTTCCTTCAGTGCGAAACAGGAAGTCGACCTTGAGGACCCAGTCATGTCTTCTCTACCGGATCCAAATGGTCTTTCACCACCACTTGCAATAGGCAGCAACACCGACCGGGCGATTGCAGCCATCATCGCCAGCTTCCCCTCAGATGACTTGGCAAATATCTTCCTCGACTTCGCCTCGCAAGATGGCCTCCCCTTCGGCATCACCTCCATGAAGAGTACGTCCCTCTTTATCTCCCCACAAGCCCCCCCCTCCAACTAATTATCGTCTCCCTAGCTCGCCTCGCCCTCAACTTTAAGGGCCATCCGTACACAAGCCGCTTCCTCCTATACCCTCAGATCTCCTCCGTTCTCTCTTCGCCACCACTTTCCCTCCCTCCTCGCCCTTCCCCTCCATCTATCGCTCCGTACACCCTGCCCACCGCACGTATATACGGGACCTGGGTCACTGATTCACTCTCCATTGCCCGTGCTCTCGAAGCTGCCTATCCAGATGCGCCGTCTTTGCGACTTGAGTCTCAAGCAGACCTGATACAGACTGTGGAGACCTTGGTTATAAAGATCGCAACCCCACTGGTGGCGATCTTCCTGCCCGCGGTGTGCAAGAAATTGCTCCCGGGACCAAGTGCAGAGTATATCAGGCGCACGCGAGAGCCAATGCTGGGCAAAGTGGAGGAGCTAGAGGAGAAAGCAAGACGGGAAGGCGAGGAGATGTGGAAGGCGGCGGAGGGCCCGGGGCGGGAGCTGGTGGGGTTGTTCAGAAGCGGGCGGAAGGAGGGAAAGGGGAAAGGGCCGTTCTTAGAGGGCGTTGTGCCTGGATATGCGGACTTGATTGTAGTGGGATTTCTTTGGTCTACAAAGCGGCACGGGGAGGAATATTTTGAACGGGTGGTGGAATGGGATCAGGAGGTCTTTCGCGGGCTGTGGGAAGCGTGCGAGAGATGGATGGAGAAGGTGGATTGAGATGAAGAAAAACGGTCGTGATGCGTTTTCGACTGCATCGTGTCCATTGGCGTCATGTTATCCAAGAGAGAACTGCTCGGTGCAAGACGACTCTTTGCAACGAAAGATGGTCCGGTTACATGTGTGAGTTTGAGCTCCTCGATCTAACCCCGAAGCTTCCATGCCTTCCAAATTGCAGGGCGACAGGCGGGCTGTATTCGAAGTGAATCAATTTTCGTTTTATTAAACAGTGATCAAATTGTCACCATTAGTTTCGCCTGCGAGAGCTGGAGGTTGGTGGAGTGAGCGCCGCGGACCAGGGGAGGTCATAATAAGCTGTGGTCCGTGCCCATCCCCTGCGGCCTGTAGCTTCGCTGGACACTGGACAGCTCTAGCTACCGACATGTGAAACATAATCAATACAATCAACCACCATCTGGACCACGATTTGAAAACCACTCGAAGCTTGGTGGCTGTCACTCGCCAGCAAGACGGCCGAACGCCCAGCCCACCATGGCCGACCTCGAAAGAACCGTGCTGGACTTCTACCAGCTGTCGGACCCGTATCCTGTCGAGTGGCCGGCCGAGAAGGACAACAGCGACGTATCGGAAGATGAGGAGGCCAAGAAGAAGATCAACCGGCGCAAGTCGAGATATCAGGCGCTGGAGAGGGCTGTCAGCAACAGAGTTAGCATGCTTCCCGGGCAGGAGAAGTCTGCGAATGGCGTGGGAAACATCGTTCAGAAGGACGAGCCCGACCCGTTGGGCACCACCGACAGCGTCGTCCGGACGTTGAAGCAGCTCGGCGTTCCCGTGCAGGAAGACCCGCGACTACGAAATCGATTCCTCATGTCCTCAACCACGTTCTCCCCTGCGCTGTTCCTCTCCCAAATGCATTCGACAGCGGATACGCAGTCCCTGCTAAATGGCCTGGACATTCTGTCCCAATCTATCGACCAGAAGAGCGCTTCCCTCAAGGTCCTCGTCGAATCCAACTTCGAGCGCTTCGTACGCGCAAAAGCTACCATCGACAATGTCTACAAGGAGATGAAGTATCGCGGAGTAGATCCCACGCCCCCGACCGGCCGACCCCGCGCCCACTCGAGACATGCTAGTAGGAATAGCTTCCGGAGCAGCAGCGGATTGGGCCTGGCTAGCCCGATGGTGCCGGACCCGAGGAAGAAGAACGCGCTTGTGAAAGAGAGCGAGTATGGAGTGTCGGGCATCAAGGGCCCGCTGCTGGACGTGTCGGCGAAGGCAGAGGACGTATGGGGACCGGCTTTGGGCGGGCGAGACAAGGAGGAGAGGCTCAAGGACGTGGCTGCAAATCTGGAGAAGCATCGGGAATATGTCGAAGTCAGTGCGGCCATCGCCGAAAGCATCAAGCGGAAGGATCACGAGGCGTTGGTCGAAGAATACAACAGGGCTAGGTCGTTCGCAGACGAAGCTCGGCTGCTTTCTCAGGGTGGAAGCAAGGAGGAAAAGTTGCCAGACCACCAATTATACCAGATCCTCCTGGCCGCCCGGATGTGGCACGATGTGCATGAGCAGATTGAAGCTTTCAAGCGGGACATGTGGAAGAAGCTGGTCAACCTCCACACTGCACCAAAATCAGAAACCGCTGGACGCCAGGACCAGCACATGGAAATTATAAGCCTGCTACTCGAATTGGGTGTCGAAGAGAACCCCATATGGATCTGGCTTCTCAGTCGTTACGAGTACCTCAAGAGCAAGGCTACGTCAACCGCAGACAGGACCAAGGTCGAAATCGAGGTGGCAAGGCGGCGCATTGCGAGCGCCGAGAAGCCGGGGTCTCAGGCAATCGCAACGCATTTGAAGACCATCGCACGGCAGTCGATGGAGAGCAAGTCCCATTCCTTCGATTCAGCCGACATCGTGGAGTTGTGGGAGAAGATCTACTCGTTCCTGAACACCATGATGTCTTCTCAGGGTATCATTGGAGAGGTCGTCGACTTCTGGCAGACTGTCCAAGGCTTTCTGGAAGGAAGAACCCAGACATCCATGCCCACGGGCTACAACGGCGAGTCGCAGAAGCACCACGAACTGACCCCAGAGTGGGCAGCGGACCTACAAAAGGGCACACTTGAACTTGTCGACATGATCCGTGAGCACGTCTACCTGTTCTTTATTGGCCCGCCGCCCGAGGATCTCTCGATGCTCCTCTCCCCTATGCCCTCAGAGCCCAGCACGCCTTTATCCGCTGCTCTAGGCGGCGTAGCTCTCACGCCCAACACACTCAGAGACCCTCGTATGCACCTGGACCCAGGAAGCATCCCACCTCCATCGCCAAGGCGCGGAGAGCAATGGGAGAAGTATGCTTTCTGGCCGCCATGGTCGAACTCGGTCAGCGCTGTACACTATCTAGCCAAGATACTCGCCGTGATAGGCTCGGGGTCATGCGACATGGCCAGCCTGGCGCCTGTTGCCCGAGGCGATGGTGCGGTTCTCGAAAAGTTGAGAACCCTTGTCGCATCTATCAGAGAGCGGTGCGTGTCGGCTCTGTGCGCCGCGTGGAACAAGGATGCGGAGAACATCAAATACGTGGAAGACTGGAGCAGGTCTGCAGAGAGGAAGGATGTGACCAAGATGCCTGCCAGCTTTAAGGCATTCGAGAGCGCCCTCCTCACGGGTATGCAGCAGATATTATACATTTCGGAAGCCATGTCGAAACCTGGCGCGGGTGATATTGTACAGCCGCCTCCTACGAAATTGCTGCAGACAGTGCGGAGTCAGTATGTCACGACGCTGTATAAAGCTTTGAGTGGTATGGTGGAGAATGCAGAGCGCTCCCTTCGAAAGACAGATGATGAGTGGACGACTGAGGAGGGATTCGTCGTTGTCAATGGAGGTGGTTCAAGGGTATCTAGCATGAGTGGCGCAACGATTAACGCTGGCGACAGGGTAAGTGCAAGCCTGCAGCCACTCCATACAGGTTACACACATGCTGACTACTTTGTGCAGAACGTCCGCATGCTGCTGACCCTGAGCAACTTCCAATCACTCCGGGCAGAAGTCGTCCCAGGCCTGAACACACAGTTCGAGAATGCCTTCTCCGTCAAGCTCACCGACGAGACCCTCAAGATCAAGGACGTTCTCGCCCAGATCGACGCCCGCCTCTTCCAGTCCTACACACGGCCGTACATAGAATCTCTCCGGTCCGTGATCCGCACAGGTGTAACAGCGCCGGACTGGGCGCCCGCCTCCCCGAACGACAAGCCGCGCGAGGTCAAGCCGTACGTGTACGAAGCGCTGCTGAACCTGGTGCTGGTGCACACGCAGGTGTCCACGACGGCGGCGACGCTGACGAGCCAGGTGCTCTCGTACCTGCTGGAGCTGTCTTCGCGGGAGCTGCTGGACGCGTTCCGGACCCGCCCGCGGTACGACCTGGCCGCGCTGATGCAGGCGACGCTGGACGTCGAGTTCGTGGCGCAGACGCTGTCGCAGTACATGACCGAGAAGGCGACGGAGCTGCAGACCACCATCTACCAGGAGCTAGACTCGCGCACCGACAACGACGCCCGCGCCCGCCTGCAGGCCGAGCTGCCCGAGATGCGGAGCGTGCTCAAGAGGCTGCGCGAGGCGAGCAAGAACGAGTTCGCGTGCTTCCGGAAGCCGAGGCGGAGGGACGGCGTCCCTGGCGCCGGCGGGAGGGGCGACACGAGCAGTGTGTCTACCACGATGTCGATGGCTGGGTCGATCTAGTGAGGTGGTCGGATGGACTTTTATTGCGGATGATATGAAGGCACTAGCGCGCTTGGAGTTGTTAGATGGATGGCATTTATAATTGATGCATTGCTTTGCAGAGCCCTAACTACTTTACAGTCTACAATTTCGTAGCCCCCGGCAGCAACACCTTTCTCCCCTGTCTTATCTGTGTGATGCGTGTGTTTGTATAATCATCCCCATTCTTCCCCCTTCCCTGAGATTGATGAAAAGGTGCCGACGACGGCGGTGGTGTCTGTATGTAGTTGATATGCTGAACGAAGTATGCATGCCTCCCCTTACTCCAACAGTGGCCCCCATCCAAGCCTCAGTCCTCATATGAGCGGTAGGTAGGTGAGTGTGTGAAGGTTGTAGACTTAAGAAAAGTTCTCGGTGGTGATTCGTAGTCGTCATGGTGGGCATCAGGGAAACTGTGGCATGTCTCCCCGTGCGTGTAGCATCTTTCTTCGTTCAAAACCGCATCTATCTCTTCCGCTTTACAGCTTGGAGATGATGGCGGCGGCGTACTCGTTCGTCTTGGCCTTGCCGCCCAGGTCACCGGTCAGGGCCTTGCCCTCGGCGAGGGTGGCGAAGGCGGCCTTCTCGATGCGGTCGGCGTAGTCGCCGAGGCCCATGTGGCGCAGCATCATCATGGAGGAGAGCAGCAGGGCGGTGGGGTTGGCGAGGCCCTTTCCGGCGATGTCGGGGGCGGAGCCGTGGACGGCCTCGAAGATGGAGCACTCGTCGCCGATGTTGCCCGAGGGGGTCAGGCCGAGGCCACCAATGAGGCCGGCGCACATGTCGGACAGGATGTCGCCGTAGAGGTTGGGCATGACGAGGACCTTGTCGTTGTAGGGGATGGGGTCGGTGGTCATCTTGAGGCAGGTGTTGTCGAGCAGCTCGTCGTCGAGCTCGATGCCGGGGAAGTCCTTGGCGACGTCGCGGGCGGTGGACAGGAACAGGCCGTCGGACAGCTTCATGATGGTGGCCTTGTGGACGACGCGGACCTTGTTGCGGCCGATCTCCTGGGCCTGCTGGAAGGCGAAGCGCAGCACGCGCTCCGAGGCCTCGCGGGTGATGAGCTTGATGCTCTGGACGACGCCGTCGACGACGGTGTGCTCGATGCCCGAGTACTCGCCCTCGGTGTTCTCGCGGATCAGGACGGTGTCGACGTTGTCGTAGGGGGTCTTGTAGCCGGCGACGGAGCGGCAGGGCCGCAGGTTGGCGAAGAGGTTGAAGGTGCGGCGCAGGGTCAGGTTGAGCGAGACGTGGCCCTTGCCGACGGGCGTGGCGAGCGGGCCCTTGAGGGCGACCTTGTTGCGCTCGATGCTCTCAATGGCAGAGTCCGGGATGGCCGTCTTGCCGTCCTTGAGGATGGGCGTGACGTCGACGGGCTCCCACGCGACGGGCGCCTTGGCGGCAGCGAAGATGTCCTTGACGGCCTGCGAGATCTCGGGCCCGATGCCGTCTCCCTCGATCAGGCTCACGGGGAAGTTGCCGTTCTTGTCCTTGACGCCGTTGTACTTGGCCACCCTCTCGCCCGAGATCCACCTCCTCTGGCATTGTGTCTGGCTGAAGGCGACCGTGGCGCGGGGAGCTGCGCGGGCGAATTGGCGCCGCGCAGGGGCGGCCATGGAGCGGACGGCCAGCATTTTGGGCGTGTGTAAGGGAGAAGAAGTGTAGGTGGGTTAGGATATATGCCAATTCCCAATTCGGAGGGGTCCCAGAATAACAACAAGCACGGCAACAAATGAAAGTATGCCGGTGAGGGATGATTACGGAGAAAAGAGTGCTTGAAGACTGAGGGGAGAGAGGAGAGGATTGAGAGTAGAGTTGGAGTTGAAGTCGAGGTTGTCAAAGATCACACAGCAAAACGTCAACCCGAAGCCAAGCCTGGGCCGGAGCTCCTCTGCGGGTGCCATTGCCAGCCGCTAAAAAGATTCGCCCACAGGGATCCTGCGCCATTTTGCCTTTACTCCGACATGGCCGAACATACCCGACTCGGGTCGGCCCCAAGATTGCCATCTCGCCGAGCTGTCGGCTCCGCTAAAATTTATTCTATCTGCTAGGCTTATCGCTGGTCTTGGCCATCAAGGTTCCACTCTAAAGTTCTATTCTGCACCCAGCATTTTCAACCCATCCCAACGCATCTACCGTACTTTCAACCCCAGCCCACCACCCATAACCAACGAACCCGTTCACATCCAGCACAATGGGCTCAAAACGACCACACGAAGAGGTCGAGGGCGAGGGAGGAGCCCCAACCGCAGCCCCAGAGGCAAAGAAGCGCAAGGGCTTCCGCGTCGGGCCCGACAACCTCCCGGACGGTGCATGGCGGCGAAAGAACACCAAGATCAAGCACGAGCTGATCCACAAGGCGAAGGTGAAGAAGGACTACGCCAAGGTCAAGGCGGAGCTGCAGAAGGAGAGGGAGAGGCAGGAGAATCCAGCCCCGGGCGCTGCAGCAGCAGCAGAAGAGCCACAAGTCCACCCCGACCGCCAGCAGCGCATGGACGATGAGCAGCTGGACGGCGAGAGGGCACCACCACGGAGGCAAGCGAGGAAAAAAGAGCCGACATCTGGCGGCAACCAGCAAGAACTGGGACAACGGGGCGAGCACGAGGACGGCCCCACGCCACCGAAGCCCACAGCCACAACGACGACGATACCATTCCCAGCAGAACCATCAACATCATCAAACGACCCCAAGGCCCGGCACGAGAGGCGCAAGCGCCGCCCAGACTACTACGACAAGGCGCTGGAGGAGGGCAGCCGCAAGAAGGCCGAGGCCGAGGCGCGGGCGGCGGAGGCGGAGCGGCGCGAGCAGGAGCGGGCGCGCAGCATCGACGAGCGCGAGCGCACGCGGCGGGCGATGCTCAAGGCCAAGGGGTTCTCGGCGTCGGGCAGGCCGCGGGGCAAGCCCAAGCTCGGGCGCGAGAGCAAGGTGCTGCTGGACAAGGTGAAGAGGATGGTTGGCGCGTGAGAGCAAGGCGAGGGGGGAGAATGAGGGGCAGCGAAGCAGTATCAGCACCAGCACCATGATCAGGGGCACGAGCAAGAGCACAGGCAGTGGTTTCTGCGGACCGTGGGGGTGCTGTGTAGGTGCACAGGCAGGTGGAGAGGAATGGAAGATGAACAGATGATACCCACAGTGAGCATCCGGACCAACAGACCGACACACTTCTTTATAGCACGGCGAGAAGGTTATGAGTTCGTTGCCATGCCACGCGATCGTGCCGCGGGACATTGCTACGCATCGCACGTGCGTTATTTACGGAGGGTCAGTTAATCCTAGACAGGAGCAACGAGGTCTTCACTCGACGAGGCAGATAGCTGTGTGCGGTGATCCGGTTAGGTCATTCCAACCGTCATGTCAGACTTCAAAACGCACGCGTGTCTTCCAAGGCACACATAGAGAGCCCGGAGCCTTCTCTGCCTACCCATTTTATCACGCTGGCCTTCTTCGTTGAACACGAATCCAGGTGGACGGGCATAATCTGTGCCATCTAAATTGAAACCGATGGGGTTTCTATCACTGCGAACTATTTTAGGTATTTATCGCCAACGCCCCCAACACCCCCAGTACACAGCATTACAGGTAAATAGTCGTACGGTCATGTTGAAGAGTTTCATAGAACCCTCGTTCCGAGTCACACTCAAGAACGGGACCCTGAGCCGCAATATGCTACTCGCATTGCCGTAGGTAGCACCATAATCGCACCCGTACCGTGGCCGAGACCCAAGCTTTCACTCATCTTTCGGAGTCTCTCGAATGGGGAGGGTGTGCGTGCCCTGTGTCACACCGGTAGGTCTGGCCTCTTCAGAGACTGACTCTGACCGGGTCAGGCCTGAGTGGTGTGCAGGCTCGTGTGTCACCGAAGCATTGTTGCCGCCGGGAGTTATATCTGCAAGTTGTCGTTCTTGACGAAAGAAGACGTCAGCGAACTGCCGGCCTGCATGTCTTGCTTTACAGGAGTCGCACTCCCAGACTTACCTAGGTCTCGGATGCGATGTCGGAGCATCTGGTTCTCCCTGGTCAACATCTGAGTCTCGGCCTGATAGAACGCGCTCTCGTCCCTTCCGCCCAGCGCGAATGGTTCCCCGCTATCCTGGCTGATGGACGTAGATCGAAGCCGTGGCGACGCACCGCGGCTGGGGGTTCGGGACCTGTGTCGAAGGTCGTTGCGGGCAAGATCGAAGGAGCTGCGGGGAAAGATGGGTGACCGAGGGAGTGAGCCAGAGGCTGAAATATTAGGTGCTGCAGAAGTAGGATTGGAAGCTGTAGGGATAGGTTGTGCGCCAGGGGCTGGGGTGGTGACACCGGGCGACTCGTCGCCTGCGATCGCGGATGAAGACTGGTTCTGGTGAGACTGGAGTTGTAGGATCTGGGCTTGTTGCTGGCGAATCTGGGACAGGAGGCGGTTCTGGAAGGAAGAGCAAATATCAGCATATATGAACAGTATCAAAGTTTAAGCACGCCTAAGGTCGTATCGTACCACTTGAGCTTCCTGCTCGGCCTCCAGCTCCTGGTGAAGCTCGCCCAAGCTGGGGGCGCGGTTGTGATGTGGATCAGCCATGAGCAAGGGGGAGCCGATGCTGGGCCCTGTTGGGCTCGTGAAGCTGCTCCTGTGGGTGTGGGTATGGGTATGAGGATGGGCGGCATCAGGGACCATCTCGCCGGGGCCAGGAACAGAGGGGTCGTTGATCTGTAGGTTCATGAGGACTTGGGACCTTCTCCGTCCGTTGCTGGGAGAGGTGACTTGGCGCGAAAGGGAGCCAGAGGATCCTGTGCATAGGTATATGTCATGTCAGCAAGGTAGACAAGCGGTGGTAGAGTGCGCGATTGGTTGGGGCTAGGGTCGGGACTGGGTAGCATCGTACGTCGCGAGTTAGAAGAGCGTTCATGCTGCAGACCAGCATTGACGGCCGCTGCGGCCTGCAAGGACGTAGACGCGGATCGGCTTGGGGAGGGCGAGCTGTTGGGGCCATGAGCCGGAACGGGCTCGCTGCCGTTGGCGTTGGCATTGGCCGACATTGCAGAAGCAGAGGCTGAGACTGGGCCAGAGACTGCGGCTGGGAATGAGGCTGAAGCTGCCGAGGAGGAAGGCGGTGGTTGTGGTGGTGATGATAGGGCGGAGGGAGGGAGAGAGTTGATGTCTGGCATGCTGGAGTGAGTAAGAGAGTGGTGGTTGCCGAAGAGGGCCCCTCTTTCTGGTTCTTAAAGGACTATGTAATATTTCGCCGTTCGCTCTCTGACAGGTCAGTTCTGGTGAGTGCTAGGTAGAGGGTAGGTAGCTAGATGATGGTAGATCAGGCAGGAACAATGCGGCTGGGGATGTTTGGTTCTCTCTCAATCCATGTAGGTACGGGCAACTGCTTCCTGGGGCTGGGTTGACTGAATGATACGCGGGGCCAAGCTGGGGGGAAGCTGTATGTACCGCAGCACTCGTAGCTACCGCAATGACAGGCACTTAAAAGTGGGGAGAACACGCTTGCTGTGCCTACCGTAAGGGGGGCGATGGCAGGTGAGATGGAGGGGCAACTGCGTCACAGGGCTGCGCCCACTCAGAGTCACCCTCCACCAGGCAGGGGTTCGTTCGTCCCATTCCACTAAAATGGACCAAGTCGACTTTTGCGACAAAACGTCGCGTCAGCACAAAAACCCTACTTTGTAGTTACTTAACCCACCCTACCTCTAAGCTTCCCTTTTAGCCTAAAATAATAAACCCTTAATATTTACATTATATCTCTTTATTAATCATTATACTTATTCTTATGCCTTAAAACTTTTTATAATTAAGCTTATTTATATTATAATATTTTATAATATT